>JAPMUY010005953.1:0-42958 GCA_026901105.3 Galaxias olidus
TTCTAAAATACTTTTTTTACTTGATCATTATGCGGTATTGTGTGTAGAATGTTGAGAATTTTTTTTTATTTAATCCATTTTGGAATTAGGCTGTAACATAATAAAATGTGGAAAAAGTGAAGGGGTATAAATACTTTCCGGATGCACTGTATATCTATAATTGATCAGACATACAGTCTAGATTGAATTGTTAATATGGTGAATGGCGATTATACCTGGAAACGGCTGATCTTTTATGGAATATCTATATAGGCATACAGAGGCCCATTTTCAGCAACCATCACGTGCTCCAATGGCACATTGTGTTGGCTAATCCAAGTTTATTGTGTTAAAAGGCTTATTAATCATTACAAAACCCTTGTGCCATCATGTTAGCATGGCTGAAAATGTGCTGATTAAAGAAGCAATAAATGTGGCCTTCCTTAGGCTAGTTGAGTATCTGGAGCATCAGCATTGTAGATTCGACTATAGTCTCAAAATGGCGAGACAATGGACTCAAACCCTCTGTTTGTTTATGTTTTCAAAATTCCATTCATGACAGATCAACCCTGGCCTTCAAATATTGTGTGCAGTTTAATCAGAAAACATACTTAATAGGATCTGTAATTATTCATCTTTTGCCTACTTGTGTGTTCTGAAATTTATTCTCATAAATAATAAGGTGTACAGTTGGACAAGACGCGTGCTCACAAAGTTTTATAAATCTGAATATTTTCATGGGCACGCACTTTTTGTGTTTTGTGCGCAAGTAACCTTTAGACGTGAATCCTATGCACAGTTTCATAAATGAGACCCCTGGTGTCTCACTATATCTTCTATGGGAGACCTTTAAGGTTTTTGACTCTTTGTTTCAGCACTCTTACAGTCACCACCGTTGATACAGCTTCCAAGCAGCGGGTGCAATGCAATGCTCCAGGTGTCCCAGACCAGATGACAGGTGTCGAGTTTAACAGGAAGTTTAGGATTATGATAGCCCCTCTCCTGATCAACATGTTCAGCTATTCATTGGACACCGCCTCTGTCCCTCAATCTTTGGCCTCCATTTCATTAATACAAATAAATCATAAAGACATCCTTTCCTGTTTGTTGTTGTTTGGCCTCATCTCTGGCTACAAGCTGAATCGAAATGTTGCAGCTTGCAAATACCCACTTCACACAACACCATTTAGAATAGTTCTGGGCAATATCACATACACGTACGTCCAAATCACTGGCAAATTCAAGAATATTTTCAAGTATAATTGAACCCCTCTCCTCACTCGAGTACGGCAGGACTTTGAGAGATGGTTATTACTCCCTTTATCTCTAGCTGGTCAAATTTATTCAGTTGAAATTAAATCCTACTTCCTATTTCAATGCATTCCTGTCTTTGTTCCCCAATATGTTTTTTAGAATACTTGATGGGAATATCTCAGGGTTCAGTTTGGTTAAAAAATAATCCAAGAATCCACAAAGGATACCTGCAGAGACGAAAGAGGTTGGGGGACCCTACTTCATTTTTACTTCTAATATCAGATATATTAAAACTCCTTCAGAATGAAGTTGCCAGCTTTTTAAGATGGTGTGGTTTCAATTCTTAACCTCACTCTGCTGTGTCAGTTCTTTATTGTTCTTCTGCATTGACTTTTCCTGAAAAGGTCTGCTTTGTACTAGACTACAGCATATGGGAAATGTATTGAAACCAAACTGTGTGAGGGAAATTTGTATTCATTTAATTTCTTATACATCTTGGATTTCTTTACGATCCATATTAGAACAGATGCTCGTATGATTGATCAACATCTGTAAAGAGGGACTTATTTCACACCCAGAGCTATGAAATGAAGATTTGATGGCTAATTAGATTAAAGCGAGTGATTAATTGCGAGTACCAATTTTGCCAGGACAAAAAAGATCAGTATTCAGGGAATAATTTCTTGTTTCAGTCATCTTACCTAATAGCTATGATTACACAAAGTTTAAAATAGCTTATAGGGGATCATCTTCTGAAATAATAACCCTCTAACAGGTCTGCTATGTCTTCATTAGCTAAAAAATTAAGCTCACCAAGTGTGATGATGTTCAATATGGGATCCAGATTTTGAAAGAGAGGTTCAGATAATAATAAGTAGTTAATAAGCCTCTGCACTTGAACAAGCTGTTAAAGACCCCTTCCAGTGAAAATCAAGTTTTTTACATTGTTAACCTGTCCTTGTGGTCTTTGTCATGTGCTACAGGACATATCAGGAGCACAAATAAGCAGCCAATGCTATGGCTGAGCATTTCTGCTTTGAAACTGCAGTGCATCAAGGACAGTCTCAAACGGGCGAGTTCAGACAAGACAGATTTGTGAGGTCACAAATGTTTAAGTAACCATTTTTAACCAACTACTGTTCATGGGTGGGGTGACTCAGGAGCAAGTCTGCACGGCGGCAGAGGAGGGGAAGGGGGGTGGATGTTCAAATAGAGGGGGGTGGGGCGACTCAGATTCAGGCATTTGTAATGAGGCAGAAGGAGAAAATTACATTTTTAGGATTTTAACAAGGTAATTGAATGTATTTTGCAGAAAAAAACATAACCGACATGATGTACACGTTCAAGCAGAATATTTTAAATGTTTTATAAAATGACTGGAGGGGGACTTTTAATCGTACTGCTGTTATGGTGCTAGTATTGTATATGATATGTGTATGGGGAGCTTCCCACAAAAGTCCAGTGGGAGGTCAGCAGCGGGGCACAGGATTGCAATCTTGAACTGCCCTCCTGCTCCTTGCAACTTATAAAAACACCTAAACAAACACACATACATAGAATTGGCAACAGCAAAGACACGACAATGAGGCTTATGTTTAAAGCTATGAATGCTTTCCTTGTTTATTTCAGTGTTTTTGGATAGAAGTCTTCTTTACTGCTGATGAGTGTATGCTTTATTAATAACAAGACAAGTAGAGTTAATTTTCTTGGCTTGAAATTTGGCAGGAAAATAGCCTGTTGGAAAGAGTATAGACAAAACATTATTCCACACACGGAAATACATTTTCACATCTGCACAAAAAACATCTGTACCAAATAAAAGCTTGTGATTATCTCTTGAAATAAGTGTGACAATAATGTCAAAAAATGTGAGTAGTGTGATTGTAACCATAAAAATAACTGATTCAATGAATGAGCCAATAAATGCAGTAATGGCGTTGCTATTAATCAAGTTGAGTCTACTCTCCTTAGAGATGTATTGCATGAAATGTAAATCATTTTATTATGTTACCATGTTATCATATCCCTTGTGTGGAAATGATGAAAGAGTCAGAGCCTTAAAACGTAATATTGGCAATTGCAGGCAGTTCTAGCAGAGGGTGGGTCTTACAAAACAGTGGTAAACAGCCCCAAAGCAGAGACGAGGACACAAGGGGTCACTTGCCAAACCTACACATTTAAACTGTAAATATAAAATATAAAGAAACAAGGAGAAAAGCATTGGACCGTCTCTTTTGGAGCACACACACCAGGCCTCTTGGGAGCCGAGGCTATCAAACTACTGTCATTATGTTACAATATGTGCTCAATAGCTGCTACTTAACTCCCTACCCAATCAGTTAAGCAGTATATTTATTCGTTTTTTCCTTTTTATATAATTTAATTCAAGACATTGAAGATGTTTGAGAGTACAGAGTGTATACCAATATATGTCTACAATGTTTCCCCAGTCAAAAGCTTTTTAATGCCAAATTGAATCAATTCTAAGATCCTTACCAATATTGTCAGACTCCTACTCGATAGTATTGCTTATACTAAACACTTGCACGACAGAGAAAACAATGAGTAGCATTAGAAAACAGCACTGCAATATTATACATTAATTCCACTTTGTGATTTGGTGACGTGCATCATTTAAAGCCTGATAATATTTAAAGGCAACTGGAGCATTTAAAAGTGTTGAAAAATACCTTCATTTTTAATGTATTTCAATGTAATTTCAATGTTTCAATTTCAATGTATTCACTGGAGATAAAAGCTTCCGGTCACACTACACTTGACATACTTTCCCAGAGGACAGGATAAGTTTGACCTGTACTGGCTGACACCCATCCTAATTTGACTTTTCAGTATGTTCTTTCTTGAAAGACATGTATTCACTGTAATAAAAGAAAGTGCATACATATATATATATATATATATATATATATACTGTATATATATATTTGCTCTTAATTTGAGTTTTGATGGTTTTGAGGTTGTGTAGCAGTCCATAATTCTCTTGAATGTTCCTTAAATGCTTTAATAAGAAAATCAACAACATATTAAAGACCTGTTAGTGTCCTACCCTTCGAAAGCCACACTTTGCTCATTTGGGTAAGTGTTGAACAAAACTGTAAAGGAGATGGTATTCCGTATATAAACCTACATCTCATGAGTCAACCAAACTGAAATAAAATCTATTTCTAAACAGGGCGATAACATTAGAGCAGATGTATAATATAAACTGCTGCTCCCCAATGTGTCGCTGCTGAACTGTCTGCCCGACCTTCAGTGATGTGGGGATGAGCAGGTGGGAGTGAGTTTCTCCTCCTCTGTATCCTCCCCGCTGCTGCTCGCCTCCGGAGCGGCCCCAACCCGATAAGGACTCCAACTAATCCGTCAATCTCACATGCATATACGTCCTTAAAAACTCCTGAGAAAAAAAGTTTATTGAGGAAATGTGATCACAGGTGAAGTAGAAGGGAAGAGTTGAAATAAAAACAACTGGCCTGGAGCATCTTGAGTGCAGACAGGAACAGAAAGATTTATCAAAAATGTACAAAGCTATTATATAAACCAAAATCCATGAAAAATCTGAATACTATAAGCATCACTGTGCTGTGCTTAGTTTGCCTGAAAAGGCAACTAACAACCATGAAACATAATATACCTTAATTTTAAAGTTTTGATAATTATTACCAGTAAATATGTGCAGATTAAGAAAAGTGTGGTCATAATAATAGCAATGTTGAAAAAAGGATTTTTATAACTATTAGCTACCTTAACACAACATTGGAGAGCTTTGTAAACGAAAGTCTAGCATCACTTTAGCAACACTTCCTGCATCATGGGCGGTTCATTTTGGGGCTCTCTCTTTTATTCAGAAAAGTCCCACAGGAAAGGTCTAACCTTTCCACAAAATACAAAAGCCCACCTTGTAATGACACTGACTTGGCCCTACATTCGCTGACAAAAATATTGTCATCTTCCTCTGTTCGCTAGAGCGTGCCTCATCAGGCGTACAGATTGGAAAGAAGGAGGTCTGTGGGGGAGGCTATGTTCTGGCAAGAAGCCATCTCCCCTAGGGTATGTAATGTACTCTACCTGCATCCAAGCACCATTAACCCCCTCTCCCAGAGAATAGGCCGCACCAAAGCAGGGACATTTCACGGATGATTTAACTGCTGTCAGGCTGTAGAGGGTCCTGGCAGGGGCCACTTAGGCGAATGTGTGTGTGTGTGTGTGTGTGTGTGTGTGTGTGTGTGTGTGTGTGTGTGTGTGTGTGTGTGTGTTTGTTTGTGAGAGAGAATGCCCACTTAGCTCAGCAGTGACGACAGCGTGCAAATGTTTTGGTTTAGTAAGAGAAGTAACAAGATTGGTTAATGTTTAATGAGTTATTGATAGGTAGGCTAAAAAAATCATAAATATATCCTCGTAGTACTTTTCAAAACAAATCTGACGAAGTGTTTTGTATCTGCAAACATCAACATTAACAATGCAATAAGGATATCATAAAGAGGATAAACCATGCACAAGTTTAATAAAACATTTTATTTTGCAATTTCAATAAAATAAATGTTCTGGGCTGGTTCTACAGTTCTGAAGAAAAGTGCCAAAAAGGTACAGTAACCCTTTAACAAAATGAAGTGGTAAGGCAATCGGATCATGAGCCTTAAAAAACACACTAAAAAAGCTTAAGGCGATGGTAATACAAATATGAGCATGGCTAAAAAGTGTGCATATAGTGTAACATTTTGTGACAAATGTTCTTGCCTATTACAGATGTAAATGAATTGACAATACATTAAATGTGTTGCCTTTAGTAGGCTGTTCCACTTGTAAACAGATTTCACAAGTTCAACATTATAAGATCTCACCCTCCCACTATATTGCATTTCTACAAACAGTTTTATTAAAACCAAGATTTCAGCAGTGAGTTAACAAATAAAAATGGAACGGAAGAGTAATTTGGAGGAAAACAGAGAATACAAACAAGAGCAACAGAACAATGGCAAAGACAAGATAGCATGGCGCTGAGATGAACAGATAGGCAAAGCTATCATAGACATGAATGGTCTCCATATTCTGATGGTGTTTTTTCATCTTAATTTCATCTATTTTCTAATTCAATATATCTAAAAGACACATGGGTCACATTTGTCATCTATTCCTACAGCCAGAAGACTTTCACCTTTACTGTTTGTGTGTCTCACTCTCTTCTCTTACCATGAAGGCCATCCAAAACAACAAACACATGGCCAGATGGGGAAACAAAGGAACACTGAGAGCAGACAGGTAGTATGAGAACACAGCAAGGCATTGAAAGAAAAATAAAATAGGCTATTAGACAAAAATGTAAAGAGAGAAAAAAAGACAAAAATATATATAAAAAGGGAAATTTGAAGATTAAAAGAGAGAGAAGGAAAGGAGCGATGAAAGAGTAAAAATACAGAAAGAAGAGAAAGGCTCCACCTCAGAGATGGAAGATACCACTACATGTTTCCGTTCTGTGGAGCCAAGAGAGCCAATGGGACATGAAATTGAATTAGCATCCTGATAAGTTATAGAAGCAACAGAGCTGAGAGAGACTGATGGAGTTTCTCCTGCTAACTTCATCCCTTGACAGCTGCTGCAATAACATCTTCATACTCCCTAATATCTTTTTCATTTTTCCCCCCACTGTGTTCCTTAATATCTGCTCTTTATCAATGTGCGGCATCGAAGCAGCAAACTATCACTCCTGACAAGCAGACCATTTTGTTAGTAAGCAGTGGAAAAACTGACATTTGACAGCATTTGTGTTGTACCGATACTACATTGACACAGAAATGTTTTGCCTGAAAACTAGAAAAAGGTTATAATTGAATCATGCTGTAGAAGGACCAGGCCAGAAGCAGGTCTAGGGTAGGTTATAGTTTGTTATTTTCCAAATCATGTATTTCTGTAGTCTCATAACAGTGATGCTTTATCAAAGATGCAGTAACTGCACTAAATGCTTACTGTTGAATTGCACATGTTCCTTCAGCATACATTTTTAACAACCAATGTACAGCAAGAGACACAGCCTTGGTGTGGATGGGAATTTAAGAGATGATGATGAGTAACATGGAACACCAAATATTTAACAAACGATGAAAAAAAAGTATAATTAAAAGAGGGAGAGGAGAAAGTTGTGGATGCATTTCACATTTCATTTCATTTTTAAATTAGTTCAGGTTTCTATTAAACCATGGAAATTAAGCTTAAGGTTAGGTTTACATTCGGTTAAGAACAAACCCTCACATGACCCTCTGTTTTGGACTCAAACGCTGTGAGCAGCAGCATCTCGGAAGCACAATTCAACCCTTTCTGAGATATTGGACCAATCGGATCACTCTGTACTGTGCTGCCTTTGAGCTCGATGATTGGTAGCTATATAACTTATGATTGGTTTACCACACAGCTGTACAACCTCAATGCATTAATAATTGATCTTGATGTCCAGAATTATTGATGTCTAAGGCCAGGGAGCACACAGAATCAGCTCTGGTGCTGTCCACTGTTGAGTTGGTGCCGTTGAATTGAAAACCAGTGTGCACAGTGAATTTTAAACAACCACCTGAAAAAATGGGGGCGTTGGGAATTGCACACCGTCAAGCATACATGCTTTTTCGATATACACACTTCAGCACATCAATATCTTGAGAGTGGAAAATAAATATTTTATAATTTCATAGATAACGATGGAAAAGGCCGTTGTGGCTTGCTCAAAATGTGCCAGTTTAAAATCTATATGTGCGTTCAATGACAGCGCTATTTTCTTGCCACCTATACATGAAGTGAAACAGACAAAGTTCTGTTCTAAAACAACAATCTAAGATTCACTGTTGATTCCTGTAGATCAAAGGAAAACTCCCGGAATACTGGACTCTTCAGCAAAGTACATTATGCGTTAAATCTAACATCAGTTTGCTGTCAGAACATTTCTTCCGTAATACAGGCCAACAAAGATTGAGTCTAGATTATATCGGCTTTGAAGAGATAAGAGAATTTCTACTGTGCATTCAGAACGTAGGTATTGTTTGCATTTTTTAAAGTATAGTTTTAGATTTTATAGATAGGTTTTATATAGGTTTTTCCTATCATATGTTTTGACAGCCTCCCTACCAACCAAACCAAGGGATATGGGAGTAAGATAAAAAAATATTAGGCCTAACACATTAAAAAATATAAATCCATAAAACCAGTAACACTTAAGACAGATACCATCACAGACACGACCGTTTTTAATAGAAAGCTAACGTTAGAACACAAGAAATCATTGTTCAGTCAGGAGATATGTAATATGTAACCATTTATACAATGAGGTAATACAATTAAGATTTATCCCGTTCCCTCAGGTACTCCTTGTCCTTGCAACATCGGATGGTCTACGGCTTAACATGCAAGAACAGGGGGTGCTATTTTATGGAAAACCCCATTGCGGTATACACCAGACATGCCTGACCTAAAGGTAGAGATGGGGTGGTCGAGGTAGCATGTTAGCATCCCAAGCTCAAGCACTGACAATTACAATTAAATTACATTGGTTATATATACATACCTTTTGTTTTGCTCTGGGAATATTGGGTGACAACACATCTATGTGTGTCAGCATAGCAGTTCAAGTTGAATTGTATAATGATTTGAGCAAGGGGAAGGATATAGATAATGAAAAGGAGGGACCCCAGGATAGGGCCCTGGGGAACACCCTGTGTGACCTTTCCCTAAAAATCACACATTGGGATTTCCAACGCATCTAACTTCTCTCAGCTAACAGGCTCATTCTTTGAAAATGGATATAAAAATGTGATAAATCAGGACATCTCAGGGAGACATGGAAATAAGGTAAAACATCTCTGAATTATAATTGTTTATGTTAAATGCCTGGCAGTGTACAATTACTGTAAAACCAGAGAAATTGTAGTCCAGTGCACATAATCTCTATATTATTCAATGGCAACAATAAAAACAAGAAATTTTCTTTAACAATTAAATAAAAAAGTTTGTTTTTTTAAGTTATTTCACAATCAAACAAATATTAGCTATGAGGGGACCAGGTTGTCTAGTAGGTAGAAAGGTAGCATTAATATCTAATTATATGCAAGGCTAAAGTCCAATTAACCATTTGGGATTCGGTTAATTGCTTTTAGATTTTCATACACAAAATCAGTTGTTACATGTAAATTAAAATTACATGTTGTAAGTTGATATCTACTGGTTCATATAACATTTTCGGAGTAAAGCTCTATTGCAACCGCCCTCTCCCTTCACTGCTCTATGCAACAGTTTTACAAATTGCTTAAGCCTGTTTTAGAATCACTCCAATATTCTCTTTCTTCAGTGACCATCACCCAAAAGACTGCTTTCAGGTTGTTTTCTTCAGTGCAAAAAGCTGATCTTTTAGTCTATGCCTTCTTCCATTCCCCTAATTCCTAGCTCTTTACTGAGACTTGGATAGTCCAGTGTAACACCATGAACCCAGATGTTCTCCACTTCTTCCTTGTCCCACTCTCTGGACTTTAGGTTGGATTAGAGGTAGTGGCCTCCTTACCTCCCCGAAATGATGCTACTCATTATTTCCACTGTCACTGTCAATCTTGTTTGACCAAAACTATAAATAAAATATATATTAAAGACCACATTTTTGCTATCTTGCTACATAAATCATTCAAACAACGTTGGCAAAGGAATTAATCTGTCTAATGGCAATTGACAAATATAAGTTGTGTAGTTATAGGTTTTGATTGATGCATTCATTTAAAGGAGATTGAACAGGGTTTGATCAAAACTCTGAATTCAGGCGGCCCAATCAAATATTGCTTCTTTAAATGCATTTGAAAGGTTAATCCTCACATAAAAAGTCATAGTGTAGAGCTACGAAGACAGACTTATATATATATATATATATATACATAAAAGCCTGTGAAATATTTCTTTTCTTTTTGATATCAGAGTCTGTCATCAGGGACTGTGTCACTCAATATCCACTGCCAATACCCAATCTGATAACACTTGATGATACAGGGCATCAATATTGTAGATGGAATTGAATCCCTGTATTGATCGCCAGTGGTCAGTTATAATAAGGTTGGCACTAATGATGCAATACAGTTTATTAACTTTCCAAGTGGATCGGGGGTGATGATTACATTGTTCTGTAATCAAACGGATCGATGTGACTACCTTTTCAGTAATATTGAAATTCCCTTCGTTTTACAATCCACAAGGAACTATTAAGTGCACTCTGAAAACCACGACTGCATAGCTGACGAACCCTAACCATGCTATGCTGAGTATTCATTATTCTGATAATCTTTGGATAGTACTTTGTCACAAATACATTGTCAATTGTCCTATCTTTTCTGGCTTTAACTTGTTAAAGTAAAAAACACCATCTTCCATGTTGAAGAAAGTGAGAAAACTGCCAAAAAATGCATCAGACATTGTATAATATATTAAAAGTACTAAAAGCACATGAATTAAAACAAAGCTGGAGATAAAAAAAAAGTATAACCATTGACAATAATAAGGTCCCGATGCAGCATGGGAAAAAGGTGTGGATAAAATGAAACCGATGTTGTGAACTGGGACACAAAAGGTTTGATAGCCAGTGGGAGGCACTGATGCAACTGTTTGTGGGCTTAACAGCTGTGTTATGAGTTTTCGATATGTTTAATTTATGTGGAAAATCCAGACTCACACCAAAATGTGAAGCCAAACATGGTGAGAACATCAATTGCCACTATGCTGGAAGCATTTGCTGCAGTGATCATCTTTGACCAGAAGGGCCAATCTGCTCCTATCAAAGTGAGAGATACAATACTGGTCCATGGAAAGAGGCTCTATGCCTCTCTGGGAATGTTATCCATGCCAAGCCAGGAATAGAGATCTGATGCAAGCTATCGTTGGTTTCGTTGCATCAATCGATAAAATAAATAGAGATGTGTGATGTTAGGCAGTATGGTGGCTCAGTGGTTAGCACTGTTGCCTCACAGCAAAAAGGTCCTGGGTTCAAATCCCAAGGGCTTTTCTGTGTGGAGTTTGCATGTTCTCCCTGTGTTTGTGTGGGTTTCCTCCCACCATTAAAAAACATGCTGCATCCTCCTACCAGTGCCCTGACCAGTCACTGCCAATTCAACTGGAGTGGGTCTGTGCTATGTCCTATGTGTGTGAGCAACTCTGTCGTAAAATGTTGGGTGAGCAGGTCTGACGAAAATTGGCTGCCGTAGTATCACTCAGACTGAGTGTTGTTTGATAGCTGTCGGTCCATTCGTTGTTTGTTCTGTGATTTTAATTGGCGACCAATTTGTGTAAAGCGCTTTGAGTATCTAGAAAAGCACTAAATAAAATGAATTATTATTATTGTTGTGTCAGTCTTGAAAACCTCCAACTTCCTTTGAAAAGCACAGATAGCATGAGATCACACCCTGTGTTACCTTGTACTTGGAGCTTGAGCTCATTTATATGAGTTATTAACCACTTAAAAGGCAACCAGCTCCATCTTGTCATCATCCAACAGAACATTAATGAGCTGTTTGCATTTGGCATTCTTCTGATCAGACAAAAACATTTGACTTCCCTGACAGGCCAACATATGTAGCTCCAGGACCCTTCCTTCACTCAGCCACCTCACACTGTTATGAGGGAGAATGTCATCAAATGCAGCATCAACCTGGTAACAGAAAGAGAAAGACGATCAGAAATAAAGTAACACACAAATGAGAGAGTTGGAGAGGATGCTAGTGGATATGAAAGTAAGTCATTATTTGCATAATAAACTATATCAGGGCATTTGATGAAAGACAAGGACTATTGTAAAAAGAAAATTTCAGTCAGGATAAAATGCTTAACCATAGTGAGGGGGTGTTTTACAGTTATGATTGTGAAGGTCCTCGACCATCCGTCCGGGTCAGGGGGCGCTGCAGCACCCTCCACACCGCTACCTCCCACGGCTATGCGCTTAACCAGAAAATGAGCCCAATATAGTGTAAATCTTTCAATTGTGCATTTGGGAGGAGATATCTGCAGATTTCCTCTGACAGTTCCCCAACAACAGACCGGACATACAGAGGGTGGTGGCTGGGGTGGAGATGGGTGAGCAGAAGCAACAGCAAATGCATAGCAAGCAAGTAAACTGGCAGCAAGCAGCAGTACAGCAGCAGAATGGAGCAATGCTATGAGTGAAACTGTGATTTCAAAAATGTGAGTGGTTCATTGGTGTAACACAGAGCATAGATGATATCTGAGTTGCTGGCCTGAACTAGATCTCCTATTGCATTCTATTTCACAAACACTTCTTTTAAGGATTAAGGCAGAAAGGCAACCAAGAGTAGGCTAATATTACTTGTCTAAGTCAGAAATATGTGCCAAAAGCAATGCTGAAGTGCTGAGGGGGTGTTCAGGCAGTTCTCAAGCTTCATTATCATCTCCAGGACGTTGAAGTACTCTTTCAGTACAATCCCCCTTTTGTTCAGCATCTGAATGATAGCTTGAAAAATGTCCTTCCCCCAGTGTGGACATTGAGAGTTTGAGGCCTCATTCCTCCGTAGCATACACCTATCTGGGCAATATCATTGCTATCTGTTGAGTAATCCACAAGTGAAATTCACTGTGCATTTTTTTATAAAGTCACTTTGGTGTTTAAGTATGTCTCAATCAAGTTATTCAGTTATCCTGATCGCAGCAGTGTCTGATAAATGTTTTGGATCTGGATCTTTTCGGATATTTATTTTTTCACCAATTTAGACTCAGCTACCTTTTTAAAAAACTCTCTCACCCAGAAAATAGTTAATTTGTCCTCAAAAACAAACCTGAGTGACCGTTCAGCAGCTTTCTCTTGCCGTGTCAACCAGGATTCTTTTAGTAGTAGTAGTGATATAAATATTTAAGTGAGTTTTGCGGTCCTTGGGTTTCTCGGAATACTGATGCTTCAAATTATGGTCTCACATTGCGTCACATCACATCTTTATAATTGCCACTGTCTCAGTACATATCAAGACCATTGGTTTGAGGGTTTATTGTGGAGGAATGTAGGTCCATTTCATTGCAAACTCTGAGAATGACATTTTGCTGGCATGGACACTGTTTGCTGGACACACTTGTTACCTTGCTATATTGGTATTCTTATACTAGGTTACAGGAAACGGCTTAATAACTTCGATCCTCATTATCAGACTGGTAGACCGATTAATCGTTACAACTTGTAATTTGATTGATCAATCTTCCCCAGACCAAAAAATCCACTGCAGTTTGGTAGAAACATCCGCAGATTTGAACTCACTACGTTAGGTCTTTAGTTCACAAGATGGAGGGTAGTTCAAGAAACAATTGGGGATGGGTGAAAGATGATAGGGTAGAATCAAAAGATTACAAAGAGTTGGCAGACCTGGTGAGAAAACTGTATCAAATGCAAGTAAGAAAACACGATTTATAGCATTGCCCTCAACTGTCGATTTTCTATAGCTACAGGTCAAAGATAATTACCACATTATATGAGTGGGCAACTTGCTCACTGTAAGGTATCACATTGTTATTTTGAGCAGTATCAAAACCCTGTGCTCCAGTTAATTTAAGCTTAGACATCAGGAAACCTATCCCAAGGGCTGTATTGTTTTGTGTGTGTGTTGTCTAAACAGCTGACTGTTCCTGTTAATTACTTTGGTCAGAGGCAAGCTTTATTGATCTCTTTAGCTAATTGATCATTTAAGTGTCCAGTCCCAGAGGCCTACTCACTTGGTAGCTCTTGTTACTTTTCAAACCGCGGACCCCACAATGCACCGGGACACACAGCTAAGCTTCAGTATGAAAATCCTGCTTTCTGTCGAAGGCCAGTCAGAAAAGTCGTTTTAGTCGAAGGCCAGTCAGAAAAGGTCGTTTTATTATTGAAAAACATTTTCTTGATAAGTGAAAAGGTCATCATTGTGTATCCTTATGTTATATGTATAGTCAGAAAAATATTACACCCTTCGAGCAACATAATAGTTTGATCTCACATGAGGGAAATATGCATTTAAAAAACACTTGCGAATGTGTTGAGTGAAACACTCCAATGCTATTCCTATAAATACAGTATTTTCTAAACTCACAGACATCAAATGCAAACTCTCCTCTAAGACATGACATGTTTACTACTAGTTGGGTATCAGTGCATAGTAAATTAATCTGTATGCAATATATGTGTCAGAGTTTCCCTGAAAGAGTCTAGACAGATAGAGAAATAAAAATGCTTTCTGCATGCAGGATCACATTGCGCTAATGCTACGTCTTTAGGGAGAAGAGGGAAGGATCTTGAAGCCCCTCTTATGCTACAATATCAAGTGTACAAAACAAGATATGCAATATGACCAGGTGGAATGAAATCTAATAAGATTGTGATTATTGATTTACATAGTAGCATCAAAGACTGCAGCACCATCACATCTTGTTGCCGAGAGGCTATGCTATCAAAGCCTATCATTCAAAAGCAGCCGTTAAAGCATGTTGTTGGGAATGATGATCTGCCGCACTAGGTGTATTTTATCATTTTTACCTTTCACAAAAATGTTAAAAGTCATAAGTTTAAAAGTGGTGAAGGAGCCTGTTGTGACACAACAATGTATTGATATAGTGCAAGAAACAGAAGACTGTTGTGCAATAAAAAGACAAATTGCTATAACGTATCCATTAAATGCAGGCTGTCTATAAAATGATATTATGGGACCAGGGTTGCATGAACACTTAGAATCAATAGAACGTGACAACAGGCGAAAACACGATCACATTAGAGTCCAGCAGACAGGGACATAGAGTCCTTTACTACTTCTGATACAAAATTAAGCATTCTGAAGGATCATAAAGAATGATTAAGCGAGTTAAATTGACGTTGACCTTAAGTCAAATCTTTCAAAAGGCCGTTCAAATCATTTCAGTATACATTTATGGTTAAGAAAGCACCATCACCTATGTCACCGTCCATATGAGGGATATCATCTCGTTCTGCGATGCATGATAGAGGAATCTGTTGTTCACTCGAAAAAGCAAGTTATTTGTTGTGGATAAAACGTGAAGCATTTTCTATCATGTCAAATCCTGTAGTGTTGAAATTACTGTAAACAAATTATTAGATTATGGGCACTTTAATGACCATATGAAACATGTATTCGAAGTTTATTGCAGACTACAAATGTCAACAGTATTCTAATCAATTCCACTGGCCTGTTGTGTATTTAAACAATACTATCATAATAAAGCATAACATCTAGATAGAGTATGAGATTTGATTTAAACAGTCAAACGTTTTAAAACATATAGTAGAGAAAGGAATCAGATATGGAAACAAATATGGTTTATAAATGTATCACTTTGTGAAGCCTTTGCCTATTGCTACATAGCTGTTACACTATGTAGACTACATAACTACAGTACAGTAACTGCACTGCAAGATTTTCGCCAGAAGCGACATGCAAAGATAGTCGTCATCAAATTCCTATGTACGCACAATACCTTGTCTACATCTATACACTCATATATTTTTACTTATGCCAGTGGTGTTGGGACAACCACACACAAACAAACACACACAATACAATACATTATAATACATAGCAAAACCATGGAAAAACTTGAAGTGGCCAGTGTAAATACCCGAAAATATACCAAAATTGTCAGTCAACACACTCATAAGGGTCTTAATATTTTGTTAATATTCCAAATGTGTTGAACATGTATTGATTCTTCATCATCATCATCATCGTCATCCGCTTTGTCCGGGGTCGGGTCGCGGAGGTAGCAGTTCAAGCAGGGCATCCCAAACTTCCCTTTCCCGGGCCACATCAACCAGCTCTGACTGGGGGATTCCAAGGCGTTCCCAGGCCAGTGTGGAGATATAATCCCTCCACCTGGTCCTAGGTCTGCCCCGCGGCCTCCACCCAGCTGGACGTGCCTGGAACACCTCCCTAGGGAGGCGGCCAGGTGGCATCCTTACTAGATGCCCGAACCACCTCAACTGGCTCCTTTCTACGCAAAGAAGCAGCGGCTCTACTCCGAGTCCCTCACGAATGGCTGAACTTCTCACCCTATCCCTAAGGGAGATGCCAGCCACCCTCCGGAGGAAACTCATTTCCGCCGCTTGTATCCGCGATCTCGTTCTTTCGGTCATGACCCACCCTTCATGACCATAGGTGAGAGTAGGAATGAAGATAGACCGGTAGATTGAGAGCTTTGCCTTCTGGCTCAGCTCTCTCTTCGTCACAACGGTGCGATAGAGCGACTGCAACACCGCACCCGCTGCTCCAATTCTCCGGCCCATCTCTCGTTCCATTTTACCCTCACTGGAGAACAAGACCCCAAGATACTTGAACTCCTTCACTTGGGGTAAAGACTCATTCCCTACCTGGAGTAGACAATCCATCGATTTCCTGCTGAGAACCATGGCCTCAGATTTGGAGGTGCTGATCCTCATCCCAGCCGCTTCACACTCGGCTGCGAACCGATCCAATGAGTGCTGCAGGTCGCAGACTGATGATGCCATCAGGACCACATCATCTGCAAAAAGCAGTGATGAAATCCTCTGCCCACCAACCTGCAGCCCCCCTCCCCCGCGGCTACGCCGTGAGATCCTGTCCATGAATACCACAAACAGGATAGGTGACAAAGCGCAGCCTTGGAGGAGGCCAACCCTCACCGGAAACGAGTCCGACTTACTGCCGCAGACCCGGACACAGCTCTCGCTTTGGGAGTACAGAGATTGGATGGCTCTGAGTAGAGACCCCCTCACCCCATACTCTCGCAGCACCTCCCACAGTATCTCCCGGGGAACCCGATCATACGCCTTCTCCAAATCCACAAAACACGTGTAGACCGGATTGGCATACTCCCAGGCCCCCTCAAAGATCCTCGAGAGGGTAAAAAGCTGGTCCGTTGTTCCACGACCAGGCCGGAAACCGCATTGTTCCTCCTCAATCCGAGGTTCGACTATCGGTCGAACCCTCCTTTCCAGCACCCTGGAGTATACTTTCCCGGGGAGGCTGAGTAATGTGATGCCTCTGTAGTTGGCACACACTCTCCGGTCCCCCTTTTTGAACAGGGGAACCACCACCCCGGTCTGCCACTCCTTAGGTACAGTCCCCGACTTCCACGCAATGTTGATAAGACGTGTCATCCATGACAGTCCCTCAACACCCAAAGCCTTCAGCATTTCTGGGCGGATCTCATCAACCCCTGGGGCTTTGCCACTGTGGAGTTGTTTGACTACCTCAGTGACCTCCGCCAGGGAGATTGATGCTGATCCCCCATCATCCTCCAGCCCTGTCTCTACTATGTAGGGTGGGTTTGTCGGGTTCAGGAGTTCCTCAAAGTGCTCCTTCCACCTCCCAATCACCTTGTCAGTTGAGGTCAACAACGTCCCATCCTTACTGTATACAGCTTGAATGGTTCCCTGCTTTCCCCTCCTGAGGTGTCGGATGGTCTTCCAGAACCGCTTTGGCGCCAGCCATGTTGATTCTTACAACATGTTAATACATTTGAGTGCTTTTTTTTGTCTCTGTCTGTCGTTAGGTGGCAATTTTGGCACAAGAAAGTTTACAATAGGAACTCATTGCCCATTTGCCATTGTTTAAAACCATTTACCACCTTATCGTCTCCTATTCCCTGCATCTCTTATCACTATCTAAGGGTGGAGTGTGTGTGTGTGTGTGTGTGTGTGTGTGTGTGTGTGTGTGTGTGTGTGTGTGTGTGTGTGTGCACGCGCGCAATTCGTAGGGCATCTCCACGTTCTCTGTTGGGTAGGGTCATATCTTTCAGTTTCTCATCTCTGTCTTCATTCTCTCGCTTTCATCAGACAGACTAGTGGGAGTTAACTCCCAGTCAATGACTGTCGGTAAGCACCACAATTGGCCCTCTCCTCAATTCTCTCGTTTTCTCTGAAAGGGTCTTGCAACTCCCTGGATGATAGGCGAGACACAGGATTAAATTGAAAAGCACCCAGAATTGATATGCTGGTCTAACTGTGCCAAGTATTGTTTTCTGTTACAGGGAAAAGGAGGAGAGGCAAAGACATTACAGAGCAGGCAGTATTGCTACCTTACCTTGGTAGATTGAGTGGGTGTTAATATATGTCTGTGTAAGAAATAACAAACAAACAAACTAATACTTACAGCACAGGCAAATAACCCCAAAGCTTAAATTAATTTCACACTTAACCAACAAATTTTCGGTCAGCACTGCAACGTTGGCATTGGTAATCTGATCTTTTATAAAGTAGAACAAATAAATAGTTATTGGGAAACTGATGTCGTCTTTGAGACATAATACACCGCAACAAAGTTAGAAGACTGGCAGTGGTAAACTGATATCTGCATTGAGGTTCCACTGTGTAATCTCAATATTACAAGCAGTACACACTCACACCAGATAAATAGGAGGGGGTCCTCATTAAGTATTTAGGATGTCGCCCTCGCTGCCTGCTCCCCTACAAGTGGTAGATTACCTAGAGGGGAGTGATGTAATCTCACAGACAATCTGGCTCTACAATATGAAACCCAAACCAGCGGATAGATTTTAATAGTGGCAGCAATGGGAAGCCCTATGGATTGGAAACGACCTAGAAAAGTTATGTTGTTGGGTATCTTAGTGCAACGGCAATTCTCCAAGCAACTGGAACTCGGGAAGGGTAGGAGAAAAATCTGAAAATCCAAAAAGTATCTTTACACAGGAGATACATATGAAGGCCGGAATATTAGTATTACGGAATATGGTGTAGTCATGAAAATGAATGTGTTGTTAATTCTTTGTAGAATTGATAGATAACAACTCTAGCCTCTCAGTAGTAGTCAAAACGGATGAAGCTCCCAATGGCTGCTAAACACTACAGGTGATGGATAACCAATGGCATTTCACAATATTGCTGTATGAGTAAGGTTGGCAAGCTGGTTAAAAATGTTGTGTCATGATTAAGTTGAAGGTATGGAGCTAGTAATAGAGAAAGTAAGGGCAATGTGAAGTTTATAGAAGAAGAACAGAGGAATTATGTCAATCTTTGACATAAATTGAGCCGTGAAGCGTACATTGAAGTATTGATGAAATCACATTTATTATGAATGATCTTGATTACACATTCTCGTTGGTGCTATTTCTATTTGTTTATAAAAAGGATTATTATGAAGTGATTTCAAAATAATTTCTGTCAATGTGCGTTCAAAGAGTCCTTAATTCATCAACTGCTATTAGCTTACTGAGTTCTGTCAGACGCTTTTCAGTTTCCAACTCATTTACCACAGGTCGTAAAAGGAGCCATACTGTGATCATTCTCTTTGTTCAATGACCAGTGGTATATTTTTGACTTGTACAGTGTCTGTGGCATACAAATAATCATCACGATTGCTTTATTACACTGGAAACTTTCTTTTAGTTCTGCAAAACTTAGTTCATCTGAATTCCTCCAGAGTGAAGGTTGTTTGAGCCACCAGTATGTTCAAAAACATTGAAACAGACTCAGCATATACTAAGCAATTACAAAATATGAAACACACATGCTCTAAAATCCCCTGTATAATCTAATTCACATTTGGCAACAATGAATATTTGTTCTCATTGCAGCATTTTGAAATAATCTAATCTAGTTTGTGGTATATTGACTAGTTAAGAAATAAGAGTATGAGGTTGGGAGGGCACGTGTACTTTAGCTTACTCTTTTACTATTCAGTCATAGTTTTAGTATGAGATTGAAACATAGAACTTCTGACTTTCTCGTGTAGCAGAGTGGGAATGTTCAGTACGTTTGTAAGAATGCCAGCCTCAGTAGAGGCTGATAGCACGCCATTACAACAATCATTCACTTCCGGAAATACTCAGTATTCGGCTGTGAAAGAACGTGTTCTCATTTTTAAGATGGAAATTCAATCTTTCAGATGCCTGGGCGACGACAGGCCTGATGAACAGTCAGTAAAAGAGTGTCGAGACAGTCAGACCTATCATACACATAAATTTAAATAGACACCACAGTGGTGTACCCACGTGCACTATTGATACATGCTAACCAAATTGACTATGACTATGGTGCCAGCCCTCTAGCAAAACAAAAATGTATGGTGTTGTAGCTTAGCTTAAACCCAATTTATGTTTGGGTTGCTCAACCTCACTTGAGAAGGAATACTCACATTACATTGCATGTGTAATGATAAACGCAAATAAAAAATAAGCAAATTACCTGTTGTATAAGCCAAACTAGAAATTCAAATATTATATAATGCTTGTTAAATATTTTTGAATTATATCTACTTTCCTAGTATCTGGATGACTGATTGGCCAGCTAAATTGCATTTCTGTTTAATATGAAACAAATTCATTAAATAGGTTAAACTAACAGATTGCACAGTGATCAGAGCAATCTATATGGGATGTTAGTTCTGTCAGTTCTGCAGGTGTTCTCTAACAATGTTGAACACAGTTGCAGACTGAAAACCAAAGTTAAGTGTGAAACATTCCAATAACCTATGCAGATAATCACAAAAGGAAAAAGTAATCGGAACGAAATTAACCTGGGAAATAAGTATGTGCTTTACTTTAACACAAAAGTTGAATGACTCAAAGGGAAGCCCTCTACTGGTTGAGGGAGCATTCAGCCCGACAAGTTCTGCTCTTTTCATAGACAAAATCTATCCACATATTTGACATTGGCTGCAAGAATTTAAAGTTGTTATTCTGAAAGAAATCCAATTCATCCTCTGCAAAAAAGATGAACCAGGTGAAATCAATGATTTTGTGTACATTTCTATATACCTTATGTGGTATCCCTCAAATTCCTTGATCCCATTCCATTATTCAAAAATAAAAATCAAACTGTGTTTATTTCATTGCTTTTGGTTTTTGACAAGGCTTGCCTACGCAACCATAACGCCGAGATGCATCAACAAGAAGCACAGACATCTTCACCATACCAGGCTTTTCAATGGTGAAGCAGATGTGATAACTAACCTCTGTAGCACCCTCTGGGGTGTTTCTGTCCACACCTGTGCTTACAGAGGAGCAGAATAAGTTTACAATTACCCTCTAGATTGGAGTCATCATTTTCTGCCTTACCTATCACAGTTTCCCAATTTCTATGACTAGATATCAGACCTGTATGGGTTTGTGGATTCACATCTTGCTGTTTATCCAGCGCCAAATGTCTCTACAAGTTGGCTTTATGACGTGCACCTTGTCTTTTTGGGACCACTGAGCTGGTCTGTATCACTAATCCTCTCTTACAAACAGCAACTTTGACCCCTTTATGTCTTTCTTTCCAGCTAATAGAGTAACAATAGACAGCACTCTTTTCTACTTTTGCAGCAATGTGTCCCCTCCATGTACAGGGTGGCCTTCTTCTGTCTGTCATTAGTCTGTTGTCCCTGTCTGTAGGGGCTCAGGGTTATCTTTCACTTTCACCTTTGCTAATTCCAGCTATTGAAAAATAAGCAAAGTTTACAGAAAATTGTCAAATGGTAGACTAACAAAATATTTATAGATAATTGTAACACGTTTTCATGACATGGACAGAGCTGACAAACAAGCTATTTCCATCCGTACTTAAAACAACTAATGCAGGACTGAAAACAAAACCTCCGAGTCTTTTTATCAGAGCGTATTTGCCTTCGAAGCACAGTAGTATCCACATACACCTAGCAAACTGTAGTTTTTCAATGATAAGATGAAGAAAGAAAATGTCTTCATTGCTGAATATGGAGCACTGGATTGGAAAACATACACCACAGAGTAGGCCAATATTATTAGTCATTTTACATTATCACAGGTGGAAGCAGTACAACAAACCTCATACAAGACCCACTTTGATTCAAAGTCTACAGGTCCTCTGCCCACCTATACAAGGCATTCAATTATTAAAGTTTAGATACAACTGTCCAGAGAATAGCCTGTTTCTAAATGTGTAGCTTTACATGATGTTCCACTCCAAGAACTGCTTTTATGTAGGGTGTGTTAGGTAACCTTTTCATTTGATGGTTTCCTCAGCTTCAAACTACAATACAAATGCTCGTAAATTGTGATTAGCTTGATTATTATGTTTGTCCATAACGACATTGTAAGAAGTTTGATTTCCACTTCTAGTATTTGTCAAAAAACAGACAGATAGTTACGCTGTCGGTCGTGTGAGCGATATTGAAGGCGTAGGTTGTCCTTAGACTTTCCTGGTCTGGCTTGATTGATTTCCTTGTTGAATAGTTTGACAAGCAGCACTAGTACGAAAAATCTTGGTTGGAGGGGCAAATGAGAAAAGACCTTTCAGGCTGTGAACATTGGGGTCTTTTAATGTTGTCAGTTCATCATACGATTGATGTGAGATTGTATGCTGGTTTCACCCATATTCCAAATGAACAAATCATAGAAAATTCCCAAAATTTCATTCAGATACATTAGAGCAACACTTTTCAGATGGGCATTATTTTAAGTTAACCACAGTTTTAATCAACAAACCGAGCATAATTGTCTGTGTTGTCCCTGTTGTCACAGGCAGCCATAGAAGAGTAGAACCCAAACAGAGATATAACGTTTTTGACAATAAGTGCAGCACTTACCTGACCACACAGGCACATACCATCCACAATGACTGGACAAGAGAGAACACAAAAGACAAGGGCTGTGTTTGGAAACGCCTACTATGTGATTCGTATCCTTAACATACTAAATACACTGAACAAAAATATAAACGCAACACTTTTGTTTTTGCTCCAATTTTTCATGAGCTGACCTCAAAGAGCTAAAACTTTGTCTATGTACACAAAGGCCTATTTCTTTCAAATATTGTTCTAAATTCGTGTTAGTGAGAACTTCTCCTTTGCCGAGATAATCCATCCACCTCACGGGTGTGGCATATCAAGATACTGATTAGACAGCATGATTATTGCACAGGTGTGCCTTAGGCTGGCCACAATAAAAGGCCACTCTAAAAATGTGCAGTTTTATCACACAGCACAATGCCACAGATGTCGCAAGTTTTGAGGGAGCGTGCAATTGGCATGCTGACTGCAGGAATGTCCACCAGAGCTGTTGCCCGTGAATTGAATGTTCATTTCTCTACCATAAGCCATCTCCAAAGGCGTTTCAGAGAATTTGGCAGTACATCCAACCGGCCTCACAACCGCAGACCACGTGTAACCACACCATCCCAGGACCTCCAAATCCAGCATCTTCACCTCCAAGATCGTCTGAGACCAGCCAGCCGGACAGCTGCTGCAACAATCGGTTTGCATAACCAAAGAATTTCTGCACAAACTGTCAGAAACCATCTCAGGGAAGCTCATCTGCATGCTCGTCGTCCTCATCGGGGTCTCGACCTGACTGCAGTTCGTCGTCGTAACCGACTTGAGTGGGCAAATGCTCCCATTCAATGGCGTCTGGCACTTTGGAGAGGTGTTCTCTTCACGGATGAATCCCGGTTTTCACAGTACAGGGCAGATGGCAGACAGCGTGTATGGTGTCATGTGGGTGAGCGGTTTGCTGATGTCAACGTTGTGGATCGAGTGGCCCATGGTGGCGGTGGGGTTATGGTATGGGCAGGCGTATGCCATGGACAACGAACACAGGTGCATTTTATTGATGGCATTTTGAATGCACAGAGATACCATGACGAGATCCTGAGGCCCATTGTTGTGCCATTCATCCACGACCATCTCCTCATGTTGCAGCATGATAATGCACGGCCCCATGTTGCACGGATCTGTACACAATTCCTGGAAGATGAAAACATCCCAGTTCTTGCATGGCCAGCATACTCACCGGACATGTCACCCATTGAGCATGTTTGGGATGCTCTGGATCGGCTCAGTCGGATCAGTTCCTGCCAATATCCAGCAACTTCACACACCCATTGAAGAGGAGTGGACCAATATTCCACAAGCCACAATCAACAACCTGATCAACTCTATGCGAAGGAGATGTGTTGCACTCCGTGAGGCAAATGGTGATCACACCAGATACTGACTGGTTTTCTGACCCCCCCGGACCCCCCCAAATACAGTAAAACTGCACATTTTAGAGTGGCTTTTTATTGTGGCCAGCCTAAGGCACACCTGTGCAATAATCATGCTGTCTAATCAGCATCTTGATATGCCACACCCGTGAGGTGGATGGATTATCTCGGCAAAGGAGAAGTTCTCACTAACACGAATTTAGACATTTTGTGAACAATATTTGAAAGAAATAGGCCTTTTGTGTACATAGACAAAGTTTTAGCTCTTTGAGGTCAGCTCATGAAAAATTGGAGCAAAAACAAAAGTGTTGCGTTTATATTTTTGGTCAGTGTATAACAAAAATGTGTTTGCAGTATGCAAATGGTAATAGTTGGTCGTGAAATGGAAAATGGTGAAATGTCAGGATGGACAAAGTTCCCGGATGACATACTATATTTGGAAAAATGTTGAGTGGACGAGAGATGTTGCTAGACAATGCTTCAAGCCCAAACATGCAATGTACCGCCAAGTTTCTTCTGGCTTTGACAGAATAAAAAAATTAAAATGTGTTTCTCACATGTTCCAGTTTAGTATACTCATAGTGTTAAAGACTAACATTAACCACATTATGAAAATAGGTTATCAATATCCCTGACGTCGCAGACTCCCAGCGTTGATTGTATAATTGGGCCGGGCTCCATATATTGTGACATTATGATATACAAGGCCGTTTGAGATGGTGTCACGATCTGGGAGATAAGACTGTGTGGGATGTGTGAAGCATCTCAAACGTTGCTGTTTATTTTGTCGCAATACGTATATACGTATATATATATTACATTGTATTTGTTTCATTTCAAGCCCGCTACAATAGTGAATATAATGACAAATGCATTCCATTATTTATTTAGGTATATATAATTTGTATGGGCAACAGTATACAGGAATAGTGTTTTAATAACTTTGGAGGTCGTTTCTGTACAGTGTGCTTACTCATTGTCATGTTCAAGAAACAAGTTTGAGATAATGCAAGCTTTGTGACATGGCGCGGTATCCTGCTTGAAGAAGCCATTAGAAGATGGGTACACTGTGGCCATAAATGGATTGACATGGTGAGCAACAATACTCAGAGAACCTAAGGGGCCCAAAGTGTGCCAATAAAATACCCCCCACACCATTACACCACCAGCCTGAACCATTGATTCAAGGCAGGATGGATCCATGAGCAGAAATCAAGACTATCAGACCAGGCAACATTTTTCCAATCTTGTTCAAGTCCAATATTGGTGAGCCTGTGCAAATTGTAGCCTCGGTGTCCAGTTCTTTAGTGACACAGTGTGTGTGGTCTTCTACATGTTGTGAGTTCAGAGATGCTTTTCTGCACACCTCGGTTGTAACGAGTGGTTGAGTAACTCTTGCCTATCAATCAGCTCAAACTAGTCTGGCCATTCTGTTCTGACCTCAACAAGGCATTTTTGCCCACAGAATTGCTGCTCACCGAATATTTTCTCTGTAAACCCTAGAGATGGTTATCTGTGAGAATTCCAGCAGAGCAGTAGTTACAGAAATACTCAAACTAGGCCGTCTTGCACCAAAAACCATGCCATGTTCAAAGTAATTTAAATCAAACATATACTTCACTCTGATGCTTGGTTTAAACTTCAGCAGATGGTCTTGACCATGTCAAATGCGTTGAGTTGCTGCTGCTGATCAGGTATTTGCATTAACAAGCCGTTGAACAGGCGTATATAATTAAGTGGCCGGTGAGTGTAATGTTTAGCTATGTGGTTCTGAACATAGCCAAGGACTTGCATAGAGTAACAGAAACACAAGAGAACCAATAGACACGAGAGAAGCCAGGTGGAATGAATGACATTAATGAGGACAGGTGAAAGCAGTGAACAGAAACAGCTAGAAGGTCCCCTCCCAGGCACAAAGAGGAGCCAGAGCGAGCATGTAAGAACCCCTGCCGTGACAAAAGTCACATCGTGGCACAGAAAAGAATTGCTTTATTGCGTATGGAATAAAGTGTTGAGTGCAGGTTAGGGTGTGACACGTTAAAACGTAGTTATAACTATTCGAATGCCAAGTTTTCTAGATGGCAGGTTTGTGCTCACTGCAAAATTCGCATGGGTGTAGCTTAACATTGTTAAATTGCAATAAACATCAAGTAAAAGGATCCCACATAGTTCACTACTAATGGCTGCACCAAGTGAGGCACAAATTGTTACGGCTGGTGAATGTCAGACCCAAAAGCAGACAGGAGTTAATCACAATGAGATTTATTGTTTAGGTGGGAAAACGGAAGGAGGGCAAGTGAGGTAAAAAGCTGGGCAGAGTTGCTGGTGATCCGGAGTGCTATAGTGGGAGTCCTGGAGGCACAAAAGACAACAGTTGGAATTGATCATTTAGGTTAACCAGTGAGTTCTCTGAATATAAAGATTTGCCAAGGGCTGAAGTCTAGCATTGTTGTTGATTCAATAATCTGGCTATGAGTGAAGAAGGAACAGTAGATATACAGTTGGGTTGATTGGTTGATCAATCCCGTAAAGTGTTCCCCCGCAGCCCCCGTGAGGGGAGGGGGCCCCGCAGTGCAAACAGACCCCGCCCCCACCTGTCATCAATTATTATAAGAATTAAATAAATATATGTCTTTTAAGAATTTTTGCGGGTGGGCCTCGTGTTTCCGTTACGGTGCTGCGGGCAGGTGTGGTGGATGAGCTGCAATCAGGAGGGAGCCGGGGAAAGCCACACACACACACACACACACACACACACACACACACACACACACACACACACACACACACACACACACACACACACACACACACACACACACACACACACACACACACACACACACACAGACAGACAGACAGACAGACAGGGGAACCACTGGAGGCATGGCCGGGGCCATGACACAAACAGCCATTGGAGCAGAGACCGTGACTTTGTAACTCCTTACGGTGAGGAGGGTGGCCCAGGTGTCAAACAAAAACATAAATCAAAGAAACAAATCTGTAGTGCTGCTTTAAAAGGGCCAAAGAAGGACCGCGTTTTGAACAAAATCCTAGCAATGACTGTTTACAAGGAGCAAGGAATCTGAACGAGGAGCTGTGCCTCTATGATAGAAACGCTATAATACGCACACTTTTCATTGTCATTTCACATTCTCCATGCATCGTGGCATCTCTCTGTGTGCCAATAAACACGTTGGTTAATTAAAAGCTTTAATTTCGTCGCACCGCCCACCGAAAGAGAGAGCCGCAGTATGAAAT
Source organism: Galaxias olidus (assembly GCA_026901105.3). NCBI lineage: Eukaryota > Metazoa > Chordata > Actinopteri > Galaxiiformes > Galaxiidae > Galaxias > Galaxias olidus. The sequence goes on from JAPMUY010005953.1 coordinate 27,437, forward strand.
TAGATTCACAAAATCACACCACCATAATTCACTGACTATAATTGAATGCCAGATGCATTGGCAAGAATTTACAAACACATCCCGCAAACACACCTTAGGGTCTCCTATCTGTGGAGATTGTACAGATCACCAGCAGGTGATTGATAAACCATGATGGTGATGTATGTGATTAATAATAAAAAAATATCTCATGTAGAATTGAACTTAATTATCCAAGTAATCACTCATGACTGGCTATAGATTCAGGTCAGTAGTTAAAGTCCCCTCAAGTCATTTTCTAAAACATTTAAAATATTCCGCTTAAACGTATAAATCATATCTGTTGTTCTTTCTGCAAAATACGTTCAATTACCTTGTTAAAATCCCAAAAATTTTATCTTCTTCTGCCTCATTAAAAATTCCTGAATCTGAGTCACCCCGCCCCCCTCTATTCCCCCTAAGTCTTAAATCATCTCAACCCCTTGTTGGGGCCTCTGGTAGACATTGGGCTGTTACGGTGGCCTCATCTCAAAGGTTGCTTCTGTAGCTACAGGCAGGTGTAACTTGATAAAAAATAATTGTTTAGTGTAATATTATTAAGCAGTTTCTCTCATTTTGCCAAAACATTTAGACACAAAACACTACTTAAGTGATAATGTCAATGATGTGAGCAAGGGCCTTAAAGGGGAAATTAAACGCATTTCGAAGTTTGGCTAATAATGATAATATAAACAAATCATAAAACACATTCATAACATCAAACTAGCTCAAAGTACAGTTTATGATAAATAACGTAATGAAATCGAGACTTTTCCCCATGGGCGCAGACATACTGTGTCAAGTGACATCTCTGAAGTCACACGCATGGTAGTGTGTCAAGTATCTCTGTGGTGACATCCAGCTAATGTACTGTCGATCCATAGCGCGTATACAATATGACTTCTATTGATGACAACAGAAACGAAGAAAGGGGATGGAATACATTGCATTGCCCCTGGGTACAATAATTAATAATACCCAATGTGTTCACTATAATATATTGCCACAGCAAAAGCGTGCCAGTCCTTCCGTTGCCATTGGATTACGTGTATGTAGACTTTCCTAGAGATTATTTCCCAAACTCAAAACTATGTCTTCGAGCATCAATGTAATGATTTAGGGAGATTAGTACAGACCAAGACAGCAAAGCTTAAACCAGAGGCAGTACCTTCAATTTTTGAGTTGTCTAGCTTACGGCTGAAGCCTGGTTTCTACTTCTGCGAAGCAGCACGTAAACAGCTCTGCGTAGCTTCGAAGCGCAGGGGTATCTGGGAAAGCGTAGCTCACAGAGGCCCGCCAACGTGTTGACGGGGAGTCCTCCCAAATCCTAACAGCCCATCGTGCGAAGCATCTTCTCAGTGCGTCAAACAATCGCTGATTGGTTGAGCAGGGTAGGAAGCAAGTAAGATAGTCGGAAATATTTTGGCTGTATCCAAACAAATGAAAACGCAGATGACACAATGAACTGGAGCAGATAGGCTGATTTTCAATAGCCTTCGAATCATATTAGTGGTTTTCTATGCACTTAGCAAGTCTTAGTTTGTAGCCTACATATATTACAACTGTTATATGTATTGTTTGATAAACTGTATGTATGTGAATGTACAGCACTTGGGTCAGCGCTGCTTGTTTTAAACATGCTCTATAAATTAACTTGATTTGATGTAAGAAAAAATGAAAAGCAGTGGGCAACCTTCGTCTCGTTGTTTATACTTTCGCAGGACATGAACGAGAGTTTCCGTGGGTCAATTCCAATCGATGTTAAAGAAGGGTACTTCATGAAGGTTCCTCCGCGAGTGGCCACTTTTGTAACGTTTTATTCGTCATCATCGACTGGACACTTGATGGAGAGGTAGGGAGGCGAGGTGGGACTTAACTTTTCAAATTGGAACCAACTCGTCCTTCACCAGCAAGAAGAAACCAATAACAATGGAAAGTTTTACAGCAGTAGCGTGTGGCTTTTACTTTCTTCAATTACGCCGAATAACCCATGGGAAGATTACGAGAAGAAGAAGTTTTCGTTGTGTGCTTGCTCTAAATGAACATGTAAGTTATATTTTGTTAACGTTTGAATAAACTATTTGCTACGCTATATTTTAGCATAAAGCTACCTAAGTTAAATAGTAATAAGATAAATCAGTTCTAGCTAATTTGTAGTAATGGAGAGACTGAAAACGGTAAATTTGAAATGGTGAAGAACTTTTCAACCTGTGTTCGTCATTCATCACAAAGAATTCTAGGGCAAATTCTGTTAAAAGTCAGCTTTGATGCGCCCTTCGCTGGAGGACGCAGAAGGTTACATGTAGCCACTCGCTCTTCGCTTATAAGCGATTGGAATATGACACTCAATATGGCGGCGCGCATTTTAAACTTTAAGGGATTGGAATTGGCCCCGTGTCTGTGCTTCTTCGGTTTTCTGTACATTCTGGATTACTGAATGCGACACTGCCACCTAGTGGGCCCGTTAAACTTACGTTGAAGTATGTAGGCAAACTACTGTGCAAACGGAAGCGCCAAATGAACGTTTACGTTCGCTATCGCGCTCACCGAGACGTATAAACCAGGCTTGAGGCGGTTACCGCATTACCGCACGCACACAGCGGGGTTGGGCTCATTAACGCGGTCACTAGGATAACCACTGGTCCAACTTCACATAATTTTTTTTATATTAAATAAATGTTAATAGATTTTGAAAACAACAACTTTGTCAATTTGACTAAATTTGTTTATTAATTGCCAGAACAAAGGCTGCATCTCGCTCTCCAGTTCTGCATGTTCCTCAAGTATTTGAGTGGTTTTGACGACGCTTTTGGACGGCGTTTCTGTCAAGTTAAATCTAATGAGTACGACGTTTCTAACGATAGGCCCTCGAAGTAGCAAAGTTGTGTAATTTATTATTATAAATTATTTCTAGTAGTCTTTTTATTACTTTTTCTAAAGTTGTGAGAAATTATCTGACAATCTGCGTAACAAGCACTCCTCTCCGTGCAGCAGGAACTTTCCTCTCTAAAACCAGACAATGTTAAATAGGCCTATAGCTATAATACGCTGTTTTCTTAGCAAGACATAAACAAAATCTATGAACCAGCAGGTCGACTTTTGATCTATTTGTAAGCTTAACTGTAGACTATAAGATTTTTTTAAATCAATAAACCATTTTGTTTGCCCAATATGTTTCACGCGTTTTTAAATAGCAACCAAACCAATCGGACCAGAGAGAAACCTCAGACCAAAGCAGAAACCTATCGACTCAACATCACTTAATATCCACTTAATTTATAAAAAAATATTCCAAATCGTCAGCATTGCATATTAACTGACCCATAATATCAATCTGCTTAATAACGCCCAAAACGGGTCATCATGCGAAACAGCAGTTACTATTCAACATTAGGCAATGATAGAACGTTAAACTTAAATTATCTAGGTCTACGTTTTTATTTCTTAGCACAGAATAAGCTGGACGTTTTCGTCTACAGTTCTTTTCTCTTCTAAATGAAAGAAAAATGTCTTCTGTTCATTGTCTTCTTCTTAACCACAGGTCCTGTTCCTAAGTTTGTTGCTTGGCATTTTTCCAATTTGTTTCGGGGATAATGTGAACGCTTGCGCCTCGTTAGTCAAACTCAAAGTAATTGTTGCCCACCGTTTTTGCCATTTCACATGGTTAAGACCGCCCAGATAAATGGAAAATATATAGCCTACTGATATCAGAGGTGCCATCACCATATTGTATCACAGTGCAGCAATTTTGTTAGAGGCACACAAACGTTTGTGCGCAAAACCATTTACCCGTCTAGTCAGCAAACTAGTCAAACTAGTCTTTTCAAACACTGGTAAAACCTATATTATATTATTCCACAATTTTGCTTATAGTTGCTTGGTACAAATTAAATGTTTTCATAATATTTATGAATGGATGTACTAACTGAGAAGCATTTGGAATTGACTCTATTTAGGCTATAATATGTCTTAAAATGTATCATCTAAATGTGCTTCGTGGCAGCATTTGGACTCGATGATCGTCGGCATACACCTGCAGTTTCCACAGCGACACCACTAGCAGTTATCCAGTAGTTCCTGCCCGGTACCGCAACTTCATCGTTGTCCTCCATGTTGTCGCGATTTTCGCCAGGGTTAGTTACTGTTCCAGGTTTTCGTCTTGGATCATATGAGTATGCAGTAGGATTTACAAGAATATGCTATAATGTCCTGTCTAGTTCATGTTTCATGTTACATACGATTGAAGACAAATAGCCAGTCTTTGCTCTGCCTGTGGGTTAAAATGCTATGTAAATACATTACCAGTATGAACTGCAACCATGCGAATGACGTAGAGCTCATACGTCATTTAAAAATGGCAGCGCCCTATCTTTCGGAGGCATAGGAGCTATTTGTATATTATATTAATATTGTTATCCTCTGGCTTTTATTAACATTAAGAGCCCAAAATGTATATATATATATATATATATATATATATATATATATATATATATATATATATAAAACAGCATCTGGAACTTACTTGAGCATTTCATTTCCCCTTTAAGTAAGGGTCTTAAGTTTAAATCAAATGGAGACTGGAATGGGGTAGCAAAAGCAAAAGAGACAGTACAAAATATGAAATACATAACTGCATTTTAAAATGTTAGGACACTCCTCAAGTGAAATTAGCCGTGTGCCATCTAACTGCATAGCGTCCTGTGTACACTTACCTTTTCAAAAATGTGTTGTACAAGGTCCTATTATCTCAGCCATGGACACATACACTTTGGCAAATTCAACTCAATGACTGATGGGCTCATTACTTTTCACGCAGAATGGTTTATCACAATGTTTATAAGAATAAACAAGTCATAATGTATGAACGATGTTTACAAATTCCTGTGGAATGTTAAAGACAGCCAATCTTTACTCGCCGGTAATACTCTGCACTGTCCATAAGAACTCATATTGCATTTTTATGTGGCTGACATTTTGATTTTGAAAGCAAATCTCTCATCGAGAAGGTAGTATCAGTCATTCATGAAAAGATGGGTGTGTTAGCTACAAAATGGCCACTGTGTTGTCGCATTGTGATGCGAGGAATGAAACCTTAGAGGTGTTCATCAGACTTTGACAACCTTCCAGAAGCCTTATCTTCAAGCGTTTCGTGGACAGAACAACATAATGGCAATCATATTTACATATTCAAATTGGGTCAATTTCTGTTCAAAAGAAACTAAAGGGGGTCTTAACTTATCTTGGTTTGATTCTCGGTGTTTGTGAGAGAGATCCACATCGTCTATCTCTAAATCAGAATGTGAATATGGATGTGTGGGATGTGATCTACTAAGTGCAGGACTTTGATATAAGGGCTTTTTTTTTTTGAAACCGAGAAGTACTGTAGGTGATAGAGATTGGTAAAAAGAGATAAGTGTATGCATGTATGAGTGTGTGTGCTTGAGAGAGAGAATGAAAGATAGTTGGAGATTGTATGTATGGAGATGGGGTGACTGAGGCAGAGATAAGATAGTAGCAGAAGGAGGCTAATGGGGAGAGTACCTATTTCCATGTATAATTGATGTCTTATCAGTGTTCCTCTCCCCTGAGAGAGGCTCTCAATGATCCAGCTGACAGCTCTGATGGACACACACACACACACACACACACACACACACCTCACACTTCACCACCAGCTGGACTGGATGGCTCAATAGGATAAAATGATCACTGGTGACATCACATTCTGGTTAAGCACACACACATACAAACACACAGCAAAATACTGAAGGCTGAAAGACACTTTTCATATTTAAAACACTTCCTGATGACTTACAACAAGCTTTAATCAGGCCACACATCTCTATCCACTTCAGTAAAGATCATTCCTCAGTATACACTCTGCTCTAAACACGTTCAGCTACTCTTTATAAAAACAAGGCCCTGAGCATTGCCCTGTACTTGCCCTCAGAGCTAGAAGCTAACCCTGACTTTTAAATGTTTACTTAACCAAGTCATCTCATTTACCTGGCCACTCACCCAAACCTGGCCTTCTGAGAATCAAAACCCCAAGAGCTAAACACACTAAATAGTGTGTGCTCTGTTACACAACATAATTTCATCTTGAACCCCCACAATGTCCCATATTTCACTGATGAGAGGAAAGAAAGCTTCTTTCAAGCACAGACACACACACTGTACATCCTTACAAGAACCCTTCGGTAATCCACCCATGGATTGAAAGGCACACCATGTAGTGTCTCTAACCCCAGCTGACAGGGTTATCCTGGTGGCTATGGTGCGGCCCCCTGTGAGTGTGGGTTTGTGTGGCTGTGGGGCTCAAGGGACATGAAGTACCACATTACCCTATCGATGATGCAGCAGCAGTCCGTGGTCTCACCCAGGTTTTTATTGATTCTAACCTCCTGATACATAGAGAGGCCGGGCAGGTGGGCCAGTCTGCCGAGGGCTGCATTGATTAAACCCTTTGACTCCTGTCTCCATTCCCAGAGATTCTGCCCATTGGTTCTGTTTTCTTCAGAACCCCAGAGAACAACACTGCCACCTGGGATGGTTAGGGGAATCAACACCGCATGCTCATAAACCAGATTGTAATAGTCCATAAAAATTTAGAGGCATTTATTCAATATTTTGTATGGTTTAGGGAGTGGGACTTTAGATACAGCACTGGCATTAGTCCAAAGAGTCTTAGTATGAAGACAGGCAGTAAGAGCAAAGAACAGTTGTTTTTGTTTTGTTTTTCTATTTACAAGATTGACAATGCCCACTAATACAATAGCAAAGCGGGCTTGTACAGGTTATTCTTGTTGTCAGACCCCATTTTGGTGAAAATGCCTAAAGCTGTAACTACCTAATATGAAGTTGTTACTAATACACTCTAACAACCAGTTTTTTTCTGAGATCTTACTTTCAAACAGCATCCCTTTCATAGTGACCTTTTTGACAATGTTTGTTCTTGGATCTGTCATTATTAGTGTCCAGCGTTAACTCAGTTGTTTGTTACATATCATATCTCAGATTTAGTTTGCAGTGATTTACTAGATTTGCATTGTATCTTATATTTTATTTCTAATTCATATTTTGGTGTGACTGCATAAGTCTGCTTGTCTTGTTGTATTTGGTCCACCACTAATTAAGCTTAGAAGCTGATACGGCAGTCCTGGACTCATCTCTTTTTATAGGCAACTTCACCAGGTGTATATAAAGGCCTGGGAGTTACATCTGGAGTCCCATGACGCAGACAGCAGAAAGCAACGCCAATCCTCTCTGCCCCACCGGCCTCCTGTCTTCAGAACACTCTCTGGCTCTTTCACTCTTACCTAGGATTGGTGACTGAGATGGGCTGTATCATGGACATCAGACCCCTGTAAGGCATGTTGTCCTTCCTGTTTAACACAGGACAGACAGGAATGTTAGCGCTCCTGATTAACACAGGACAGACAGGGATGTTAGCCCTCCTGATTAACACAGGACAGACAGGAATGTTAGCCCTCCTGATTAACACAGGACAGACAGGAATGTTAGCGCTCCTGATTAACACAGGACAGACAGGAATGTTAGCCCTCCTGATTAACACAGGACAGACAGGAATGTTAGCCCTCCTGTTTAACACAGGACAGACAGGAATGTTGTCCTTCCAGCCCTAATTTATTTAGCAGGGACCCCTTCGCTACAGACTTAAACACTGCAAGGGATAACAATTCTGAGATATTGATTCTGTATTCTCCATTTCATATTAAAGTAGCTACAAAACCTATTGATATGAACTTTTAATCTTACCCAATGGCTCTATATTGATCCGAACCGGGAACCCTTCTAGAGTGTCTGCCTCTCTTTGTCGTCCCCTCCTCTAAAAGGCTTCCCTTCTACACTCCCACCCTATTGCTCCTGAGCGCTCGGAACAGAGTAAGGTGGCCCTCCACTAGTGTACAACAAGGAAGCCAGCCCAACAGGGGCAGTTAGCGTAAGCATCTACGATTACACACTCGGTGAGCAGTATTGATTTTTCACCCCTTAGTGTGTCTACTTGTGTGTGTCTGTGAGAGAGTGAAATAAAGAGGGGTTTTAAATGTCTTCCATGACAGAGAACACCAGTACGGTGAGGACCATTACCTGCCGCTGGTGCTAATAGCTATTAGTTACCTCCACTGTTTACAACTGTATTTGTTTGCGTACAGTATTGACTGTCTGCATTAATTAGAATGTTTTACTTAAGTCAATTATGAAGAGTATCACCATTTCATGAGAACATTTTTTTTGTGTTCCAACTGGATCTGGATTACTCCATGGAAACTAATGCCTTTGTACAGCTGCCTAACATTTGCATTATAAAGTTTTGATATGGTTTCAAAAGGTAACAATGACAGAATTGGTTAACCTACTCATTTTTGTACCTAGCTTAAAGCAGACTTCATCAATATTTAAATGCAACCACAAATGCATCTACAAATGCATAAAATTAAGTCAATTTGTCATCGGTGTTAATGATACCTTTATTATAAATCTTAGCTTCCCTCACAATTTCTAGTCAAATATTTTAGGCATTCACATCAAGAAAATAGTACGAAGAAAATGTAAATGCATACTTCAAACTTGGGCCTGTGGAATAGGTAAGGGCTTATGCTAGACAATCCTTTTTAACCATCCATTTTTACCATGCTAGACCATCCTTTACCATCCATGATCCTTACTAACATCAAGGACCACTGCATGACCCCCACATGTAACATCAATGAGTTATTTCATGAACTATTTATAACATTCATATAAACATTCCACAGATCTGATAAATTAATTTCCATATAGACATTCTTGAAAGCTAACAGCCAAAATAAACCGTTATTAATTTATTTTTTCAGTGAAATACTGAATGTTGATGCGCTATTTAAAACAAAAAAACTTTCTTTAGTTTTTAAATTTAGGCAATTATGTTGCTTGTGGGCTTGTCAAATGTAGCATCAAATTGTAAACTTTCAAACTATGTCTTTACATAGGAAAGAGTGAATTGCAAAGACCTTTGGTTGACTGTCAGTAAACAATGGGCTAGGGTAGAAACGGTAGTGTTTGCTTGTGTGCGCATATGTGTGTCTTTGTGTGGGAGGGGCTCACCAAGCAGTTTAAACAGTGTTTCTGCTGGTAGCACATCGCCATGGCAAATTCCTCCACAACAACGTTCTATATTTGGAGTAAAAATATTTAGAAAAATGAGGCGACGCTTTGGCAGAGCTAGTTCAGGTGTGCCACTCAGTCAGTATCTATCTGCATCACACCAATCCACCAGTTGCAATAGTTTAACGCTGACCCTATGTCTGCACAGAACCAACAGATATTGCTGAAATAAATGCAACTCACATGTTCAGTCGCACTTGAGCTTTACTGTCTTTTTATGAGAACCGATGTGACACATCAGGCTTGGCAACCCTTGCTTTACACATGTCACTTGTCACTTCGTCACCTCACACACATTTCTTGACAGTTAGGCTGCTACTGCGGTCGGACGTAAATGAACTGAGGGCAAAACATTGTCAACAAACAAGTCAACCCAAAGACCCAAACAATTCAAAACCAAGCTTGTCATCTGTTCAATATTCTACTCCAGTGAACTGATTCTTTACTGAAACAAAATAGAGCTTCTTTAAAACAAATCAAAGGTTGGCATAGGTGTCATAAAAACTTTCAATTATGTGAAAAACAGTGCATTTGATGGGGCTGTTGAGGGTTTCAGGAAACAATGAAGATTAGATGTGAAGACCAAGACGGCCCCCTTACATATTCAATTAACCCCCTCTCAACTGAGAAAAAAATCATGACTTCATAGAAGAACAATTTCAATTATTTATTTTAAATGGCTGTTTAGGGATTACATTAGTTTACAAGCAACTCATTCAATGACTCAATTCAATCTGTTTTCTTCATCAGTGCATGCCAATAATTACAGTTTTGTAAGCTCGGAAGTCTATAGCTATCAACCTAGACATTGAAGCAGAAAATAACCTACCTGCTACATTATTAGGATTTGACTGTCCTGTTCGGATCTATGATATGAAGAGAAATTAAATGCATAAAACACAGCTGGACATAAATAAGGATATAGAGAAGATTCGTGTCAGAGGTGATTGCTACAAAGGTCAGGGGGCAATGTTTTTTTTTGTTTTGTTTTAATCAAAGTCAGATCTGGTTGTCAAAATCCAGTTGATTGACAAGCTCAGATGAAATAGCCAAAAGCGAAGGTACAGTGAGCTGTTTCTGGTGCACAGTGGTTCTGAGTAAATGTTTCACTCTTTTCAGAAGTATCTGTAGAGGCAATACAGATTACGCAATAGCAAAACATTATGCTGAAGCTAACCATGGTTCACCATCTTCCCTAAAATTATTTGTAACTGAAAGAGTTACGACATCCTGTAGAGCTGGTGAAAGAGAAATGTTCGGGATATGCACACTGGACTCCAATGATTTCAGTCTAAAGTGCTACCTACATGGTAGGGCTCTGGTAGCCCACAGAATATCTCTCTGATTTTTGGAATGTGATTTGAGATTATCTAATTGAAAAACTGTCATAAAATTGCTTTTATACTGTGTCCCTCTAACTTTATGATATGCATTTAATCATCTATTTAACTAGATCCTAGACACCTTGTGAACTGTAAACTGTCTGTTTGCTGGTTGTCTAAGAGCATTTAGACTGAGATTGGCGTCCTTTAATTATATCTCTGAGTGAGGACTGTGATTAGCAAAGTTGTAACTCTATTCAGCCCAGCTGTGATGATTACTTATTATTTTTGTATGCATCCAGACTATAGCTTATAATGACGTTGTATGTTTTGTCCTGGTATTTATGACTACCGCTAAGGATTACCATATTGTCCATTGACTCATCATCATTGTCCATTTGTTTTTCTCCCTCGATGAATCTCATGTCCATCACTTGACATGCGCCGAGGCCTTGAGCAGATCAGCAGTTCAAAGTATTCAAACTGATCTCAAAGTCCGCCAACTAAAGACTGAAGCAGTTCCAATAGGCGCACAGCAGTAAACAAGCCTGTGTCACTTTTCTACAAATTATTGCTTTTCACCTTAAATCTGTGCAGTAAAGTATCCCAAAACGTTGTCGTCAGTGCAGTATTGAATCGGTCAAATGTGGCGCATAACCCTGTGGCATTGCGCTATGCGTCAAGGTTTCTCTTCACTGTCAGACGCCAACTTTCCTTGGGTCTCCCTGATGGCACTGCAATTCTGACCTAAAGCTTTTGTTGAGTCTGCAACTCCATCATGCACTAGAAAGTGGTTTTAAACCTATGTCAACCTCAATGTTTTGAATCACCCTGTTCCAACGAGTGGATGCAGCGGATGTTTCACGAGTGCCGGTCCATGACAACATCCATCAAAGAAGCTTTTCAATTGCATTGCCGTCCTCTGTCTGACCAAGCTGGTTGATCATTGAAACTTACAGCAGTAATGGTGGCCATACAACATCAATCCTGTAGGCAACATACCACTATCATACACTGTTGTACACACGCCCTGCTTGTGATTCCAGTGACAGGCAATGGAGAGTTTTTGTTAAATCCTTGCTGTATCATAACATATGTAGATATCACTGTGATGGAAATGAACCAGATGTCCTGGTGTGCCTGCTGTGTGTTCAGCTCTACAGCATTCCATTGATCCCACATTCCTGCAGATTTCCAGGTGGTCAGCACTTTGTCCTGCAGATTGGGTATGTCAGGCCAGGTGTATCTTGCAGTGTTTAAGACGTACCAGTGTGTCCAGCCGTTCGGACTGCAGCCTTACTGCAACAGTGGATCCACGATCACCCAGACGGCCCTACACCTCAAGTCTGCTGCACATCCATGGAACCAGAGGCTGCTGTCCAGTTCATTCTTTAGCAATCCCTCCATAATGTTCAGTCATTACATTTAAAGTACTTACTTACTTTACATTTAAAGTACTTACTAAAGTACTTACTTACTTACTTTACATTTAAAGTAAGTAATTACATTAAATTGATTTTACAAGAAACATTACATTTGGACATTGTACTGTATAGACTTGTGGCAATGAGTTGAAAAGGCTTACACCCACAAAATAATTACTTTTTGCAATTACAGTGCAGAATTATTGACATACACTGTCATTCATTTACACTGTACAATATTGTTTTCCCTGATTCTTTATCTTTACTTCTCAACACCACATATGTAAATCATAGCTTTGTGCAATGAAGCCTGTACATGTCACAACACAAGGGGATGCAATTCAGGCAAACAGGTTTCATAGCCTCATCACAGATGCAGCTGCTACACAGCTTGATAAACCTCCAAACCTTCCAGTTCTGCCCTGTCAGAGCATCCAACAGAACAAGGATTTAAAGCAATAAGTAATGTTTAATTTAATAAGGTAAATGCCTTTTTTACGAAAGTAGTTTTTAAATTTTAAATTGTATTCATAAATGAATGTATAGAAAAATGTGTTCAATTCAGCTCAGTTGTTTTGTCATATTGTTTACATGGAAGTAATGTGTATTCATTATTTTAGCTGTGTGGGGTGGGGTAAAGCCCAGCTCGGCTGTCGCTTTAATTTCTGGACCACTTGCTGCATTTTCTTTTTGTTTGTGATCCCACTGCTGAGGCCACCAAACAAAACGTGCTTTCTTACCTCACTCACAAGCACCTTGATTTCTGTATCAGGAAAAATAATTCTGCACATTCCTCTTGGTTGTTCCCATGATTCAATGTAACATACCATTGAACAGCAAGCTCATTTATATGCATCAACATTCATGTGGTGCTTTGCATTGACCATACTGTCTATAGTTGAATTTGGGAGTGTAGAGGGCGGGATATGAGGCTGATCCATGTGTGTACATGTCCAGGTGGACTGTAATTTATAAAGGGAAGATTGCCTGCAGGTACGAACGGTTTTGAAAGTCAGATTTATGGGGGGCACACACATTTTTGGCTTTTGTATGCATGCACACTTTTAGTATGAATCCTACTTACTGTTAGAAAATGAGACCCCAGGAGTGTCACATCAAAAACCTTCCCCAAGGAGCAGAAGTGTCACCTCTAACCCTTCCCTTGTGACCATTTCACACTTACTTAATTACTGACTGGCAAGAGGGGCTACTGCATGCTGATGAGAAATCTTTTTAGAATGTGTGAATGCTTGAGCGTGTAATGCCTTCTACACACTACACGGCTTTAAAAGTCGTTAGATCGCTGTACTGCACTACAGGGTGTTGTGGCCAAATTTGGGCATCCTGGCGGATGTTCTGGCCTGGGATGTAGTTCAGGGGTGAGGGGACGGTCAGAGCAAAGGCCAGGTCACCAAAGAGATAATATGTGCCTTTTGGAGACACTGAGACTAGAAGTTTTGTGTTTTAAGCCATAACATTAAGTCATGTCTTAGTTTCTTACGTACGTGTCTTTAGATATGCTGATTATGAACATCTGATCCATATGTGCCTTTTGGAGACACTGAAGGCTAGACGTTTTGTGTTTTAAGTCATAACATTAAGTTATGTCTTAGTTTCCTGCGTACATGTCTTTAGATATGCTGATTATGAACATGTGATCCATCTTGTCCAATGAAATTATTGTTTATCTTATAGACCCATATACTCATTAGAACCTTGTCAACTAATCAGAACTTGCTGTGTCGTTAGACTGATCTGACGGTAGTATTTTCTCTGTGTTCAGACTCTGACTCAGACTCTGTAGTCATCAATAAAATTGTACTTGATCTTTTCATGGTTTCTCCCTCTCATTAATTGGTTATTTTCTGTCATAGATTGAAATTATCCATTACAGTTGGCGACGAGGACGAGGATAGATATCTCCTTGGCGTGTCTCCACAGGGCTGGCTAGCAGCAGGCTGACTCCAGTAAAGAGAATGACGCCCGCGGAGCCTGTGGGGAGACGACTGGATACTCCATAAAACGAATTTAGAGGTGAGATTCCAAAAACAAAAGAATCATGTACTAAATTATCTAGATAACAAGTGGGAATACTTCACCCCACGGGAGCTGGTCTCCGATAGGCCAAAGCCTAGAAGTAGCCGGAGAAGTAACTAATCTCTGGGGACCGTAGTAGTCCAGTTGTGGTGGTTAACTGCAACATATTGTAGCTGGGGAATTAACCAATCTCCGGGGGCTGTGGTAGTCCGTGGCCCAGTGCCAACTAGTGGTATGCGAGAGTATACTGGGAGAAGTAATTAATCTCAGTCGTGGGGTTTCACCACCGAGAAACGTAGTTAGGTAGAGGCTTAACTAATATAGAGCTTAACTAAAAATAGGCTAAAAGATAAAAGTAGATGCGTGACTACATAGATGTCTTACCCAAAATAGGTTCCATTTGGATAAAAGGATTTGTGGATTTGTCTGCATACTGAATCAACACAGAGTATTAGAATTCTTGGGGCAAACCTCATTTCGGTGTGTGTGTGTGTGTGTGTGTGTGTGTGTGTGTGTGTTAACTGAGTGTTAAACTTGTCCTGTGACAAAGTCCCCAGGTCGAATCAACGGAGAGCCATGGGAAACAGACAGACAAAGGCGGTTCCTAAATTGGACAGTCCTTTGACTGGTCCTAATGCGATGGTGGCCCAGAAGATGGGTGAGAGTAACATTTTGCAAGTTAGCTATTGGAACAAGCAAACAGGAGGAGAGTTTCCACTCACGGGAACACAGTGTGTCAGTACTACAGGAATGTAGATATCTAATGGAAGATATGCAAAGATGAGGGAAGTGCAAGAAGCAAGAGATTGACTGGGCAGCTTTTAGAAAATGGGAAAAACAGGCAGCATTGTTAAAGCAAAAGCAAGAACAGAGCGCTAAGAAAGTTGAGCCAGCTACTCTGATACCTAATACTGCTGATTTAATGACAAAGCAGGAAGTTGAGAAAGTACCATAGAAAGTACCAGAGAAAGTAGAGGGTATAAATAAAAACACGAAGGCGAGACGTAGGGAGGCAAGAGATAGGCTGTATCCCACACCCCCCCCCCCCCCCTCTTACAGGGACCCGGGAGAGGCTGCAAGAGGGGAGGCGGAGCACCAGCCCAGAACTCCGATGGGACATCGCACACCCAGCTATGAGGTGGAGAGCGACCAGGACTCAGATGACACCTACGACAAAGAAAGAGAGGAAAAAGTCCTCCTGGCGGTGTAGTAGAAACAAGGGGCATGAAGTCCAACAAGGTCCGGGTGCAGCCTGAACCATTCTCTTTTGGCAAGAAGAAACCCAAAAGAGATCAACCAAAAACCCAGATGCCGTTTGTCTCTTTCCCCCACCCCACTGATCCAGATCAACAAGTGGTTGTCTACCGCCCGAGGCAAATAGATGAACTTGTGGACATTCTAAAAGACTTGCCTGCTCTTGAAATGGATTCTCAGACATTCTGTGAGGCATTAAGAGGTATGATTGACTTTTACAAACCCAGCTCACGTGAGATAGATGAAGTCTTGCGGAGGAGCCTTAAATTAAAATGGCCTGGCCTGCGTGGGGAATT
>JAPMUY010005955.1:0-430830 GCA_026901105.3 Galaxias olidus
CACCTCTTTCCATCGCCTCCTTCCAGTCCATCTTGCTTAGACTAAAGTTCAGCTCTCTACACTCCCTCCTGCCCCTGTTCCCTCCCTGTGCTCTCTCTCCCCTTACCCCCTCTAGCTTGCCAGATTTGTCAGGTCATGTTATGAGAACGGTGGGTTTCATCTTCTGTTTGAGGAGTTGAATTGTAAGGGCATGAAATTGACAGTGTTAAAAATGTTGTCGTTTATTAGACAGATGCAGCGGTACACTGTAAAATAAAGTCATATTTTCACGGAAACTAACTAACATTTTCAAAATAGTTTGCTGTGTTTTGAAATTGCATACAAAACACTGTTAAATTACGGATATGATCCCAAAATCTACAACCAATCTTTCTTTTTAAGCATCATGTCAATAATGACAAATAACATGTATTACATTTTTTTGGCAGAAAAAATACTATAATAATTTCACAGTATTTTTTCTGGTTTCCTAAATTTCATACAAATATCTGTAAAACAAATATGTTACTCCTCATATAAAGGTTAGGTCCATACTAAGAATGTAATGTTTTTCTTTGTAATTTTAAGGTAAATCTTAGTTCTACATTTATGTGAACCTTTACATTTAAACTTTGGTCTGGATTTACTTCAAAATAACTCAGTAAAAAATAAACAACTAGTTTTTGCCCTTTGAAAAAAATGTGCTATAGCTTGTACAACTCTTTATATATATTTTGTCCAATGGATTGCCGTATGCTGTGCGTGTTCTCATCCTACTGTAGGACAATCTTGGAGAAATAATATAATCTGTGTCGACTGCCACCAAAACTGCGGGGGAGAAATCACGTGACAGACTGAGGCACAGAGCAAGCCCAATGGACACACGTAATCCGAAGTGAGAAACCGGCCAGGGCACAGGGGAAGATAACGCTTAACACAGCATGAATCAATTTTGAAAGAGAAAGAAGACAACTGAAACAAGGACCAAAAAAAAAAAATTTTTTCAAAAGATCTCACAGCGGCCTCTAGTGATGATGTCACGAAGAGGAATGGCAAGGCCCTTTGACATTGGATAGTTTGGTAACCACGGCAATGGTGGCCTCCACCGTCCTGTAGAGCATGTCCAGCATGTCGGGGGCCGGGGCAGAGTTTGTGGGGCCCTGGCAGCCCACAGGGGCACTGCAGCCTGGCCCTTCTGGACCCTCCCCCACCAGGCCCAGGGCTGACGGGAAGGCCTGCTCCTCCGACACGGCTGCGTTCTGACAACCCGCTTCTTTTTCTTCCTTGGCCACATCCTCCTCTTCCTCCGACACAGTGGCTGTGGCTTCGGCCCTCTTCCTCCTCTCTTCGCCCTCTCCAATGGTCTTTTGTAAAGACTGGGACAATGACGGGTCCTCCCCCCTAGCATAGGCCTCTCCCGTCTCCTGGAGCGAGGAGGAGGAGGAGGAGGACGAAGATGAAGACGAAGAGGAGGCCTCCATCTTCTCCTCTTTGGGAGAGACCTGAGTGTTGGCGGCAGCAGCGGGGTCCGGCGAGGGCGGCTCGTGTTCGGTGCCGGGGTCAATGAGGGAAGAGGAATCCCGGGTCTCCGTGTCGGATGTACTGGTGGGAGTGTGGGCCTCTGGGGGCTCCACCTTCAGCTCTCCACCCGGGGGGAAGGGGGCGGAGGAGGTGGAGGGGGCGCACAGCGGGCCTAGGGTGCTGCTGCTGCTCGGGCCCTCGCCCGCTCGCTCGTCGTCGCTGCTCACCCGCCTCCGTTTGACTGGCGTGGCGCCCTCCTCCTCAGCTAGGACAACAGGACAGGACATTCACCTTAACACACCGGCTTTATAAATAAACTCTCATTATATCCATACAGCCAGGGGCATGGAGTATAGACAGTATTGGAGGCTGCTGTAGACATGTCCTACCTTTGGCCTTACGGTCCTTGGCCTCCAGCTCCAGGAGGCTCCGTTGCTGCACACAGGCACGACACTTGGCCAGCATCTCCTGTAGCGCCGGCCCCAGGGCAGGGTCCATGGCTGGAGGGGTGTGCACCGACAACATCAGGACCAGCGCCCGCAGGTCCTGGGAAGGAGACGGGATGGTGACACGGAGCGGGTAGGGACAGTGAGACAGAGGGACAAAGTAGGGACGGCCGGATTGAGAAAACGAAGAAGAATGAGTAGGAGATGAAGAATGGATTACAAATATATTAAGAAAGCGCAGAGTGAATGTGGGACTGACAGCACACGCACACGCACACGCACACGCACAGAGTGAATGTGGGACTGACATCACATGCGCACGCACGCACGCACACAGTGAATGTGGGACTGACCGCATTGAGCAGGCCAGAGGTCTTTCTGAGCTCCAGTCTCTGGGCGGCCAGCTCCGGCTGCAGGCTGCAATACTCGTTCAGCAGGTTGGTCACCAGGAGACAGGTCAGGTTGGCACAGCTGGAGCCAGAAAGCACCTGGCCCTGGACCTGGAGATGGACACAGACACAGACGCAGGGAATAAGTTGTGTTGGGGGTATTTCACGGTACGTGCAGTGACATTCATAGAAAATACAGGATAAAGTGTTGCACATTACACCAAAATTTTGGTACTTTTTTGATACGTATTTTGAAGAACGATTAGGTATTAGAATTTTCCGACATTCAGTACTTCTAGGTCAAACAAGTCTCCTGCTTTGAGATGATGAAAGGTGTCATTTGCCTGAATCTACACGAGATGGAAGTAAAGCGATGCAGCAAAGTAAGCAAAATGCCCATGTGCATTCAGTCCATCTCTCCCTACCTGCACTATAAACGCAAGTTTGCATGAACACTAAGTCAAAGTCTGTGTGTACTCCAGTCTCGCCGTGTGTATAGATCATGCACACAAGTTTAACTTAACGTATCTACCAATCCATCATATCAATAAAAATCTGTTATTTTTGGGATTTAACAGAAGCTGAATACTAATGCTGGCTAGTCACCGACCAGTATGTTGCATTACTTGCAATACTAGCTCGCCAGATGAAAAATAGAGAGCGCGCACAAAGGGGCATTGCTCAGCCAATATCAGTCCGATTAATTTGAGATAGGCCTTGTTAGCTAAGATTTCACTGATTACGACGGAATCAAACACTCCTGTGAACAAAATAGTGGAATTTCCCGTAATTCCGGTGGTTTACATTATTTCTTATTACAAGCAAGACGAAATTAAAACAAACACTCCCGTCTATCTTAGTGCTGTCTTGCGTGCCTTGCAAAAACTTTGCATGCAGTGGAATTGGGAGACCATTTTGATTAGATTTATACACATTTTGTCACCATTATCAGGGTTCATATTGAAAATGATTTCAAATGAAAATCAAGCACATCAAGCACCAAAGTGTGCTTTTCTGTGACTTTTAAAATGACTATTTATTTTCTACTGGCCACCTATTTGGAATTTCAAACCATACATTTAAAATACTGCCAAATACATTTGTCACTCTGGAACTTAACTATTTATAGAATAACATGGTGAAGGGCAGGTCTACAGGAAATATTATATTAACATTTGGTCCAAAATTAAGTAAATAGAAAACAAATTTGTCCTGATATGTATAAAATGAAAATGTAATTTTGATCTATTAAGTTTACTTCAGTAGTGTTACCAAGTATCCAACCAGTACCGTTTCAGTATTGAGTATTGTTTTAGTACCGAGTATTCTGATAAACCTGTATTGGTAGCGAAGTAGAAATGTAGCGAAGTAAAAATGTTGGTACCGTGACAACACTAATGGGATAGTTGAAGTGTCTGAATTGCAATGTCTGAAGTAGGTACTGTTTAACTGCTAGCGTGCCCTCTACCTTGTGGAGGAAGCAGGATAGGAAGGAGTAGGCCATGTTGTTGTTGAGGAAGGTCCTCTCGTCCATGAGGATGCACTTGATGTACTCTCCAAACGCAGGGTCCTCACACAGCAGCTTCACACACGTCTTAGCCAGCGCCGACTGCAACCCCGCAGAGGGCATGTAGCCGTTATCCACTCATTCACATGAAGAGCAAGTCTGAGGTGCAGGACGGACCGTGTGTGTGTGTGTGTGTTTGTGTGTGTGTGTGTGAGGGGGGGGGGGTTCTTACCTGAGACTGGCACAGCTCTGTCCACAGCTTGGGGAAGAGGGCCAGGTGGAGAGGCAAACCCTCATAGGCTATTAAGACACCTGTAAGGACACACACCGTCATAACAGGTCCAATTCACACTTCCTTAAACTCAGTCTACTCATTCGGTCTTCTAACTCAGTTTGACCAGCGTCTCAGTCGACTTGTACCTACTGAGTGTAATCGGGGTCTGAAGTGTACTTCTTTACTTACTCAGTTTGACCAGCGTCTCGGTGAACTTCTCACAGTTGATGGCAACGCGACACAGCAGGTGGATGAACTGGTGGTAGGACAGGAAGTAGTCCAGCAGCATCCGATCGTACACCTCGTCTTTCCCCTGGAGAACACAACACAGCCGTCATCACAACCAAGCACCAGGACAGAGGGTTAGGGAGCAGCCCGGGAGAACAGGGGAGCAGGGAGCAGCCCTGGAGAACAGGGGAGCAGGGGGCTTCAGGGGCATACCTTGCTGGTCTCCACCATGGAAGGCAGCAGGCACATGTTGAGTTCCGGGCGGGGTGGTCGGATGTTGTTCTTGCCGCCCATCAGCTTGATGTTTTCCCTGCAGGGCAGGTAGGGTCCAAAGGACACTGAGGACGACAAACACCAACGTGCGGTTAGGAGACGGAAGCACACACTGACAAGAGCACAGGAAAAACTTTGGCCTTCACTTATAGGATCTTTCATTAGTCAGTTTACGGTCCCCTTTTCAACAGAGATTGACCGAGAGAGATAGATACAAAGTGAGAGACAGAGACAGACACACAGAGAGATACAGAAAAACTGTCACTACGAGTGAAACAGACACTGACAGGAAGACGTACAAAGCCACACAAAGGGTCTTACTGGGGATGTTGCTATGGTGGTAGGTGCAGTGGTTGTGCTGCAGGAAGGGCACCAGCGTGTGCAAGAAGTCATGGGGGCTCAGCAGCACCAGCTCCTTCAGAACGTCTGGAGGGAAGACACACCAGCTCATCAGGCCAGGCTCAATGACACACAGACACCTACAAGATCACTGTGAGTTGTGTGTATGTGTGTGTGTGGGGGGGGGGGGACCCACCTAGGCAGGCAGCACGGAGCTCAGGGGGGCTGTAGGAGTTGAGCAGAGTGAGCAGCTTGTGGGCAAAGTCGATCCTCTCTTGCCACTGGATGAGAGCCTGCTTTACGTCTGTAGTGAGGGGCAAAGGGAGAAGGAGTTTCCTTTCAACACGGTCCAACACTGAGGTGCCGGGACAGAACAAAGTACATCAGATCCGCACGGTGTGTGTGTGTGTGTTCGTGTGACCGTGCGTGCACACCTTTGCGCTGCAGGTAGGGCCGCGTGGCCTTGAGCACTGACAGGAAGATCGACAGCAGCTCCACCAGGTCCCCGGTCACATGGCAGGCTGTGGCCTCATGGTACATCATGTGGAGGGTGTTGAAGGACTGAGGGAGGAGGAGGAGGAGGAGGCACATCACACTACTGACCAGCCTCTATACAACATCTACTGAAGCAGCACACAGGGAGGACTGTGTGTGTGTGTGTGTGTGTGTGTGTGTGTGTGTGTGTGCGTGAGTGAGCTACCTCTGTCATCAAGATGAGTCCTCGGTTGAAGACAACCAGCAGCCGGTCTTCATCATTCTCCAACAACACACGGAAGGCACTGGGGGTGAGAACACACCGTGCTTTTAGTAAACAGTGACACTCACATTTGACCAGCTCTAGGACTACGTTACACGCAGCACCTCCCTCAGGCTGGGAGGCAGCACCTCCCTCAGGCTGGGAGGCAGCACCTCCCTCCCTCAGGCTGAGAGGCAGCACCTCCCTCAGGCTGGGAGGCAGCACCTCCCTAGGGGTGCGAGGCAGCACCGCCCTCGGGCTGCGAGGCAGCACCTCCCTCGGGCTGCGAGGCAGCATGTATGCAGCCAGGCAGTGCACTGGGCCTCCTACCTGATGAGGGTGGTCCAGCAGGAGCGGCCGTCCAGGCAGCGTAGGTAGCAGCTGATGGTGGTCTTCTTGAACTGCTTGACGTCCTCCAGCTCCTCCTCGCGCATGTCTGCCCGCTGGGCCACAAACAACTGCATCAGGTTGAAGAGCTCCTCCACCGCCTGCCGCACGGGGGCAGGAGAGACACAGAGGAGAGAGACATGTTAGACACACAGAACACAGTGGTCTTGGCCCCTGTTCATGTAGTAGAAAGCATAAACTTTCTTCCTCAGAAGAAGGTTAGACTTTGAGGAATTAGCTTTTATTCCCAGGAATCATAATGGCCATTATGGACTTAGAGCCACAGTGAACTATTTGTAGTACGAGTTTCATCAACTCTGCCTACTAGAATTTAAATTTAGCCATAGGTTCAGGCTTTTGTTGGTTTACCCCTTAGTCTTAGCCTCAAAGTGACATTAAGTTTAATATGGGACTATACACACAGACACACAGACACAGACACAGACACACACACACACACACACACACACACACACACACAAACAGGGTATATAGAGAGTACCCAGAGAAAGGAACGGTCAGTGAGTGAGCTAGAGCGAACTGTGCTGGCACAGAGGGTCACCCACCCCGGGGTACTGGCTGGCGTGCGGCGTCAGGTTCTTGAAGGCCCACTGGATGTTCTGGTGCGAGGCCAGCTGGCGGGTGAAGGTGGCTGATTGCTGGCAGCAGAGCCGCAGGATGCCGTAGTAGGCGGGCAGCATGCCCCGGTTGAACAGCACCACCTCCTGGTCGTCGTGGTCGGCCAGGATGTAGTTGAAGGCGATGTTCTTGGTCACCACGGCGTTCTGCACCACCAGCCGCACGTTCTCAGGACAGTCAGCGCACACGTTGTACCAGAAGGAGAGCAGCGCCTGCTTGTTGTGATTGGTGGCGATGGCCGGCTCCGACAGCTTGGGCTGAGACACGGGAGGAGAGAGGAGAGAGCAGACGGTCACAGTACTACTACTAGACGGTAGCCACACAGCAAAACATCACCAAACACAATGTAAGACAACGTAAGCTCCAGCCTTTTGCCTCCGCCCCAAAACCAGGACACAGCGAGTGACAGCGCCCGCCCACCTGGAAGAGGTTCCACAGGTCCATGAAGTAGCCGGAGAACATGAGCTTCTCACTCTTGGAGATGAGGCAGTAGGTGAGGAAGCTGAAGTACTGCACCAGCTTGGTGGTGCCGTGCACGCCGGCGTCCACGTAGAGCTTGGCGCGGCCCAGCAGGCCCAGCAACAGGTTGTAGACCTGGTGGAGCACCACCGTGGTGTCCGGCGACAGGGGCAGGTCCCTCGTGGGGATGTGCAGGGAGCGCGTGGAGCGGAACATCTGCCGGAACGAGTTGCTGGGGATGAGGGAGACCAGGAGGTAGGCTGCCGCTGGAGGGAGGGAGGATAAAGACGACGATGACTTTTCAGATTCAACATGACACCACGATCCTGATCTCCTAGGGGCACTTTCCATAAGATATGTCGTTTGTTCTGCAAGAGACTCTTAAAAGCAGGGGGGTGAAAAAGACAGGTGGAGGGCGGGTGCTCTTACAGGTGCGGACGCGGGGGTAGTTGTGGGCCAACAGGAAGCGCTCCACCCAGTTCTCCATGTTCTGGAGCACCCAGCTGTGGGCCAGCTTGTTCCTGGGCGTCTGCACGGCCAGCCAGTCCAGACACTGGGACGGGTTGTACTCAATCACCTGGCAACATCACACACACGATTAATCACAGGAGAAACGTAAGGGACATTGGTGATCAGGGATGTGCACGTGTACACAAAGTTGAAGTTCTCAGACCAACGTTAGAGTAAGAGTGAGCGCGTACCTCCCAGATCCTCTGGAGGATGTAGGAGGCGAAAGAGGGCATCCCAGGGGGGCCGCCAGCAAACTCCATTAGCATGGTGAGCAGCTTGAAGAAGGGGTTGGCAGCCTGGTGGGAGAAAGAGAAGCGAGTCAGGAGCTGGTGTGGTGGGAAAAACCGACAATGGGCTTTGAACCCTCTGCACCCCAAAGCTTCAACTCCGTGGCTGCCTTACCTCAGGGGTCAGCTTCGCAATGGAAGTGAACAGCATGGACACAATCTGGGACAAAGGAAAGACACACAAGGAAACAATTGCTATGCATGTTAGATGCATGTTTTGTATGACAGTCCTAAAATAAATAAACCTGTCGAGTATGTGTGTGTGTGTGTGTGTGTGTGAGAATCGTACATGCTCCGCCAGGCGGTTGTTGTAGCGACACAGGCTGAAGATGAGGTTGCAGGTCTGCCTGATGTTGATGCCATCTCGGATGTGCTGGAAGAGGAAGGGAAAGCCCTTACCTCCGGTCAGCGCCGCCATGTCGCTCTGAGACAGCGTCAGGTGTCTGCGCACACACACACACACACACACACACACACACACACACACACACACACACACACACACACACACACACACACACACACACACACACACACACACACACACACACACACACACACACACACACACACACAGAGAGAGAGAGAGAGCGTGAGCAGAATCAAAGAGGCCGAAGATCGGCAATGACAGAAAGTTAAAGAAAAACAAGAAAAGACGAGAGAAGAGAGGAAGAGGCGCAGCGACTCCAGAGAGAGCAGACGGGTTGTACCTCTCAGAGCGTGACTGCTCCACCAGCAGGGCGATGAGGGCTATCATCTTCTCCAGCGCGGCCGGACGATACTTCTCTTCCGCCAGGGACAAGATGTCCTCTTCCTCGTCCTCTTCTTCCCCCTCCTCTTCAGACAACACCTCCACTTGGGGCTGCCCAGGACAGAGGGATAACAGTCTCAGCATGGGTCCTATTTAAACCGCCCCCCTGTAGCACCCTAGAGTTGTGGCGGCCAATTTGGGCCTCCTAACGGATGTTCAAGTCTGAGATGTTGCTCAGATGTGAGGGAAGGGTCAGAGTGAAGGCTGGGTCACCAAGGAGACAGCATGTGCCTCTCTGAGAGACTGAAGGCCAGTGTAAAATCGTAGGGAGATGCATTCGTGTTCCTGTATGCAGACGTGTCATTTTAATACTGGGAGGTAACAAATGCGTTTCTGCTTAACCATGGAATTATTTATTCAGCTGAAACTGATATACCCGTTTCAACAAATCAGAACTTACTATGTCGTTCGATTGGTTATTTCCTGTGGTTAAGTGAAAATATCACAAATCTCACTCACTCACTCACTCACTCACTCACTCACTCACTCACTCACTCACTCACTCACTCACTCACTCACTCACTCACTCACTCACACCGTGGTATTACTCTCTTAATGCACACTTACATTCTCCGGCCCCTTGGTACCCATGTAGAAGTGCACCATGATGGAGATAGCTTGGAGCGACAGCAGGAACTGGCTCTGTTGAGGTAAAAGAACAGCAAAACCAAATGAACAATAGGAACATAAAAGACAAACGAGACATTTAATTTTGAAAAACAATTACAAAATGTTTTTTTTGGTGTGAACACAGCTGAAACCACGACTGTCTGGTTAGCAAAGCAGCAGCTCACCTCTTCCTCGCCCATCTTGGCAAACTCGTAGAGGAAGGCAAAGTACTCGGTCAGGTGCTTGCTGTGGGGCTTGACGCCGTGCTCCATGATGGACAGCAGGGTCTTGACAAAGCGTGTGACACAGGAGCGACTGCCGATGTCCTCCACAGGGCCGTCCATGTCGTCAGAGCTTCAGGACACACACACACACACACACACACACACACACACACACACACACACACACACACACACACACACACACACACACACACACACACACACACACACACACACACACACACACACACACACACACACACACACACACACACACACACACACAAAGACTACATGTCACATCCACCACTGGGAACTGGGCCATTTCAAACGGAGAATAACCAAGAGTGTAGGGCAAAACCCTGGTCTAACAAAGTATGGCCTCCAGACTTTGTGAGGGCCCTGGGGCACTGAGGAGTCCTACCCGTCCTCCATGCCAGGCTGCAGGTAGAGGTGGGCGTGCACCGGTCTCAGTCGCTGAATAACGTGGATACATAGCCTCTGGAACATCTGGACCGAGGGACAGACTTTGACTTTCAGATGCTCTTTATTGTAACATCCAACACACACAAATAAGTATACACCCCCTTATTTACACTTATTTACAACCCTGTCTTAAAACCGGGGGACAGAGCGTGAGAGAGAGAGAGGAGGGGGTGTCTGTCTGTGTCTGTGGGCGTGATGTGTGTGTGTGAGAACACAGACAGGGGAATAACCTACCTGCCTGACTATCTGATTAGGGCACTTGATGAGGATCTGCATAGGCCACCAGTTGTCATCAGCCATGCGATCCAGAAACCACTGAAAGAGAGTTCAAAGGTGACGAGTTGCTAGCCAGCTTTACGCTGACTCCTATTCAAACAGTGTTTTGCGAGGTGCCTAATGCTGCCTACAGAAGAGTTACCTCGCAGGCTGCCTGGCTGTTGTTGAACTGTTTGGTCAGGAGCTCAATCCACTGCAGCATGGTGGGCTGGTGGCACAAGGCAAAGACATTTAACAGAGATACACCAAGTCGAACAGAGCCACATCAATACATCTACAAAAATGGATTGTGGGGGTGGGGGCAGAATTCTCACCTTCTCTTTGGAGTGAATGAAGGTCTCGAGCACAAATGATGTGCTAAGCTGTAAGTGAGAGAGACATTTTAAAAAAAAGTTTGTTTATAATGACTAACACAATTGAATTGAATGGGAGTGCCTCTGGGCGATGACTGACCTTGGCGGTCATGAGGGAGATAGCCTTTGGGTCGGGTAGGGTGCTGGGGATACTGCTGCACAGCTGCCACATAAAGCTGCAGGGGGCGAGAGAGAGAGAGAGCGAGAGAGAGAGCAAGAGAGAGAGAGAGCGGGAGAGAGAGAGAGAGAGAGATCAAAACATGGCACAGAGGAGCAGGGCTCCCTTTGACAAACCCAAGGGAGTTCAATTCCGTAGGACAGCTTAATCAAGTCTAGTCTGAGAGCCACGCCACCTACCCAAAGTACGTGTGCTCAAAAATGTTCTTGTCCTGCAGGAACTGCATGTTATCATGCCATATCCACTGAAAAACAAATGGAAACTTGAGTGTTTTCTATACTGTTGTTGGAAATTCAACTAGTGTCACATATAAATGAAAATGGAAATGGACGAGTTATTTTGTGACTTTTTCTTGAGGTATACCTCAAGCAGGTCGGGCGAAACGTCAAAGTTTAAGTCCTTCCCGTTCTCATCTTCCAGCTCCACTCTTTTGTAAAAGAGCATGTAGGCACTGTGCGTCTGCAGAGAAAGACAGCACCAAAGATAAGTAAAAGGGTTCACTCCACCCAAATACACAGAAAAGAAGATCGTCTCGTTCACTCGGAGTCTGGAGGAAATCCAACGCACCTTCTCAAAGGAGAAATCCATGAACTTGTCGGTGACAGAGTCATAGGTTTTTGTCTGGAACAAAGACAAGCACATTCTACTCATTAGTCATTCATCCACTGCTAGCAGAAGTGCTGATCATTACCCGAGACCTTGTCCGTACCGTCATTTCTCCGCCAAAGCATTCAGACGCCAGCTGAGCAGAGTCAAAGGGCTTCACCTCGGCATCGTTGAAAAGGTACCTGGGTAGAACAAAGCCAAACATAATCAGTTTACCTGGAACCTGTAGATTATGATACAGCCGAGGATAAAGCACACACGAGCTGCACCAGGGGCTCCGTGGGCTCCGTACCACTTGTTGTTCTTGTAGGCGTGCGGGTTGACGATGTCTCGGATGAAGCTGTAGTAATGGCCGCCGTCGGCCGTGCCCGTGTGCACCGTCACGCCGATGAGGTCATACTCGTAGCTCTCGGCGCCCTTGGCCTCGGCCTCCTCCCTGAAACCTGTGGCACGAAGGAGCCGGTTAGTCACCAGTCACAGGTGGCATTCCTCACCACCGTCCGTTTCGAGTCCAACAATGGAAAAAAGTGCATACCCTCCTTGCGGTCCCCCTTGCCCATGAGGAAGTCCTCTGTATAGGGGGTCATGTCCAGACGCAGGGGGAAGGAGAAGTGCGTGTTGACCTTCTCCTTCATCATGGTCACCATGTTGAAGGTGTAGCGCATGGTGTTGAAGCTCAGGATGCGCGGCAGCTTCTTGAAGCACGCCCTGAGGGGGAAGAGAAGAAGCTGTCACTCACGGCGGTCAACCACCCCGGGCAGCCTAGGAGGAGGGAGGCTCACCCACCTCTTCTCAGCGCGGACTTTCTTGCCACACTGGGAGCACGTGTACATGTTGTCCCCCTCCAGAGTGTCCTTAATGGTCACCTCATCCAGAGACTCCTGAGGACAGACACATGTGAACAGACAGGTCTCTGCGTTGCAGTGAAGTCTTTGACTGCAGTCTGTGCGGTACTCACGTAGATGTTCTTCATGTCGGCTACCTGACACCTGACCGTGTAGAACTCTTCGGCGGTCTGGCTCACATGGTCACAGTCCTGGGGAGTAAGCGGCCATGCTCGAGAACACACATCAACCACAATAAAACACACACGCATAAAAAGGGCTGCACCGGGAATATACTCACCAAAGAGACCACATTGTTAGTGATGACTCCACCAAACAAGGTCTTCACGGTATTTTTCTGAAGGAGAAAAACAAAAAGGGCAAAATGTAATTTGGCCAAACTGGATGTGTTGTGCTAAAACAGACATGTTGAATTGTGGGCATGTTGTGTTAAACAGTCACGTTGAAGTATGCGAGGGGTTTACCAGGTCCTGAGACATCTCTTCGATCTTGGTGATGAGATCGGTGAAGAACTCGGTCATGTCCTTCTGCTCCCCGGTGTTGAGAGGCTGTTTGTCCATGGTGTAGGTCTTACAGAAGGGCCGGGGGTTGTACGCCTTCCTCTCACTCTCCTATCATCAACAAAGAACATCTTAGCACAAGGACGGTTGGTTGTGAAATTAGAAGGAGAGTCAAGGGGGGGGGGAACCCCAGCTGTCACTTACCATAAGATAAGTGAACATCTTCTGGAGCTCCAGCAGGGTGGTCTTGTGTTTAATCTCCTCAGCATACTGAGCAGAGAAAGACGTTGAGTCAGGAGCAGGGCGGAGATGAGAGAAGCAGATTAATTGAACTCACCGTGGGATCGATCTGGGATGCACACCAGCACAGAAAAAAAAAAACTTCCCAAAGAATATTTAGGAGTGTAATCCTGTCTTATCTGCCGTTCAAATTTTAGAATAAACCACAAAAGCATTTCAATTGATGAGGTGCAAATGAAGTGACCAACAACAGCTAACTGGCTTCAGCATTTGAGGTGGTTAGCAATTCTGTCTCATCTGCCAACATTTGACACCGTTTATCAGCTGTGACTGCTGTGCTTAACAGGATCCTGTGAAATCACGTCGATCAACAACTGGCCCTTAGTACCTTAAGGAGTATACATCACAGTGCATCTTTCTAATCGAAGCCCATCTAGAGAGTTAGAGTTACACTGACCTTGACCTCTATGAGTGTCAGGGGAGGAAGAGTTACACTGATTTGGATGCCTAAGAGTCTGTCTAGAGAGGTAGAGTTACACTAGATCTCTATGAGCCTGTCTAGAGCAGGGCTGCAACGATTCAATCAGATTTGAAGCTAAAATGTTGCCTCCTTTGGGTAGAAAGGGGCGCACAGGAGAGAGCGGGTTCCGGATGTAATTTATTTTCATTGACTGCCGCTCTATATAAAACTTCTAACATCTTTAATCAAATATTTTATTTTTTATCAAATTTTTTAAATAAAATGATTTAGCCAAACTCATTTGTTTATTTTATATACAGGCTACAAACAAAAATCTTAATTTTGCGCTATATTCGACATCACAACGCTCGTACTCGGGTGCTCGAGGATTCGAGGTTGAGCGAGAAAGTAATAGGGCAGCTGGGTAAATGAGTTTGTTATTGCAATGTTTATTTTAAGCCTTTATAGTTTCTGATTGCGTCACAAATTGGTTTCTGCATTATACGTGTAGGTTTTACCAACTGAGGTGAAATTACTAGGCTATTGAAAAGAAACAACCAATGGTTTATGTTTTTGAATGTTTAGTTGTTAGATCGGTCTAATTGTTTTTCCTTAGGTTAAATTCTTAAGCTGTTTAAGCGTTACTACTCCACTATTACCCTGATCAGGTTGTCAAGTCCATTTGAATCAATATAGCTTCATGATATAACATTTTACAAAATGGCATGTTTGGGATTGGCTTGTGTGTGATCAAATTGGTGATTGATTTAATTTGCTGGTATTTACTATTACACTCATCTCAATCAAAAAGGGTGTCCATGAAGCACATTTATAATGGGATGGCATAAATTGTGTCATGCTTTTTTGACAATTTTTTTTTATTTGTCCTAAAATGTGTTGGTCTCTCTACAAAACTTTGTAGGCTACTGTGCTTCATGTTCAGAGGTGCATGCTAAATCAGTTGAAAATGTAACGTTACATAAAAAGGGCCGCTAAATGTTTCAGTCATCGATCTATATGTTTTGACATGAGAAATGAAAGCGGACTAGAGTAAAGAGTGGCCGACTGGCCATACTGGTCGCGAGAATGTGCATCGCACGAATGCCATCGACTCGGTTCCGGAAGTTGTCACTATTCGTAGAAGTCTGAGAAAGACGTTTTTGGCTTCAACGACTTTGAATTGAATTCGTGAGGCTTGCGGCTTCTAGTTTTTTTTTTTATAGTTCGATGGTCTAGAGAGGTAGAGTTACACTAGATCTCTATGAGCCTGTCTAAAGAGGTACAGTCACACTGACCTTGGCGGTGAAGACGGCCTGCCTTGCCTCTGGGATCATGTAAAGCTGCTGGATGGTGGAGGCCAGGTAGCAGGTGGCCCCCAGGTTGGTCAGGCCCACAAAGCGACACTCTGCACGCACATCATCGTGCGGCCAGTAGTCCCACTTGTACGGAGCATGAGAGGCTGAGGAAGTTAGAGCAAAAATAATAACTGTATTGCCAATGACAAACCATTAAAATCCACAACAAAAAGCAGGTCAAGATGAACTACAACTAAGTAGCCACTCCTCACCCTGCATGTGCTGCGCCATCACCCAGTTGTGGAGGAGCCGGTAGTTCTCCACGGAGCCCTTCACCGTCTCCACCAGCAGATCGTAGGCGGCGGCGCGGGCCGCGTGGGACTTGCATTTGGGCTGGGCGCGGTCGGCCAGGCTGGGCAGCAGGAAGAGCAGGTTGTGGACGTCGCGCAGGAACTCCTGGCCCTCGCGCGAGAACTTGAAGGGAGGCTTGTGTTTGAGCACGCTGGTGGCCAGACGCAGCAGACCCGTCAGGCCGTCGTCCTCGATGGCGCCGTCCTGCTGGTCCAGGATCTCCCGGCTAACAGGAGACGACTCTCAGTAATACTACCCACAACGCTCAAAACCAAAACCACAACAGGGCTCCAGACCGCCACCAAAAAATCTGTCCACTGCCACAAAAAAAAACGAATGGTGGCAGTGCTGCCACTTGATTTCAATGGTGTTATTTTATGCACATTAAGCAAGAACGCTTGTATTTTAGTTGATTAGTATGTAATGTTAATAGAAATGTATTGTTTCACCTTATCGTTTCAAATTTATTTTACGTCGATTTCATAAACATTTGTTAAAAAAGATGCCGCAACCAGCGTGCTACTGCCACTAACTGAAACTGCCACCAGTGTAAAACGTTAGTCTGGAGCCCTGCACGAGAAGTAATATGATAGGAACACTGAACCAAATCGCTCACCTTCGAATGCAGTCAGCAAGATGTCTGGCCAAAGCATCTAGGTCCAACAAGGTGGTCTAAAAAAGATTCAAGGACACAAATGAAACCACTACAGATCACTGGCTAACCTTGAACCTTGCTGAGTGAAAGAGAAAAAAAAGGCTGACAGGGGTGTCCTCACCTGACTGGCATCTTTGACATGGATGTTGTCTATGAGCTTGCAGAGAAGCCAGAAGTACTCCTTACAGCCTGTCCGCAACAGAGGCTCCTCTTCATAGTCTTCCATCTGTAAACACACACACACCAATCTCAGATTAGAATTATTTAGTTCCTCAAGGTTAATTATTTACATAGTTTAATTCTCAAGGAGGCAGACCATTAAATTAGCAAAACAAAATGACAAAAAATAAAAAAAAATTAGCCCAAAAAAGAACAACCAGCGATGGATCACCGATATATTCGTCGAATCGCCCAACCCTAATGCCTTTATATCTAGAAATAGTTCTGTACCAGAAAGCTATATATCTTTCTTTGACCACAGCTTTGAACTTTTTTTGCATGTATGTATAAGTGTGTGTGCTGGTGAGCACCCACCCTGAGCGGTTTGAGGGCCTGTGCATCCGGTAGGAACTTGAGCAGAGTGGAGGCAGCCAGCAGCAAGAAGGACCTGTTGATGGACTCTCCTCCCTCCAGGCCCGACAGGGAGAGCTTGTAGAGGCCGTTGGATGCTTCGTGACGCACCGCCGTCTGACAAACACCCACACGTTAAACCACTGCTTCTGACAGCTCAGCTCCCTCACAGAGTGCCACTCAATGCATGGGACTCCCAGGACATAGATCCCAGGAGAGCACCTACTGTAAGGGGGCAGGGGGTTGACAGACTGTCCTTACCTCGGGCACCAGCAACGTGAGCTTCTTGAGCCAGTCGTGGAGGTGGTCGCTGTCGGCCAGGCTGGACTTGACGGTGGAGCAGCAGTGGGCCCAGCTCACCAGCAGCCACATGGAGTAGTGGGTCACTGGCACACGGAGGGAGAAGGATTATTAAGATACACTTGGTTACAGACAAAGTCAGAACCAGTCATCATGTGAAAGATTACAACTCTTCAACATCTCCAAGTATGACTGGCAAGAACTAAGTTTCCAAGTCTGGTATTTATAAAGGTATCTGCCATTAAAAAAACTATTGATATGATCACAAATGAGACAGATTATAGTGTTCTAGGTCACCTAACCCAAATTGAATGTGCTTAACAAAGATCGAAGCCCACCTTCATGACGAGACCTGTGGTCTGATTGAGCCTTCAAAACTCTGCAAGACACACAAGAAAACAAAAAAGTCAAGAGAAGAGAATATGCTGCTACCACACGAAAACCGAAAGTCCACAAATCTACTAGAAATCTACCATGTTCCCCACCTGTGTGCTAGGTTGTCATAGGTGTAGGTCACGTTTATCAGGCGCTGGATTAGGTTGGTGCCTTGGACAAGACCAAGAAAAACCTACAAAATGTGAATAATGATAGCATCATGTTCAAAAGCACACTACAATATATATATATAAAAAAAAGACGTGTTCCTTCCAAAATAATGTACTTTCCCCTCTTTAGAGTAGAGGAAAAAACAGCAGACCCACAGGAGAAGTTGACTTTGACTCTTCAAAACAAACAGCTAGAAGATTGCCAGTTTCAACCAGGGGCCTCAGAGGCTACATAATGAATAATGAGCTCCTAACCATTGCTTTTTTGTTTCTATAAAATAAACAGAGTTGTCATTGTAATCCCTTTCTTCAGGAATCTATACATACACACGACAAATACCCTACGTCTCAGTACCATTCTATTTTAAGGTTATTTTGACAATAGCTATTTAGCAGTCGCTACTTGCCTCGGTCAGTCTGGGAATGTGCAGCCCTTTTCCGTGGTCTCCGGCCGCCTTGCGGGACTTGCCTGTCCAGGCCCTTTTGCGTTGGCCGTCAGAGAGGCCTGACCAGGAAAATACGTCGTGGTAGGCCAGGTCCAGATCGGACGGGTCCACCGCAAACTGGCAGATGAGCTTCAATAGGCAAGCCAGGCAGTCCAGCAGCCACTGGAGGGGGGAGAAGGGTGGCGTACATTTAAATAGTTTGTTTAACACCAAATTAGTCAACTACAAGGACACGTGGTTATTTTTACACACACACGCGCACACACACACACGCGCACACACACACACGCGCGCACACACACGCGCGCACACACACGCGCGCACACACACGCACACACAAATCAGTAGGAAACAGAAACCCTTACTACTGTCCAAGACTCCAGCTCCTTCGGTTCCAGAATGGCAGAGTTGAAAATCTCCAGCAGCAGCTGAAGTCCTCCAGAGGAAACAAACTGTAGACAGGAAAAGTGGGGAAAAGAAAGGATCTGATCTCCGAGTGTTTGGGAGAGGAACCTTAGCTTTCAACTAAGAAGAAATGGATGGTTGGTTGGATGGGAGCATCATTTACCTTGCAGCTCCAAGAGTTTTTACTGTTCTCAATCTGGTCCTCGCTGGAGTCATCCGAGTCGGGGTAAAGATCACTGTAGCTCCCCTGAAGACATGAGTGATTAACATATTAGTCATTTACTGTGTACACCCTGTAGACTCGGGCAAAAATACCCCAACTGTAGGTTGGAATGTGTGGCACACAATACATTTAACTTTTAGTTTAAAGTATAAAATAACAAAGTCAAGGATGCTAAAATACAAACGAGATGGTCAGGTACCCCTCTATAAAGGTCAGATTGATCAAATAGAAGCTAGGCTGCTACTGAGGCCCGATGCCTGCTATATCAGCCCACCGCCTTAACACCATTCTGTAGCAGCTACAGATGCTTCACGAGCTGGTGAAGCTAGCCAAACTCTAAACTGAAACCTGTTCCATCATTGCTATCTCTCGTAAAGAGAAGGAGAACACAGTGCTGAGGAAGAGCTCGACACCGACGCTCTGAGGGAGGAGGGCGGGCCGAGCGACGGCGCGTACCGTGGACTCTCTGTGGATGCGGCGGTTGGGCTTGCCCAGG
The DNA here is from genome assembly GCA_026901105.3 of Galaxias olidus. Taxonomy (NCBI): domain Eukaryota; kingdom Metazoa; phylum Chordata; class Actinopteri; order Galaxiiformes; family Galaxiidae; genus Galaxias; species Galaxias olidus. The sequence goes on from JAPMUY010005955.1 coordinate 18,849, forward strand.
GCCTCGATGATCTCCAGGGCGTAAAGCAGCTTATGGGGACTCTTGATCCTCAGGAGGTCCTTCCAACACAGTCCCTCACCGCTCTGTACCAAAAAACATTGCTGGTCAAATGGGTGATTGTAAGATATAGCATAATGCATAACACAGTTTAGTGTGTGATGGACTCTCTATTAGTATAGTTTTTGTATCAGAAGTGGGCATAATATAAATAAAGAGGGGAGAAAATGTGAGAATTTTGTTATTTTGGCCCAATAAAGAGACTCAAACATTATTTAGAAAATTTTATGAAGTAAATTGACCCCTGGTTTTATGTTCACAATGATTACTGTGTAATGTATCAGATCATACTGTATAAGCAACATGCAGCCCAAAACAAAAGGATACAGGACTCATATCACCATATCTCTACTCTGTGTTAACGTAATGACATAGGTCCGGACCAATTGATATGTGATTGACAAACACTTCACACCCTTTGAAATGTAAAGAATTGGCATGTCTAGCTATCATTCCACTGTCATTTATAATTATATATTCATATTCCACATCCAACCATAGACAACAACAACATTTCTATGCTGTACTTTTAGAAGCATTTCCGCTATTAGCTAATATATTTCTTAATGAGACTTAGAATAGGAAAAGGCTTTAAGCACATGTTATTTGGCTCCTCCCATTGATCATCTTAGATGCCCTGAATCAGCCAGAGGCAGGGACTTATCAGCCCTGTATGAGCCTGGGACCACAAGGCTGGGGACCACACTGGTGACTCTGGGGCTCCTGAGTACTGGGTTTGAGAGCCAGTGGAGTTCACAGAGGCTGTGCTGTGCTGGAGTGGTAGAGGAGGAATGACTGACCATGTCGTCGGAGATGTTCTGGAAGGCCAGCAGCATGTTGGGGCAGGTGGGCAGCAGCATGAGCAGCTCCCACACTCTACGAGACAGATTCTCAGCATGGAGGTGCAGCTCCTCGCAGCGCATGCTCTACAAAAACACAAAGAGAGAATTACATTATTTCCCTCAACCTTTTCTCTATTAATCAGTCACCCATAACTTCACTGCGGCAAACTATGAAAATATGACAGTAAGGGGAAAAAAAAGTAGACCATTACTCTAGAAACGTTACTGGAGCTACTTGTTTTCAAAACAACTATTTTGATTTCACAGTATGTGTCTTTTTGTCATTTCTATAATTTTCATACAAAGACAACCCACAAGAACAACCTCCTTACACCAGCATGTCCTCCTCAAAACACTCCCTAACCTCCTGAAAAGACCAAGGCAGTGTGACCTCCACACAAACGTATGCGGCGTACCTCTGCGCTCTCCAGGGCCCGCTCGGCGTTGGCGCTGGGGGGCTTGAAGCAGGCCAGCATCTCCAGCAGGTCAAACAGGGTGGTGAGGTGGGGCTCCTGCAGCAGCAGCAGCATGGGGATGTGCTCTTTCTGGGGCGGGGGCAGGCAGGAGGCCGGCAGCTGCACGCCCTCACCCTTGCGCTCCCGCCGAGGAGCTCCCAGCGACACAAACACCATCTGGGGGGCCAGGAGAGAGGAGCAGGTGTGAGGGGTGTGTTTGGGAATATACAGGAACAGCTTGAGCCTGTGTGCTTGTGAAAAGAAAACGAAAAACTTGGCCTAGACCTACTTGAAGTAATAATTAAGATAATGGGTGTTTTATTAATTGTGGTTGTCAACTGTCTTGGGGCCCTGGCTGAAAGCTGTTGCATCCTGTAAAATGTTGTCATACTCATGGTCTAATGGCCTTCCGTCTGGAAGGAGGAAGTCCAATTATAATTAATACCTCCGAAGAGGAGCTTGTTTTTCACTGACAATTACCTGCATGTCTTTGAAGCCCAGCTCGTGTAGAGTTTTTTCATCGTAATCTGTAGTGAGCTCGTGACCTGAGGAGATCATTCGCACTGGCCCCATCAGACCACCTACAAGGGAACACAGTTCTTTCATTCAAAGAGCGACTGCCGCCATATAAAACTATACAACTAGAAATGCATGATATTTAAGATCCCAACATTTGATTTCCATTAACCAGACAACAGATCAGGACAATGAGAAAATACCATATTCTAAATGTGCACACCATATTCTAGATGTGTGTGTGTGTGTGTGTGTGTGTGTGTGTGTGTGTGTGTGTGTGTGTGTGTGTGTGTGTGTGTGTGTGTCTGGGAACCTGGGAAGTCCCCCTGGCGGCTGCTCTGGCCAAACTCCTGCAGCTGGGCCTGCTGGCTGAGCTGCTCCTTCTGCAGGTTCTCGTACCAGTGGGTGACCTCGGCCCGCAGGTCTGCCACCTGGTCGCTGGGGTACATCTCGATGGTCATCTGAAAGAAAGAAAGAAAGGAAAGAAGCCAAAAGAACCCCCCACAACGATCAGAACGTTTAGTGCTTATGAATATCGGTTGGTTTTTGCCTGCCAGCTTTAAGGTGGTGTGAGGTACCTTGTCGGGCAGGCCGGCAGGCTGGCAAACAATCCTAAGCGGCAGAGACTGCTTGTCACTCAGGGCCTTCAGGTGGCTGCTGATGCCCGTGCCCTCGATCTGCCACTGGCGCAGGTGGTATGCGAACCTGAACAAGAGACAGGGGCACAGAGTACTCTGACTGGGGAAATGTACGTGGGGCCTCCGAGGCCTAAGCTGAACCTCGGCTCTGCATCGTCTTTGGCGTGTGTGTTAGTGGGGTTCCAATGGTCCTGGTACCTGCGGCGGAAAGCCTCCAGGTGGGTCTTGAGCATGAGCAGGCCTCTCTCGATGATGGTGAGGCTGGAGTGGGCGTCTTTCTCCAGGTTGGCAGAGGCCATCATCAGGCTCTCCATGCACTTACTGATGAACTCCTGCTCCTTCTCCAGACCCGTCTTCCCCGCTGGAAGGTGCCACAGACAAACAAACGAACAGTAAAAACACTAGTGCACGAGGACCCACGGTGGGGTTAGGTGGTCCTGCAGACGTACCGTTGATGTAATAGGAGTTGATGTACTGGATGGCAGCACGGCTGATGTCTGCTGACTGGGCCCGGAGGGCGATGCCCCACAGCTGGTCCATCCCACACAGCTAGGGGGCGACAGAGAGACAGGGTTCACATATGGCAAGCAGCAGCCAGAGGCGGACAGTTACCTGACATTGTGTGTGTGTGTGTGTGTGTGTGTGTGTGTGTGTGTGTGTGTGTCCTCTACCTCACAGTTGGAGGCGCTGTCGTAGGTGCTGGTGGCCAGGCGGGCCAGGTTACAGAGATGCTGGAAGAGGTTGAGGCCCGTCATGCTGATGGTCTCTGGTTTCAGCTGGGGCATCTGAGGAGCATCAATCACATCACTTTAGATCTACATAACATCACACATAGAAAGCAGTCAAACCTGAGGGTAGCCATCATCCGATGTTCAGCAGAGGTGGTTCTGACTAGAAGCCTTGGATGATGACACTAGGAGAGAATGACAGACACCTAAGGTGTGTGTGTGTGTGCGTGAGTGAGAAAGAGCCGGGGTCCTGCCTTTTCCAGGAAGAGGTGCTTGTAGGTCTCCATGCCCATGGCGTGCTGGTCCTTGCTACGGACCTGGTTGAGGAACCAGTGCAGGGCGTCGTCGTAACACTCCCCGTCCTCCACCAGGCAGTGCCAGAGGATGTCCACCTGCTCCAAGCTCAGTCCTGACGAGGGAGACACACGCTCTTAAACTTCACACATTAGGATAACATGCTTGCAAACACGCTATTTGAGGAACCAAGTGAAAAGTACTATTCATATTAGCGTTGTCCAATATACTCAGACAGTATATATAAAAGACAGGCTGTGATTAATTAAATAATGCCAATGTATAAATAAAAAGTAAAAACAAAATCTCAATATAAGCTTTACGAAGTAAATTCATTTTTTGGGAGAATTATTGAAAATAAAATCACGAACAAAACAAAATAAAATTAAATAAAATAAAATAAAAACAATGTCATGTATTGCTCCTGTGTGCATTTACGATTGGCTGGTTTATTATGGTAGAATAAATTTTTTTTATATTAATGTTAATCTAAAATATATATAAAGCATTACCTTTTTGATAGAAGATGCATAACACACGATTTGAGCAAGACTCCGTGCCATTTTATATGAAATTATCTCTTTTGTGCAACAGAGAACAGTGCTCTGTGCTCACAAAAGGGGAGTCACCCAGTCTACCTGATCCTATTACCGAACAGATTCAAGCATGTGTGTATGGGAATGTTTGTTGAGAGTTAGATGTAGACTAGGCAATTCCTCGTTGATGCGTTCATACAAACACAGAAGAAGCAACAATGCTGCCTTTGTTTGGAGGAAGCTCGTCAGGTTGCAAATGAGAGCATTTCAACAGCAGAATAAACTACCATTCACAGAGAAACAAAGCGTGCGTGTGTGTGTGTGTGTGTGTGAGTGTGTGTGTGAGGGGGCGGGGAAGACTTACTGAAGTGATCCGGAGAGCCCAGCGTGGAGAAGACACAAGTAAGAAACTGCAGACGCACCTGAACTTCTGCACTGTGGCCATACCTGAAACATAAATCACAAAGCACACTTCACATTCTGAGGCGTCACCAATCCATCAGCCACTGTTTGAAATAGGCCAATATACCACCTACAAATGCAGGCCACCATTGCTCATCGATGACAGGATACATAATAGGTAATGCAAGGCAAACTATTTTTGGTGGGATTAACGTTTGCATACCTGTCTGTAACACGGTTGCCATGGCTCGACTTTTCCCTCATAATTGGGCTACTGAAAGGAGTGGTTCTGCTCCGGTCAGTGTGTGTGTGTTAAACAAGGTGTGAGAGTGAAAAGAGGGAGGCTAATAGTTTCAGCTGCTGCCATACATATTGCTCCTTCCCAAATAAAGTGACAGATAATAGCTTGCCTATCTTATTATCTCCTACGCTTCATGAAACACATTCAGGCTAAAACTCAAATTGAAAAGTGATCAACTACCCTTGAAGATGCTTTCCGTCACAGTGTATTGAAGAACTACATCACCCACACTGAAATGTGTGGATGATAACATAATTCAAAAGAATTTTGAATTTTGACCAGTAGGGAAAGATAGCAAACCAAAGGTAAGTTTTCTGTTTGGCAAGGTTAAAGACACTATAGGCAGCTTTATTGTATTAACGTATTATCAACTGTTCTGCAACCAAAAATGTCCATCTTATTCTGTACAAATAAATAAAAAAGTAGAATTTCCCTTGCTTTCTGGAGTTTAACTCACTATTGTTGCCGAATGTTGACTAGCAACGGCTGCTTTGCATAATGATCAGTTTAGGGCACTTAGTACTAGATTGATATTATCCCTCTATGGTACGCATAATGATGCCAGTTGGGGAAAAAATTTTGGAGTGTTTTTTTGTCATAGGATAGACCAAATAAACATAATCTAAAGACATTTACAAGAAATAATTTTTGGGGAGTACTTTTTGGAGTGCGTTGCCTTGAGGCAACACTGTACCATAATGGTAAATAATGAAAAATATGCGTTATTGTTTCAAATTTGTACAACATTTATTTAAAAACACATGGAAAATACTAAATAGCCTCAACAGGTTAAAATGCATGCCACTTAAAATATGAAAATAGTTCTTTTTAATATTTTAACAAGATTACTTGTCTGAATGTTGCCTGCAGGCAACATTGTACCATTGTGGAACAACCATTTGGAATGAATGCGTCGAAGAGTCTAAGCATATTTCATCGAACTTTACATGAACCATTTAACAAAACAATCTCACTGCTTATGGAAATTCGTGAAGCAGTTCTTCTCAGCAGTGAAGCATAGGTAAGTGACACACTTTGAACACTGCACTTTCACTATACCCTTACAGCCAGGGTATTTGCACCGGCCCTTTTTCTCCACCCACACAGGCCAATGGTCAGTGTTGTCCTGACGCACAGGTGTTGATGGCAGTGATGAGGCAGGACCTCTTCGCTTCTTCTCAGCCAGGCCTCTGTCAACATTCTGTGATGGTCTCCCCCTCTTCTTCAGGACTTTCCTCTCTCGTTGCAAAGGCAACTGGCAACTTCAGCTTTGAATTTCAGCAAGCTGTACACTTCTTTCTTCGGGATGCCGCAGTCCTTGCAGTCCCTGCGGTACAAGAGCCACGCATTCACTAGAGTGAAATCCATCATGTGGAACACGATCTTGTGATACCACTTCCTTGACCTGACCTTTGTTCTGTAGAGAGCAATCAGCGAGTCTAGAAGATCCACTCCTCCCATACTCTTATTGTATGCCTGCACAACACTTGGGCAGGTAACTTGCACTACTTCTTTTTTTTTCTTATCCCATCTTTTCACGGAGACCGTTGGATTGGCTGAGGCAAAGGTTGAGAGGAGAAGGACAGCACGATTGTCATGCCATTTAGTAAGTCGGACTCGTTTCCGGTGAGGGTTGGCCTCCTCCAAGGCTGCGCTTTGTCACCTATCCTGTTTGTGGTATTCATGGACAGGATCTCACGGCGTAGCCGCGGGGCAGGGGGCTGCGGGTTGGTGGGCAGAGGATTGCATCACTGCTTTTTGCAGATGATGTGGTCCTGATGGCATCATCAGTCTGCGACCTGCAGCACTCATTGGATCGGTTCGCAGCCGAGTGTGAAGCGGCTGGGATGAGGATCAGCACCTCCAAATCTGAGGCCATGGTTCTCAGCAGGAAACCGATGGATTGTCTACTCCAGGTAGGGAATGAGTCTTTACCCCAAGTGAAGGAGTTCAAGTATCTTGGGGTCTTGTTCTCGAGTGAGGGTAAAATGGAACGAGAGATGGGCCTTAGAGAATTGGAGCAGCGGGTGCGGTGTTGCAGTCGCTCTATCGCACCGTTGTGACGAAGAGAGAGCTGAGCCAGAAGGCAAAGCTCTCAATCTACCGGTCTATCTTCGTTCCTATTCTCACCTATGGTCATGAAGGGTGGGTCATGACCGAAAGAACGAGATCGCGGATACAAGCGGCGGAAATGAGTTTCCTCCGGAGGGTGGCTGGCATCTCCCTTAGGGATAGGGTGAGAAGTTCAGCCATTCGTGAGGGACTCGGAGTAGAGCCGCTGCTTCTTTGCGTAGAAAGGAGCCAGTTGAGGTGGTTCGGGCATCTAGTAAGGATGCCACCTGGCCGCCTCCCCTAGGGAGGTGTTCCAGGCACGTCCAGCTGGGCGGAGGCCGCGGGGCAGACCTAGGACCAGGTGGAGGGATTATATCTCCACACTGGCCTGGGAACGCCTTGGAATCCCCCAGTCAGAGCTGGTTAATGTGGCCCGGGAAAGGGAAGTTTGGGATGCCCTGCTTGAACTGCTACCTCCGCGACCCGACCCCGGACAAAGCGGATGACGATGATGATGATGATGATGATGATAAGCAAGTGCTCAGCAAAGAAAACTCAAGTTCAATGTAATAGTAGACTATAGCCTACAGTGTACAGTAAGAGCCTGAACTTTACTTTACTACAACTTTAACATTAAATGTATCTAGGTTAAATTGTAGAGATAAAAAGAAAATTTAAATGACTGGTATGCTTTGGAACAGTATATACCTAAATACACAATACCACAATGTCATGGTGTCATGGTGAATCCATAATGGTACGGTGTTGCCTCAAGGCAACATTAGCAATTTACCATAATGGTACGGTGTTGCCTCAAGGCAACATTTGCATTTTAACAGGTTTCCATTACTTAATTAGCAAATAAAGTACATTAACCTATCAGAAATTAAGCTTTACTCACCTATTATGGCAATCTATTTTTTTTCCAGACTGAAAAAGGGCAGGAAATGACATTTACAGACAATTTTTGTGGAGAGAAATGGCTGAGCTGATCCTTGTGGGACAGTCTGCAAAAAAGGTTTTCAGCATGGCCTCCGGAGAGTCATGTGACAAATTCAAACACTGCTATTGGTTCCTTATGGTCCTGCCTCTTTTTCAAAGTATTGCATCATAACTGGGGATGTATTGTGTGAATGTAAAAGGCCAAAAATGGGTATGTTGCCTAGAAGCAACATCATACCATAGAGGGTTATTGGTCAGTTAAAGCGATAGTTAAACTTTTTGGGATACAAGATATGTTTCTACTTACCCCTAGTCAGACGAGATGATCGATATTAATCTTATGATTGGACGTCCAGTCATAAATTATTTAGGTAAGCAGGTGTTTAAATTAGCTTAGCACAAACACTAAGCCAGCGGTCGCTGTTAGCTCGCAAGCTAGACACAGCCAGCAAAAGATTTCGACATACTGAAATATTTGCTATGCTATAAAATGTATTCATTTACATAATAAATGTTTTTTTTACCAAATTTTATTAAAGATAAGCTATTACGTTATTTCTGTTTATATAATAGTTTTCTGTTTCCTAAATTATATCAAATAAATCATTATAATTTAAATATCATTTATAGGTAATATTGTTTATAACTATATAAGTTAAGCATTGAATTGAACCAAACACATTTTTAAGGATAATTTGATCATATTGATATTGGCAAACAATGCCTTTAATCCAAAAGCATCACTACTTTGTCTTTGCATGTACTTCTTATAAGAGCAAAAAACACTGGGCATACTAAAGTACGGTCTGCTACAAAGGTCCCTTAATGATGTGTGGTGACTCACAGAGCAAACTTGTGCCGCTGCTCCCTGACTTCCTGGATGTAGTGCAGAAGGTTCTCAAAGAACAGCTTCATCATGTGCAGCTCCTTCTCTGCCCACCTGATAAGAGGAGCAATGAACATCATGAGTAAATCTTTCCATCTAGAAGATCCCTGCGAGTAACAATTAGATCACTATGTGATACCGCACGCTCTTACATTGTGATCCAGTGGGTGTCGTAGCTGGACCCAAACTGTTGAAAAGTGCCGAAAAGCTTCGGTAGGAGACGCAGGGAGACCACCACAGACCTGAAGGCAAAGAAGAATACATTTTTAAACACAAAATACACAAACAAGGTTTTAATGTAACACTCCTGCCACACAAACAAACTCACCGGTGGTGGGCTAAATTTTCCAGGCAGCCCTCGATAAAGCGCATGCGGATCTGTCGATCCGTGAACCAACACACCAGTGAGCAGAGCAGCTTCTCTGCTTCGTTGATAAGTCCCTCCGATAAATGGATCTGAAGATGAAAAATAGTGGTTGCGGCAGGCACTGACTCCAGAACTGTGCTGAGACGATGTGTTTGAACCAGCAATGTGTCTTTACCGCATCCTCGTCCTGGACCAGGTCCCACAGGAGTGTGTTGCCCTTCTTACACACGTTGTCCAGGTTGATGTCGGTCACCGCATGGCTGGAGAACTGGTGTTTGTGGACTGCCGGACCTGCAGGACGATAAAACATAGCCGCTGGTGAGAGAAAAGGTTCAGGTTCAAATTAGCACCATCACCTCAAAGGCTGGAGACGCTAGCAGGTGGACGGGGGCACGGACTGGGCGGTAGCTACACGTATCTAGACATTTTGGCGCGGCTTGACTCGACTTGCTAAGAACGACGGACAGAGCAAGGTCAGTGCTTTTGCACAGATTCCAGAAGCGAGGTAAACAGAGTTTGGGCTGGTTCTAGTGGGGGCAGCTGCCCACCTTGCACCAGGTGCTCGTGGTAGATGGAGGCCAGGTTGGGCAGGTGCTGCTGCAGGTGGGAGCTGAGCTCAGCGTGCGAGTTGATCTGGACCAGCTCCTCCTCACAGCCTGACTCCTCACCGTCAAAGTCGGCCATGTTCTTCTCTGACTTGGCGCTGACCTGGGAGCTGCTGCAGCTCACGTCGTCGGCACTCAGCATGTCCTCCACCATGTGCCTGGGGGAGAGAACACAAAGTTTACCGTGGCTCCACTTTTCTAGCACACTGCTAGAACAAAGAAACAGGACTTTTCAGTGCACATCAAATAATATTTTTGACTAGAGAGAAGTAACTTTTTGCCTGGAACGATTAAAATTGATATTCTAATTTGACCAGGACTGAATTGGTCAGTCAGAGAAGCCTACCCGTCGTGGTGATGCGGATGGTGGTGATGATGGTGGTGCTGGGGCCCGATGAATCGCCGGCAGTCAAACAACTCGTTGCCTATAGTGTCCCCCAGGAAGTCTCCAGGTCTGGGGAGGCCAGCCGGCTCCTCGGGGCCCATGTCCCCTTGCTGCTGGGCCTGCTGCGGCTCCCTGTCTGCTCTCTCGGGCCGGGCCGAGGCCGAGGCTGAGCAAGCGTCCAGTAAGCGCATACGGCCCTCTAACGAAGTGGAAGTGGCTGTAACCATGGCGGCGGCGGCGGCCTCCGGATTGAAGGGGAGAACCTTGGTTTTAGTCCCTCCTGGTCTGTCACCCTGGCTGGACCCATCTCCCAGCGCCTCCCCAGCTTTGCGTTTCCGGACCTCAGTCTGGTCCCTGTGGTCCTTCTGGGGACTGGCCTCGGTCGACGCCCGGTTACGCTCGTCCTCGTCTTCGTCCTCCTCGTCCTCGTCTTCCTCGTCCTCCTCCTCTTCGTCGTCCTCCTCCTCTTCCTCCTCCTCCTTGAGGGCTTCGCTGTCGGCCATGTCGTCCGAGTGCATCTCGCTGCCGGGACTGCCGGCAGACTGGCTGGCCTCGTTGCTGGAGCCCTCGCTGCGTCCGCTGCTGCTCCCCGGCCCACTGCTGCCCTCCTCCGCGCTGTTTGCCGTCTCGTCTGAGCTGCCCTGCATGGACTCCTGAGAGGGACAAGTCAGGAAATTAGTAGCAAGGACTACCAGAGTACCAGTTAACAGGCACTGGCAGGTGACTGGGTTAAAGTGCATAGTGTTCAAACTCAGTATGCAGTCCAAACAACCCCAACACTCCTTCTTGTCCATGTACACTGAACAACATAACGTCAAAATAGGAGTGGAGGGGTGGAGCCAGTGGGGTCTGACAGCCTGATAACTTACCTCCGTGTCAGAGAGTCTCTGCTGGCCCCGCTTTCCCCCACTCATCATGGGGTCATCCATTTCCATGTCACTGCCTCCGCTGTGGTGTGTGTCACTGTTATCACTGCTGTCTGGGCTGGCGGCGGGGGAACCTGCATCACATCGATACACACAGCACACAGAGTTTGAAACTAATAAAGATAACAGAGGCATGCTCCACTGATGAAATAGAGCTATGTAATGTGCTGAGCCACTATAATGTTGAGAACAGATCCAGCAGTGGCCCTCCTGTTTGTCTATATGGACTGGAGACCGTCGGACAGCCACCTGACCTTTCTTGTTGCCCATGGGAATGTTGGTGTTGAGCAGGGAAGCAAAGGAGCTCTGCTTGGAGAGCTGGGCCTTGGCGGCCAGGGCATTGTTCCACAGAGCTTTAATCAGCATGGAGGCCAAGTACAGTGTCTGACAGAACAGAGGGAAAGAGAGAAAGAGAGACTTAAATAGCACTCCACTCCCTCAGTGACTCAACTGAAGTCTCATGTGAATGATAAATCTAAATGTGGTGCAGCCCTGTGTACCTGCTCGGTGTGGGCACTGGGGTGCAGGCCAGAGACCAGGTTGAGAACGTGCCGCAGGGGCACAGGGTCCAGGTTCTTGATCAGGGAGGGGAAAAGGTCATGGATATAGCGACTGCAGTGCTTCAGCTGAGAAAGGAGAAAGAAAGCAGAAAACAACGCAGATTTTAAAAAAGCCACCTTGATTCCTTGTCTTTCCTCTCCCCCTTTTGATGAATGTCAAGCCAGCTTCCTCTAGGTTTTAGGTGTTGAGCATGCTGATAACTCAAAGCCTCGGAACTAGAAGGAACCATGTTGCGCCTCGTGCTGTAGCTGGTTACCTGTGCGGCAGCCCAGATGCAGTCTACGTGCTGGGTGCTGAGCCTCCCCTCTGCAGCCAGGAAGTTCAGGATCACTTGGCACTGTTTAATGATCTAAAAAGACAGCAGACCAAGCATGGCGGCTCCGTGAGCAGAAATGACCCAGCTGAGGCGTTCAAACCTGACTCACTTTACCGTGTCTGATCCTCCAAACTCACCTCGATGTGCAGGTTAGGTCCAAAGATGTGCTCTACCACGTTGTTGTTGATTAGCCAGTCAGCTAATTCCTTTGCTATTGACCTACAGGGAACAGTTGAGGGTAAAACGTTGAATAAGTGACTTAAAATTAGTGTGCGACCTTAAGCGTGCAGAAGGTAAATACACCTACGTTTCCGTGTCAGACACCAGGGACTCGTTGTTACAGACATCGTTGAAAGTGTGAAGTTGATTCTGAGAGAAGGACAAATATATCATACTGTCACTAATACATACATGCGGTATATGTATGCATATGTATGTGTGTGTGTATATATATGTACAGTATGTATATGTGTATGTATGTATGTATGTATGTATGTATGCATGCATACACACACACACACACATACATACATACATACATACATACATACATACAGTACATATGCAGCAGTAAAAGCTTCCTTCAACCTACTAAGGTCTTACTGTAGTTCAAACTGTAATATTACAAATGAGCACTGTTGTATCAACAATGCAAACTTATGAATGCTCAAATAAAGTGAGGGAGATCACCTTGTTGCAACCAAACATAAAGAAACAAAGGTGACTAAAGATTTGGCAGAGGTAATCTAGTAGTTTGCCTGTCCAGTGGAGCCCTCACCGTGATTTGGCTGAGTCCAGCCAGCCTCATGGTGAGGGTGGGCGACATGAAGTACTTGAAGGCCAGGTCCAGGCTCTCCTTGTCGAAGCACAGAGCACTGTCCAGAGGCTCCTTCACCGTGCTCCACATAAGGTCGGCCATGTTGCGTGCCGCACTCTGACGAAGCTCCTGGTCCGACAGCTTGCACAGATACCTGGAAGGTACAGTGACCATGAGATTAAAAGTCTATGTTAAATTCTAACTTTTAATGCCGAACTGAAGCCTTGTTGAATAAAAAAATCTAAGCTCTTATTTGATAGTTTTTTAATTAAAAAAATAATAATTTTAGCAGATAAAATAAAAACAATGTCTTAAAGCCTAAATGTGCTTAAATGTGTTCATTTTCTTTTGTTAGTATAAGTTGTCTCACAATTCACTGGCAAACATCTTCAGCGCACAGGGCTGAGGAGTAATGAGTCAATGCCACAGAGAACTGAGTGATAGACCAGACATGCTCAGCCAGGCCTTTTCCAACCCTGCTCCAGGGACTACTGGGATGCTGCATGTGTTGTGAACGGCATCAAAAGGTGGCAGAGTCTTTCCAGGATCATTCTGACACCTCAGCAAGCCTGGAACCCACCCACCTAGGTCACATGATATGGACTGGCTAGGCATGCGAACTGTCTGGCTCCTCCAAGGTCATGTGAGGAGAGGCTGGTGAGAGCCCTGGTCGCTGTTACCATGGCGAGGGAAGCTCTCCCTAGCAACAGGCACGCACTTTGATGTGAGGCAGAGGAGAGAGCGTTCTGCCCTGTCTGAATGCTCTCTGTTGCTCGCTATCAAGAGAAACGACCTTGTCTACCTCTGTCACTCATACACTTTACATGCAAACACAATTAACCAGCATTATAAACCTGGCAACTTGCACACTATTCGAACAACTGCCCTGGATAACTAAGCGGGTGAGCTTTCTCCTCAACCTTAATTTGGCACGAATATTAAGATACTGTGCTAAATCCACAGTCAACAATTGATAGTCCTGGCCAAAACTGCTATAAAAGAAATTTTGACAGAGCCCCGTGGCCATTTTCAGAAGAAGGCTCCAATTCTAATGTTCAGCAGCTTTTAATCCACAGTCTTTCAGTAGACCCATTTCAAATGAATACCTACTAGATGCAGTACGTTCAAAATAGTACTCAGAAATTCCAAGTAGACAAGGTTATCGTTCCTATCCATGACACATTTAAAGACAATAAAAAAAAGCTTTGCAGTCCTCTTACCGTATTACATACATGCGGAACGGTATTATGTGCTGCATCACCGCCGGAATGTGCAACCATATCCTTATCTGTGGGGAGGGATGACATAAGGAGCAGACATAAGGACGAGGGCTTGCAGAGGAAGCAGTGGAGACACTTCAATGGATTGCCTGTACGAGAAGCTTCGGCTGCGTGTCAATAAGTTGGGGAATACAGTTTTGTCCAACATCTGAAGTTCAGAAGCCATATAGATAGATGTGTAATCAATAACACGGCTGCTCATCAGTTTCTTTTGCAGGTGGCGGGTGATAACCTCACAACTAAACACACATTTTCAATGTTTTCTTTCCATTGTCAGATCAAATGGTACTGGTGACCATAACCGGTTTCAAACTAAGCCAAAACAGTAATTTAAAAATGTATGATTCTCAAAATGAAATAACAATACCTTTCTCAATTCCTGAAAAGTGGTATTATGGAAAACAAGAGTTCTATTCAATGGGAGAGATTTATTAAATACAATTTCAGACTGTACTATCAGTAACAGTAAACTGAGAAACAACACTGTTTAAGAAGTAGTGCATGTAGCTAAATTCTCAGGTCTTGGACTCACGTTGGAGACAATGGTGATGAAGGCGTGGGCGATGGGAAAGGGAAGGCTCTCTGGCGTGCCCGATTCAAAGCAGTCCTTCATCAGGGATAGGCCGTGCTTGGAGCAGAACAGGCACACGTAGCGCAGCAAGTGCAGGGGCACCTCCACGTCCTGCTCAGGGTCACAATGGCAAGTCAGCAGTTTAGTTATCGCAACCTCTACGCCTCATGTTTAAGAGCTAAGCCACAGGAACATGAGGTGACTAAGGCAAAAGACTGACAACGTATCGAGTCAAATATATGATTCTGGTCAGACTCAGACCAAAAAGTTTGACTTGAATTATATCAAGAATATAGACCGTTACTGCACTCACTGTGCAAGTCTCCCCCTATTCAGAAGCTCACATTCATAATACTCTTTCAAAGCTGAAGACAGATTACCGCTTAGAAAAAGGGAACTGTGTCTCCTCTTTCCATTCACCTGCACAGCTAAACCGGTGCTCGTGTCTTTTGCCACATCAAACTTAAGTTTAGGTCTTACTCTATATCTCTAGATACTAGGCTTACCAACTATCAAGATGAGATTGTTTCTCTCAATATGCAAAATGGAACATGAGGATATTTGCAGTACTTCATAATTTCCTCATGCCCATACTGATGTACTGAAGTGCTGCTGTTGTACGCACCTCATGCAGCTAATATTTTGTAAGTTTGTGTAGTGATCGGTTATCCATTGGCATATTTACGTGTTAGAAACTTGTAAGCCACTTTATGACTACTTACTAGCAAACATTCAAATTGTTTCTAGCTAGTCAGCATGTAAAAATTACTGCAGAAGGGCGCAATCACTCTTGATTCCTGTCATTATCGTTAAAACAATTCTCAAGGAGGCTGTAAAGAGGTCTGTTTACACTTGAAAACTCAAAGACAAAACTCTTAAACTCTGTTCCTAGGGTTGGAGACAGCCAGTCTAACTCCCTGAAAAGTCAAGTTCTAATTAAATCAAAGTGTACCTAGGATTGTAAAACAGCCTAGCAAAGCCTTATCATCCATTGATGAAGAGGGGTCACAAAACTGGCCCCACGAGAATATCCCTAAATGGGCCACAGCTATTGGGCTCTAAGCAAGGCACTTTTCATGCAGTTTCCCAATAAAATACAAGATGTTTTAAATCTACACATTATAAAAAGCACAAGAAGCACTGCTGCAAGGGTGGCAAAATCCAAAGAGCTTTGTGTAGAGGTGGACCAGACGAGCTTCTTCGCACCCAAAGTGACACGGAGAAAAACAGAGATCTGTATTTAGAGATAGTGGAGACATGTCCGTGGTTAAACAAAAAGATTTGGAACCGCTTACATTCATGTCGCAGAAGGAGCCAAGGATATTGCTTTCATGAGAAGATATGTCCTGGAGAGAGAGAACAACAGGGGAATATGCAAGAAGAGGATGTTTTATGTTTCTGGAGAGAAGCAAAAAGGAGCAGCCTTGTAGTTTCCATGCTTAATGTGATTATGTGCACAGCTTCCATCAGGTGGTGCATTTCTAGTAATCAGATCATTAATCAAATGAGTGCCATTATGGATTTTTCCTTGTAAATAAAATAAAAATGAATGTAAGACAACTGTAAGTATGTATCCAGGACGTGTCAATCTCCGCGGTCCCCCTGACTCTTACCTCTATCGTGGGGTGTGTGTTGTGTTTGTAGGCCGTGTAGAGAGGAAATTGGATCTGAAATATCTTGGCTGCGCACAGCAGCAGCTTCTCCCTGTCCTCTGTGCTCCAGGAGCTGTATGGGTCGTGGCTGACAGTACAACTACTGCTACAACCAGCTCCAGCCCCACTACCGCAACCACCTTCCCCAGGCACAGGAGCCTCAGTCTGGGCTTGGCTTGACTGACTGGGGACCAGACCCTGGTTCTGGCTCTGGTCGGGTGTTTCACAAGCATCTTCCTCGGCTGAGTCCCTCTCCACGTTCAAAGGTTCGTCCTCGCCAGGCGAGGAGGGCTGTGGTAGTGTCCCAGGTCCAGCTTCCCCCTGAGTCCAGTCAGACGATGCCCTCTCTGTGCTAGCCCCATCGGCAGTGGCAGGGCAGTTGCTGCAGAGACGCTCCCTCAGACTGGTCACTTGGGCAATGACCAGGTTGATGAGGGCGTAGATGAGCTGGTTGAAAACCTCCAGGTGCTTGTACTCCTTGAAGCAGCACAGACATTGCCTGCAGAAAGGATGAGTTGAGTTCACAACAGACACAAATATGTGCATTATTCTATCCACTTACAACAGGTTCATTATGTGAAAATGTACATTTTACATCTATACAAAAAAAGAGCAGGAACGAGGCTAAAACTCAACACTTGGTTGTATCAGCAGTCATATATACAGTCCCATAGCTCAGTCCCACAGCGTCAAGGCAAATCACTACTCCTCCCACACTTTCAGAAACAAAAACTACTGGTTATGCTGAACATAAACAACCCTCTTTTCCTATGGCCTTGTTTGAATCAAAACATGTTTAGAAAAGCCTCAGTTGTCTATTCAGTAAGGTTGCAGAATTACAGGACATTACATCCCCAGGAGACTTAGTCACAGCCCCCTTGAGAAGTCTGAAAAAATGCTCAGATCAGGAGGCTATTGTGTGGCAGTGGCAGAATGTGATGACAATTTAATGCCGTTTTTGTTACATTTTCTTTTTCTGTATGGGCAATTAGCAATGGCCTAGTTTCAACCCTTGTGTCGCCACCCAAGTCTGATTTGAGGAGGATTGTTGTATTGCACTTAGTTTAATCCAAATGCAGTTTTTTTGGTGTCTGATTACTCTTTAAAGGATTGAAACAAATTAATGGGAGAAACACTATACCATAATACATAGACATTGGTCCACTACTAAGTCTGTTGAAATGGAAAGGCAATAGAGGAGGGAACCAATGACCTCTGTGTCCAGGAGCTGATGTAGCTGAAGACTCGTAGGGCATGCTCCTGCTTCAGCTGCAAGCCTTCACTGCTGTCTGCATCTGATACTGGAAAGAAAAGGGACACACACACTCAAAACACCGAGATGTTGATCCAGATATGGATGGAAGATCAAATCATACAAGCCATGAGATAGATGGTGAATTAGCACTTCTCTCAAACCTTTTAGAGAGGTAGACTTCTAAGCTGTTTTGACAGCATCTCTTTGGAAGACATTCCCTTTCAGTGAAAGTGCTTGCACCAAATTATGATGGCATTTTGGCCTTTTACTTTTGTGGTCACCTAGCATATGATGTAAGTCTCTAAGCAAAACCGAGGTGAACATGGGAAGCCGAAAATATGAGCCATGTAGCACCATTATGACTAACATGGTAACTTTAGCCAACTAGCTATGTTTAATAGGTTAGATGGCTAAAAATACAACTTTACAACAATACAACTTTAGGAAACAAATAGTTAGCCACATAGACTGCCTGGCCTACCAATTGAAAGTGTATCCTTTACACAAGCATGTATGCAGTAGAACGGCTTAGTGCTGGACCTAAAGCAAGCCTTTTTGTAAACAGGCTCTTGAGAGACAAATCTTGTCTCATCTTCTGGTAAGGCACAATAACCTGGCCTGAGCACTTAGAGTAGCTGTGCCACAGAGAAGACATAGTCAAAGAAAGAACAACCGGTTTCCAAGCCACAATCTTTGGTCCTTAGAATGTGAATTAAAAGAGTTCTAATGCTAAAACCTGACTGGGGTGTGTCTGTGTAAAAAGAGAGAGAGCAAGAGAGACAAACCTAAAGACAGCATGTTTTTGAGTGTTCCATGTCCCCTTTCCACTTCTCCTCACAAACAACACTCCTGATTAGATCCCAAATTTGCATGCCATAGAACAA
Source organism: Galaxias olidus (assembly GCA_026901105.3). Classification (NCBI taxonomy): domain Eukaryota; kingdom Metazoa; phylum Chordata; class Actinopteri; order Galaxiiformes; family Galaxiidae; genus Galaxias; species Galaxias olidus. The sequence continues at coordinate 37,117 of JAPMUY010005955.1, forward strand.
CAACTGACACCCTTGTGCTTCAGCTTGTACCAAAACCAGGCTGATCTGCCCCAGATAAGATGATAAGCTGCATTTCAAAAACAGCACAGAGAAGATGAAAAATGGACATCAGGTAGATCAAGTTCTCTGACACAGTCAAGTACACGGCATATTAATCTAATGGCCTGTTCCATATTCAGCCAGCAAGCTAAGAGTTGACCTAGGTATTGGGGGAGCTGGGCAACCTTTTCCCAGATTAGTTAACTCCTGGCTGGCAATGAGCCAGAGGGAATCTTGAGGTAAGTGTGTCAGTCAGTACAAAATTAAACTGCATTGGGAAGCACAAACCTACATAAATACACACACATATGACTACTATGAGAATATGGGAGTTGGTTTCCCACCTATCAAAACACTAAACATGTCTACAAAATGCACTTGTTAATGCTGCTAAGTTACAATAATACATAAAAAAAATCACAAGGTTATTATTGGCTTCTTAAAATACAATATTGTCATTAGTCTATTTCAGATTAATGAATATGAGGAAAACGGCAGCACAATATAGTATTACATCTTATATGTTTGGTACTTTGCTCATATCATAAAATGGGCCTTGTTAGCTAAATATGTGTATACATCAAGTAATATCATGATGTACATGTTCCTAAAAGGGCCGTTGTTTATTTGCCGGCAGATACCCTTTTACTGCTGGGTCTTGCTAGAAGCAAGCAACAGCTTGCTTGCTAGTCATCTTGTTAGCCAACTGCCACGGTGACAGTATAGTACAATTTGTGCAAAGGTTTTACCCTGACACTCCTCAGCTCATACATAGTTTCTAAATTAGATTATCATGTAACCTTCATTGTTTTGACATCAGACGGCCCAAGCCCAAGGCAAGCATGCACACACGTTTTCAATTCGACTGTGGTGACTGACGAACTTTATTTAGGGTGCTGACCGGCGATACTCAAGAGACAATATTTGACTTTGATCTCAAACTAATGTGCATATCCGAGTAGTCGCAGCCCCCAATGACCAACTCGTGACCTTACAAAAACACATTAAACTAAGTCTAGCTTGATTAGCTAGTCAGCTTAAACCTCCTACGGAAAACAAAACAACTGAGCCATATGTTGAAGATAATGTTCTATATATAAAAGTGAGAGTACTGACTGTCATGGAAAGCCTGTAGTCACGATAAATAAAAGGTTAGCCTTGAAAGATACCCATACTATGTACTGTAAAGTAGTTTATTTGCAATACTTTAAATGTAGGAGTTAGGCTATCGAGCAATAGTAGCTTGCAGGCTAGCTCAGTCCTGAGTCAGGACCTGACTATGGAATTTTGACAGACAGGCCCAGAACTGGCAGTGTGTGGCAGGGAATCTGACATTACTAACACTTACATATCTGGGCCCATCGCATCGGACAACTAACGTTAGGAGTCCGAAGACACGGTCTAAACCGCAGGATGAGTTATTGCTGCATTTACAAGTAAACCAGACTTACAAAAACACACTCAAACACAATCACTAGCACAAGCCTTTACTACAACTTGCAGGCTAGTTAAAACATAAGCTAGTATCTGGCTAGCCTTGCAGCCAGCTGAAGAAGCGTCAGCTAACGTTAGCATTTCTCTTTCCAGTTCTAGACCACCGATCCAAAGAGAGTGTAGCAGCTAGGCTAGCATCAATTGTTCACTACAAAAATAATATGCAGTTACTTACTTTCATTTAAAACATCCACCAGCTCGGCGCAGTTTTCACACATTGTTCATAAATAAAATAAAATAAAAATGAAGCTACTCAGACCATTGCATTGGAAATTGTTGATTGATACAATTGGTAGGCAGCTTTTTGGGATAAGGCCCGACGTAGTGATTAGTGAATGTTATTTCATTCAAGAAAAGAAAGGAATACAATAGATGCAAACGGATTTGCACTACTACAGAGATGATTTAGACAAAGTCAGAGGCACTAAAAGACAGTCGAGTAAGTCTATAATCTGAGCGTTACTTTAGAGTAGATACGGCAGCCATATTGTAAAAAGGGGGGGGCACAGCATGTTGATAGTTCGGAACTTTTCGCTGTCTCCTTCGAATTGTTCGACCTTTTCCGGTAGTCTCGCGGTCACTTCCTAAAACCAGCCATCACTTTTTTTTCTAAAACCAGCCATCACTTTTTTTTTGCAACGTTAAAAATTTGGTCATTGTCTGTTAATTGACATTTAGCTATGTAGAAAATAGATACATACATTTTTACAAAGTTACAATAAATATTTATTAATCAATAAAATTGTCGATGCTTGAGGAAGTATGTAATGCTTTCTATAGACAGAATTACAGTCATGTTTTTATAAGAGAAGGTTAACAAAAATGGACACTTTGAAATCCAATTTTCCTGTCTACATGTGTGGCATAAACAAAAAAATGCATTAATCTAGAAATTTAAATTCCCATAATCTACTAATCTCTATTAAGGCACAATTTATCTTAATCCAAATTAAAGTAAAAAAATAAAAAGCATCTGTTTGATCAAGCATAGACTAAGTAACACAAGCAGACAACAAAGTTCTGTAAAAATAACCAACTTTATGTTCCCATAGTACTAAGACAGCTTTACAAACAAGATGATATGCAGTCTTCCTTCCATCTAACATTCATGGCCAGATTCAGAGCAGTCAATTTTAGGTGCAAACAGCCCTGGCTGGGCCCCAGAACACAACTGCATACAAAACAAAAACAAAAACAAAAACAAAAACAAAAACAAAAGGAAGCAGCATCAGCCATAACCCTTGACCGCCACAATAATCTGCAGCATACATAGGCTACACAGCTCCTTCAAAAAGTACACACAGACACTCCTCTTTCTCCAGAGATATTCCTGACAATAGATCACTTTAAAGTAACCTTCAAGTGTGCTTACAACGTATCTTACATATAAACAAACAGAATGATGAAGGGTAGGGGTGGAGGGAAAGAGTTAAAAATAATCTTTAATTTTTTCAACTTCATGCACTTCTAAACAAACCATATTATGACCAAACATAAAGCTTGAATTAGCAAGGAAGAGATACCAGGTTATGCAAACATCTCCGTATAAAATCTGTACGCAAAAAAAGAGAGCTGCACCAGGGATTTGGGAGGCGCAATGCTCAACATATTGGCATTGATTTGGTCGACATACAACCAAGTGCTAAGGGTCCTACTGCCCCCTCCTTCGTTCAATCCCAGAACCACACACACAAACACACACACAAGCACACACACTCAGTAAAGTATTAACAAGAGGAGCACAGAACCTTCCCGTGGCATTTTCTTCTTCAAAACTGTACATGTGTTTGTTGTTTTTCCTATGGCATTTAATCACACATCTCCTCGGGGAGCTCGTGGGGGTTGAGGATGCCAGGCACAGACATCTGGAGCTTGTGTTTCTCTTCCTGGGCCTGACGTAGCGATGTCTCCCTCTCCTCAAGGAACAGGTCTGTGGTGTCTTCACCAGCAAACTCCTGGGTAGGCAGATAAATAATGACAATGAAAAAAAAGACCCCCATGGGTCCAAGACAAAAGGACAGTGTGGGGCAGAGATTCAAATCACTACTCACAATGTCATGCTTGACTACATACATAAATGTGTCTGATATAAGTACACAATGTGCAAACTTGGAGATGTTTAGAAGCCTCACCTTGATCTGTACTAAGAAGTCCCTCAAGTGCTCTTTGAAGGCAGGAATATCTTGGTTCAAGCTGAAAAGGCCTGTGACAAACACCTTCACCTGGGCACTGGTGACCAAAAACAAAGTCATTACCAGCAGGATCAAAATTATGACATTGGAAACCAGCAAGTCAGTAGTGAATAACCAGCACCATTATGTCACCAGTAACAGCATCTCTACTTACTCTTGTAGATGTGGGAAAGCAGTTTTGAGCAGGTTGGCCACGTACTCCTGGACGTAAGCTTGGTTGTTAGCTGGGCTAGCTGGGCTGAGGGCTGTGCTGATCTTCCCCTCCTCCACCAGGTTGAACATGTAGGCCAGGATTGATGCATGCATGGTCAGACCTACATATACAAAGTGAGTGGTTAATTCTGCCATAAGTCAAAGACTAAGCTATGTGGAGTCCCCTCAAATTATTAGGGAGCATCATCACCATTGCCACAGTAACACGGCAATGACCAGGCCAGGGCAAGTCACCTGCAGTGTGAGAGGTATCTGTGACCACAGAGAATATGTGCTGGAGGATGTCACAGAAGTAGGTCTGGTAGAAGCTCTGTGCTGCCGCTTCCTCCTGGGCCACGTTCTGCAAGAGTGTGTACAGGATCTGTAGACCTAGAGGGCAGGCAAAACTGGCTTTAGGATCATACAGAACATCTACCCCGAAGGTTGGAGTCAAGAAAAATGAGCCTGTACTGGAAAACACCATTCATCTCAGAAGGCTTCTTATTCACCCGTGTCTGCCACATTCCTCATGGTGTGCTTGAAGGCCCAGATGATGGAGTCCAGCACCAGTTTGAACTGTGCAGGGGGAATGGAGAGGAAAGCAGGGAAACACTGCGAGTTGACCGCTTGGAGGAGGTAAAAGAAGTGGGTCCGATGCTCGGGATACTCCTCAAAGTCCTGTATGGACAAATAAGAGAAAATGGTAACGGCTACATCTCATCAATCATAAAGATAATAAGATGTGTTTAGATTTGTGGTGTGAACGTGACTTTTTTTTTTTAAACGATCACACTTTAATAAAAATAATGCGTATCAACTATATACAGTGTAAACGCTTGAAATTATTCTGTGTTAATTAAGTGTTTGTCGGTTATAATGCACATATAGTAATCAAATCAAACAAAAGTAAATGCAGTTAACGCGGGCCTTGGATATAGTTTGTTATTAAACTATGTTTTGTGACTTTACATAGTCCTTCACTTTCCCTTGTTTTGGAAACAGGGCTGTTAGAATGAATCGAAGATATCGCATGACACTGTCATAACATGCACATTCTAAATAACTTAGTCCAATCTTGAGTTGTGTCAATGGTGCCTTCATATTATTGCACATGTTCGATATTGAGCAATAGCCTACGTTTATTCATTCAATATGAAAATTAAGTGTTTCAAATGCATGAGAAAGAGTAGCAAATCAAGCTACAAAGTAAGCGATGCCCATTATGAGCAAGCGTTCTGCTATTTGGACACCACTAAATCCACCTTGAGCACTGTCATTGCGAATAATCAGATTTTAATCGCTATAAAACATTTAATGTGCAAAAATAAAACTTAAGAACTTGACTAAACAATAGCTCCAACAATGGTGCATTGTTACATTTCTTCCTCGTGAAGCTTCAATGTGGCCTGTGGCCCGTGGCCCAGGGCCAGTGCTGCTGCCAGCACCGGTGGGAGTTGTAAGTTTGTTTTGGTGCTTCTACCTCAGATGGTTCAGCCCCCTGTACTCTTAGTACTCTAACTTAGTTACATTTGGCGTAACATAAAGTTTACATTTGGCCTTGTCTCTCTTTTTTTCAAAGAAAATCCATACTGGGCTTCGCTGCATGAGCGTTCTAGCATTCCCAGCCATGTGTCACCCACTACTGTCCAAGAAACGTGAAAGATGCATGTGCAAAGTAGAACGTATGTTTTGTAGTATGTAATACGGCTAAGACGGAACGTAGGTAGGTTTGGATATGTACCTTGTTGATCATGTTCAAAGTGCACTCAAAGACAGCGTCGAAAATCTTTGGGATCTCAGCGGTGATGTGAGCCCCCAGCTTGTTAACAATGGTTGCCATGGTGCTGAGGACCTCGGGTTCTCTAGCGGCAGGAACGTTCCTCTGGTAGTCAATTAGAACCGCCTCCAGTAGAGGAGGCACAAAGTTCTCTCCCACCTGCAGAATATGGGAAACGTGGCAACCACCACCTATTAGCAATGGGACGCTACTAAAAAAATTGTACACTCACACTCAACTGACAATGTCAACAATCCATTTTTTTTCAATGTAAACAAAGACGTTTTAAAAGCATACGCTCATGCGTTTGCCAGCCTTCCTCTAGAGGTCAAACTGGTGTTGGACTCACCATTTGAGGATCGTTGGAGCGACTGACCCAACCAGAGATTAACTTTAAGGTTTCTCTCTTCACGGTCCTCATACTTCTGATCAGAGGCTGCTTGGTAACCATCTCACCTGTTGGAGATAAATATCAATAAATGCCATGAGTTACTATGGTAGCATTATATGAGGCACAATGCAGTTTTTAAGCTGATACTAGTGAGCATGAGATAGGCAAGAAAAGCAGATGAACTTGAAGTCAGCTTACCGTTGGTCTGGATGGCTGAGGAAATGTTCTCACTAAGACACTTGTAGACGTTGAGCATGTCCAAATAAATGCGCCCCAGCTGCACTACGAAGGGATGGCCCACCGCCTTGCAGGCTCGGACGTTGGTCTTCAGGATGCTGCCCAGCTGACGAACTGTTTCTGCATCCTTTAGAATGTCCACGTTCTGAGGGGACACACAGTAGAAGAACATTACGATATGGCACACATTCCATGAACATTAGAACCCTTGGAAGCTGTGTGTCTCACCTTGGTGGCCTGCTGGATGATGCTGTCCCACACCTGGTTGGGCAGCAGCATGTACTTCTCGATCAGGTGCTCCTGCACCGCCTGGTCTGTCTGGGCCCCGATCATGTAGCCCACCGCCTCGTAGAAGGTGTGCACCTGACAACAAAGGTGGGCATTTTCAACCATTACTTTCCTCAGACCAAGCTAAAGCTGCACTTGAGCTAGCTTATGCACAGGCTTTTGCACCAACAGTCCAACACTTTGGTTTTCAGCCCAGACAAGCAGGAGATTTCTACGATGCCTGAAGACAATAAGCTATAACAACCTGTCACAACAACATCTAAGTCAAACAGAACTGTGTTTAGGGTAAGGGGCAGGGGAGTGTTGTTATGGCACTACCTGTTGGGGCTGGAGGTCACAGATGATGGTGTTGATGTTGTTGAGGATCTCATCGATGAAGGGCATCACCTCGCCCACCTGTACTTGGATGAAATGACGCCGGCACTTCTGGGCGATCTTGATGAAGGTGTCGCACGCCATGTCCTGCACACCATCGTGGGTCTCTGTTGGTGGTAAACGCCGAGAAAAGAGTTGCTAGACTAGACACAAACCTCCATACAGTCATTTTATATGCAAATATCAGCAGCAGTAACTCAATTTAACCAATTCTTCCCCAACCTACCGGTTAAGCTTGTAAACATCTTTTTTTAAATGACCAAAGCCAAATGTTACCCTGAAAAAAATGATTAATTACACAATGGTTGACAAGCAAGACTGTTTTTCAGGGGCTCACCATGCATGAACTCGAAGAGCTTGTTGACAACAGTTTTGAGGAACTTCCAGTGAGCTCGGAGGAAGCGGGGATACTGGCCCACAATGTACATGATGTTGGAAGCGATGATAGCCTTGTTGTCCTTTCCTCTTTTCTGCTCACATAACCCCAGCAGGTCCTGGACACGAGGAGTCAGAAAACTCTCCACGTTAGCCAAATAAATAGGGACATAGGCACCATAGACTGAATGATCATGTCTATAGATTGACTTTGATGAATCTCAAAAGGATGTGCTGTTTGCATCCATGACTACACTAAAGTGTGTGCCCCCCCCCCCCACCCACCTTGATGACTGTCACCAGGAACCTCTTCTCATCCTCTTCGTGCATGGCCCCGCTGATGGAGCCTATGGCCCAGCACAGCGTGTTCAGGTTCCTCCAAGACCACTCCGTGCCGTTCACCTGATTGTGCAGCTTCTCTGTCATGATGCGCTCAGTGTCTGCGTAGTCCAGGTGAGTCAGATACACTGAGGAAAGAGACACAAACTACCTAAGTGATTTTCATAAAGTTCCTTTTAGGAGCTTTTAAGGACTTTCATTGAGAGCTGAATAGAAATTGTATCTGCTCTATTCAATCGGACAAACCCAGTTGCCCCCCTGCATTAACTTCTAGATGTCAAAAGCGTTTGATAGCTCCAATAGACTAGGAACCAGGTCATTCAACCAGTTGACAGACACACAAAGTTTATAATTGCCACTGGGCTTTGGTCTACTTCATAAAGTTCATCCTTCTTGTTCCATGGTTGCTATGGTGCCCGTGTAGATAGATTAAACACAGTGGAGCTCATCTTTAGTTTTTTCTTAGTTTTTGTAGTACAGTTGTTTTGGTTTGAATGGACCATAGCTAGCTAGCAAGCTGACTAACGTTAAGCTCTTCTACTGTACTCCCCGGTGTGACCACGTTAAGATGCAAAGTAGATTGTTTGGAATGAGCTGCTGGCTACATGACTGCCACCAAACATGGTATGATAATAAAAATGGCACATAAAATGCCAAGCCCAGTCTTACCCAGGGTCTCCCTCATGTTCTTGTACAGGTTGATGGAGTCTGTGTCCTTCATGAACTCTCGTACCACCTCCCCCTGGTCGTTCTCCACCACAAGAACCTCCTCAGGCTTGGCCATGCGGCTTACCATAAGCAGACGCACCTGCAAGACAAAAATCAACCCAATGGGAAAGGAAAGCATTAAGATACGAGTTGCTGACATCCAGCAGGTAAAGGTGTGTGTGTTTGTACGACCCAACCTTGGAGAGTACAGGCAGGTATAGGTGGCGGCGCGGGGGCACGTCAAAGTGCTGGCTGCCGGAGAGCAAGGGGGAGGTGGATGTGGAGAAAGGGCTTTCTCGATATAGCTCAGCTGCCAGGTGGTTCCAGTACTCCAGACAGATCTTGAAGATCTCGGTCTCTTCCACCTCGGACACCAGCAGCATGTAGTGCAAGGCCTGGCATAGGTGGATAGAGGCAGTTAGGCTCTACAATTCCCCTCAGGATAAGAAACCTTCTGGTGGCCTTTATCATATGAAGCAAGAAATTCCATTTGGACTATAACATAGTGAACATGTCACAAGCCTATTTATCAAGAGAAGTGGCATGGTGATAATATTTGAAGACAACAAAATGACTTCCCATATGGGATTAAAAGATGGTCCATCTGATGTCAATCTATGAGCACATTGTTCAGAGCCGCTCTGATTCACTACCTCCATGAGAGTCTCTCTCAAGTTGGGCCTCTTCTCAATGAGCTGGCCGTGCTCCTTGAGGAAGGTACAGAGGAAGAGGCTTAGGTTCTGGATAAAGTTCTGCTCATCGTCCTTCCCGTTAGAGTACGCCAGTCGGATGTTGGTGCTGAGAGGCAACATCTAGAAAGACCAGAAGAATACTTAATTTCAACTAGTCCCAGAATTTGTTTGTGTATTCTAACATTGCAACATAGGATCTCTAACTAACCAATAACGATTACGTCAGCAGAAGAAAGATGTATAAACCTAGCTGACTAAAATAAAAGCTGGTACTGTTTTTCTGAGTGTGTGTGTACCTGTTTGAGCTGGCACATGGTGAGGGTGAAGAGGTTTACAAACTGCTCCTCGTACTGGTTGACGCTCACACCTGCAATCTCCGTCAAGCATTTTAGCGTCACGTTGCGGAACATGGGAACGTTCAAGAACTACGAAAAAGAACACATATTTCAATTAGCATTCAGTTAGCCCTACAATTTAAGCTTTTAGATCCCACTTTTCACAAGAAATTTTCATAATACTGACAAATACGGCGAGATCAAATGGCAATACTAAAAATCTCAAAGCGCATTGGTTTTTCTTCACTTCATATTAGCATTAGAGCTAACCTGTTACATATAGTCTGTTATTTGCTTTACCAAAACAAAAAAGAAGAAAATACTATCAGAAACGTATAACCACTATCAAGTTTGTGCCTGTGTAAACTACTAATTTTGTTCTTTAATTGTGCAAAACACAGACCACAGCCACAATTTCATCTGTACAGATAGGGTTAAGAAGTGGGAATTACTGCCATCTTGTTTGCACTAAGGTAAGCAGGACCAGTTATGAGGTGACAAAAAACAAATGTAGCAGAACGTGAATTCTTTCAGAATTTACATATTTGCTCAGGGACTGGCATAACTTGGCTAAAATGTGTTAACAATGATTTACAAAGAAAGTAAAGATGAGAACCTCAAACAGTCGGCAGTACAGCAAAGAGCCCAATCATTGTTAAACAATTGCCATACCGAACAGCTTTACAAGATAATAATACAAAATATACACAAGATAATTTGCTGGAAATTAAAACTTGAGATGCACCCCTTCCCAAAATCTGAGTTTTTCGAAAGGTTACTGTTTATTTACCTTGTACACCAATGTGCTGATAAGTTTGGTCTCAAAGATGTACCCCAGAGGAATCCAATTTAAGAAACGAAGCAGGGTCTCCAGTGTTGCATGGACCAATGGGGCGTTCTGAGAGTTCTCCTGTCAAATTGAGGGATTGTTGTGGTTAAACATAGGCAATATGACCAGGGACTATTTGTTTTCTAAATGACATGGCTCACAATAGTAATGGACTTACCATGACAAACTGGCAAAGTTGGAATATTTGAGAGAATTCATTGCACATGCTGAAAGAGAGAGGAGAATGAGTATTTAAGTTTACATGTTGGTTCAAATATAATACCATAATTTGACTACATAAAATAAAAGGGGATACAATCTGACTCAGTATAAAACAAAATCCTTATAGCCACCTATAAGCACAAAGAAAGATATGCCAGCAGATATTACCAGACGCTGTCTATCACTGATAATTGAAAAATTTCTATCAAATGTTCCTTGTCTTAAAACTAATATTGCTGGAATTGGTGATACAAATACTGGTTTATAACAAAAAGAATGTGCAGCGAATTAGGTCTCTCATCATGTCGGTGCATGGTGTTGCACAGAGCGGATATCATAGTACTGACGCTGAACTGAAGTGCCCTGAAGCAGAGCTAACAATGCACCAGAGCTTAATGCCTCGAATACCTGTCTTTCAGGTGCTTGGCCTTGACCTGGGTCATCTGGCCGCTAGAGAAGTCAAAAACCTCCTCACTGAGCAGCTTGAGGATGATCATATTGTTCTGGCACAGACTCTCGCTGGTGCGGCTGGCGCCCACTATGTCACTAATGAAGGTTGGCCAGTGTTTTGGCCATTCCTGCTTCAGAATCTGTAAAAACAAGCACAGCCCTTTATAGTAGACCTTATTATTATTATTATTATTATAATACATTTAATTTATAGGCGCCTTTCTAAACACCCAAGGTCACCGTACAATACATATACAATAAAAACAGCACAATATACAATTCAGGATGCAATAAACATAGGACAGAGACATGGGAATTGAGGCAGAGGACATCGATGAACATCACAAGATCACAAGGCTAAAGGGTATTAAACAACAAACACATTAATTATGTCAGCATTTCAAATGTTGTACAACATAAAACAATTAAGCAGAAGGCTTTCTCAAATGGAAAGATTTTTAGGCCTGATTTAAAAGTATTTATTTACTTATTTATTTATGGAAGACATTCAATAAATCCTGAAGCTCAAAAAAGTGGTAAGCCACATTCACTTGCCTGGACTAGGATCATGTTCAGCTTTGCAATGTACACACCTTCTTTCTGTGAAACACAAATAACAGTAAAAAAAATTACTTTTTTCAAATAGTCTTGCCATTTTCAATAAGAGAAAATATTAGGCGCTCAAAATTGGCAAAGTGCACTTTACCTCTACATTTGCAGCATCAGACGAGGTCTTAATAATTAGACCCACAACATACTTCTTGATTCCTAATAAGGTTTAAGTAGAAATTTCAGAATAACGTTAACCTGTCTGTGCAATCACAGCCAATTAAATGTATCTACTTTTCCTGTACCATCTTACCTTCACACTGATTTCTGGGTAGAATCTTCCAGCGTGTTTTGATGACTGTCTCTAAGATTTGCAGTGCATAGTACTGATGAGAAAAATAACAATGAGCATTAGAGCTACTCAACATGGAAGGCTTGGTAGACAAACATGATATAACTTACATAGTTTACACACTTAGATTTTATCAAATTCAAGAACTAAGTATTAATGTTAAACCCCGTCATTATTACATTGTTGAAACTTGTTTTTGGGTACGGCACAATAGACGAGTGAGATATACATTTTATAATAAGTTATAGATTTTGTTAATAGAAGCTATTCTTTAAACCCACAGTACCTCTGTTTAGATTTGATAAGTTCAGTCTGATAACGTTCACACATGAAACAGACCACACCATGATTCACTTGGAAATGGACCCTACTTTTTCTAGGGGCCCACGGTTTGTTTGTTTGATCCAAGTGAATATTCATGTGATTACACCTACCAAACTTAAACAAGTACACAGATTATGGTTTGATTAAACCGAACCAAAAAGTGTTATGCGATGAGATGTAATTTTGGACCCTCATCGGCAGTTTGGTATTACAATTTAGAAATCCATGTGAGATGATGACACAGATCTAAAAGCCTACTAGGGCCAACGGTGTATTGGTAGCACATACTTTGGTCTTCATGTTCTGGGAGAACTCCAGGATGGTGTCCACCCTGGTCCATGCATCTGGGTGATCTTTCAGGTTAGTCAGAACCTCCTGAGCCATTCTCTGCTGTGAATCACAGAAAAATCACTACTTTTCTACATTCATTTCCTGAAATAAACATATACATCGCTAGTTTGACAGCATGTGTCTATGTATGTTGTTATTATTATGTGGTGCAATAGGAATAAATTGACCCTTTACATTAATTTCCGATGTATCCCTAATATTTGCAGAAACAAGGGCAAAGCCAATATTATTTCTTACCTGGGATCCAATGTCATAGTACATAGAATTCACTACGTTGTCAAGAAGATTGATGTCCAGTTTTTGACTGAAGTCTAGCAGCTGTCTAGCTGCATGATCTGCCAACATTGTCATATCTGCTGGCATAGATCTTTAGAGCAGAGAAAACAAGAGGCATTGGACATGGGAGAACATAGAAACTTAATTTGAAGCCTTACTTTCCAACATAATTAGCTGCGTGACAATACAATGGTCTTGACGTACGCTCTGTGATGCGCGCTAAAACAGCGCCCCCCTCTGGCCCCTTGCACTCACTCAGTGATCCAGCAACCCCCACCCACCCTTCCTCGTCGAACAATGATTGTCACTCAAAATATAAAGAAATCAAATGCGACCCTGAGTTATATGAGACCTCAAATTTAGGTTGTGCATCAGCCAGCCAGGCAACCAGACTGCGTTAGTTAATGTGCAGTGGCAAAACCGTTGTTAAAACATATTTTCAAAACTCGAATGCTTCCGTTTTCTCCGAAACTTACCTGTTATCTTTCTTCTCTTAATGTGAAAAACAAAATTAAAGTAGTGTGTTCCTCTGAATAATTAAACAAATTTACACCGTCTTTATGCCTTCACCGTATTGGATAAGTGTCTAGCTATCTCATGGCACACGCTCCCAATGTGCTGCTTGACATCCAATAGCTTGCAAGCTGGTTTCCTTGCTTACGAACTAACGTCTGTTAGAGTAGACAACTAATGTTAGCTAGCTTGGAAAAGTTAATGAATGTTGTCCTGATTTAGCTTGCTAGCTATCGATGCTCAGTACGCCATCAAAGTTTGTGTGTCGCTAAAGCAATTATTAATTTTTATTAAAAAAATCTTCTTGAAATAGATCAATTATTTTGGCTTGCTAAGGTAACGTTAGCTATGATGAAGTCGATGATCTCGCCTCGAACTAGCTTACGTTAGCTAGCTAATGTGACCAGTTAGCACGTAATGAAAAAGTCAATGATGACCTGGGTTCCCTGGCTAGCTAAGCTAACACATATTTACTGAGTCATTCGTAAAGCGCTATTCCGGTTCATAATCACGAAATAAAAGAGTCTTGCGTTTATTAATGGTTCTACTCGCATATATTTTTAGATATCAGGGTTGTTTTAGAGCGTGCAAGTTAGCTCTCCCTCTCATCTCATGCTTCCAACCCAAGACCGGTTGAAACCGGTTGAGACTGGGATATTCCATCTCAGTTTTTCAGTCCGTGGCGCCGCGTAAAATTTGGACTATGTGCACGCCCTTGAAAGATCTGATTGGTGAATCAAAACACATAGCATTGGTGCCCTGTTACCTAACACGCTCTATGATGCTGTCATTCCGAGCCAATCTTCATCAGAGCCCATGTGGTTCTGTTTGTCCTTGAATGAGGAGCCGCAAAAATAGTCTGGGTCCTGTTTTTTAGCTAAACTATAACTAACTATGTTTTCAAACTAAAATAGCATTCCTATTGCATAGATAAAAAACGACCAACGTGTTAGCAATGTGTAAAGGCTTTATTGCTTAATATATTGGTGGTGTCTATAATGTAATAACGAATCCAACAGAAAATTGTCTATAGTATATTTAATTATGATGTGGAAATTATTAAACGAAACACTTAAGGTAGAGGGGTAGCTATCCATATTAAAATGGAAACATATAGTTCATTCATCCTAACACACCATCCCTTCTGGAAACATTCAATTTATTTTTATTTTAATGTGATGCAGCCTGCAGGACTATGGTTACAGAAGGCTGGACAAATACCATCATCTTCAACAAAAATTAACAACACAGTTATTTCATATTAGAAAAAAAGTCACAAGTACCTAAATAAAGTACACTTACATGCAGATCTCCAACCGACTTCGAACATCTTCTTAAGCCAATAGTAGCATAAAATGTGCAACTGATTCAAACCAAACCATGGCATTTTTGCATTATGGGTTTTGTAATTGCCCTAAATCTAGTCCTAGAACATAACAGTATCCTAAAATAACCTGTAACCTCTGTTGCAACCCACAGAGTGGTCATGGACCTTGCACTGCTCATGTTCTTTTTTTAATCGGACACGTGGTTTAACTGATAAGTTAATTGGGGTTTTGAATGACTGCCCCTGGTTTCTCTGGGTGTGCGTTAATTACATCACTGTTGATTATTTTCCACTTGGGAGAATTTATGCTCACTGTCATCCGAGGAGTGAGAACAACTATCTGATTGTTGATCACAATGAGCACCATTGCCATTACCTGAATAACGTTCATTGTCCACCCTTTCATTTTCACTTAGATTAGTATCATCACAGTCTTCATCTTCATCGTTCTTGCACTCATATTGGTCCATCTCTGCATCCCTTTGTTCGTTCTGTTCTTGGTCAAAATCTTCATAATCATCAGGATAGTCATCAAGGTAAACCTTGCTGTAGCAAACTAGCGTATCATGCTCTTCATTGTCACTAATAAACATACAAACACAATTTAAAATAATTGATTTCATATACTTAAATAGAAATACAATAACATAATATTAAATAATGATATGATGACACTCCTACCTTAGTTTGGAGTCACTGGATAAGGACGCCATGCGGGCAGAGCTACAGCTGACAAGGCCCAAGGACTTAGGCACCATTCCACTGACAAAGTCATCACTAAGACCACAGTTTTGCAGAGCATCTTTGTAACGCTTTTCAGCTGCCTGTTTGGCATTCCGCTGTTTCCACAAACAAAAGTTATGGTAAAAACGTTAGAGTATATTAAAATATTTAACATTAGAAGTCTTTTTGGTGGTGTCCAACCAGTCATGTTACATTGTCCCTTATTTTAGCTATCAAATAGATTAGAAAAAATATTTTCTGTGTTAGAAGTCATATTTTGTAACTGTATAAGTATGTACAATGTCAGGTGACTGCTCCCCAGGTGACTGCTTTTGTGTCACACACAAGAACAAACAGTGCTCTTTCTACACATTAAATGGAATCCCACGAAAACTGGGTTATATGGGGGGAAAATTACACATTTTCACAGATGGAAGATGATGCTTGCACAATTTCTCATGAATACTAACACAATAAAAGTTTTGTAAAGTATATTTTTCTATAAAGCATTTATAGAAACTTCAACACCAGCAGAGCAGTTCGGTTGAGCTAAATAGTGTCCATCAACTATCTTAGATCACCTGTGCAACCTGTTCCAACAGAAGTGGCCTCCCCTTTACCCTCTCCTGAATCTCCTTTATCTCCTGTTGGTATTCCTTTGTGCGCAGAAGGTCCTGTTTCCTGTGTCAAACATACCACAGATCACCCCCCCCCCCCCCCACTCAAATTACATATTAAACTAGCGGAACCTCTAGCCACGAAACTGAATATCACATTAAAAAGCACACTGCCTCTGAAATAATAATCAAGATACAAAAACTAAATACATAAATGTATGCTGGAACAAACCTTAAGATACGAATTTACAGTAAAATACAAACATCAACATAGCTAGAATACTGTATTGGAACTGTCACTCTTAAAAGAATATATGGTTCAGCAGGCATGAAAAGATGCAGGGGTTTAAATAAAGTTATTTTTTAATAGTAGTTTATCCATTTCAACATTCATATTTTATATTGATCCTTGGATATTAAACATCACGTTCTGTTTGGCTGGGAGAATTGTGTGTTGTACTGAGGCTATTGGTGGTTCTGCAGGTACCTGAACTCTTTCAGTTTGGACTGGCAAGTCTGTGAAAGGGCCAGGTGAGGGTCGTTGGCCTGAGCACGCTTTGACACTACCTTCTGGAGCTTCTTCTCCCTCTGCTTCTGTCTTTTCCTCCACCTCTCCTCCTCTTCCTCTGTCTTCCTTCTTTGCTCAAGTACCTTTCTACTCAAGAGAAAAGTCAGTAATCGACAACAAAATAGGTGTGGTAGAAGAGAGGGGCTGTATTGAGGGATTTCAAGAGCAGGGTAACAAAGGGGAGCAAGAGTAAACAGCATGTTGGGAGTGGATTTGAGGGTCGTATGGGCACATGGGGCACACAGCAACGTCAGGAAGTAACAATCCTTAAATCAATGAATAAGGAATCTCAAACTATAGGATGGGCGGCTATTTTAAAAACTGAGTTCTGAGGCTAGTTCATCTAAAAAGATGTAACCCGCAGGGGATCCCAATATGGTACCTAACAGCTTCTTGACGCTTTTTGGCGGCATCTGTGACTTTGGCAGGGATGAACTCCAGACTGCCTGACAGAGAGGAACCGATACTAGAGTTAGGTGTGCGGACCGGCACAGGGCAGACGTAGGGCCATCGTGTCATCCGGGGACTCATCTGCTGGTCTTTCTCTATGTCGGCCAATATGCGATCACGGTGCGAAGGGATCTGTGATGTCCGCAACTGAAAAGGTTCACAGGAGGTCACAGGCCGGACTTCCCTTTTGCGTTCCAGATGCTTCTGAAACCGTCTGTAACTAGCGTTAAAGTCTGGAACCTCCTTGTTAATCTTTGGCCTGTAGGGAGAGCTGTTTTCTTCCTCTGACCCAGAGGCATCCCCTGAGGCTCGGACTTTGGTCCCCTGTCTTTCACTTTTACCTCGCGCAAGCATGCTAGGCGGCATTGCAGCACTGTGCAGCAGCTCCTTGGCTCTCATTTGCATCTTGATGGCCCGGTACAGCTGGTCCTCTTTCATCTGCTTTCCAGATGCTGCTTCATAAACAGCTTTGGGAACAGGCTTTGCTTTAAAAGGTTTTGCTCTCTCCTCACTGGAGGGCTTGAGATGGCGGAGCTGCTCCTCTCGCTGCTCTCGCTTGAGTCGCTCCCGTTCTAAGAAACTGAAGGGTTTTTGGGTGGCATGCAGGTGATGCTGCTCTCGTTTGCGCATGACACGCCGACGCTCCTCATCACGTTCTTTAAGCTCCTCATAGAGGGGAAGGCGCACATGTGCAGGGACGGGGCTGGCGCGAAATTTGCGCTGACACTCTGTCAACTCCTCCAGTTTTCGTCGCAGCTCTACATTCTCCAGTTCGATTTCAGAGCGTGTTCTGATGCCACACCGGTGCTTCTCGGCCTCTCGCAGCATCATATGAAATGGCTTGGGTACGGTCATTTTAGGCTTCCATAGCTCGCCACAGCCTTCTTTGTGCTTGTGTGGTTTCAACTTGCCCTTCCCCTTAGGACGTTTATGGCTCTTGCAGTCTCCAGGATGGCTCTGGAGTGAAGATGAGGACAGGTGGTGTTGGCCAGGGGACAGATTAAACTCATGCCACATGTTCTTGATATGCTCTTTGGGAGAAGAGAGTAGTCCTTTCTCTACATCACTGTTGGTGGCACCCTCCTCGTCCGATAGGTCTGACAGCACTGAGAACATCCTTAGCTCTAGAGCCGAATGGGATTTCCTCAGATTACGTCCAGGTGCTGGGATGCTTTTCACCCCTTGTAGTCTGAGAGAGAGAAAATGTCAATGCTACACTCAGCAAACTTCTAAACCTTCACAGCTGAGTATCAAATATTAAACTAGATATAATATTAATTGTACTTAGAACGCAAGTGTTCTAGCTAGCATAAAATCAGTAACAAAAAGCAGGGAACAAAAGCGCAACACACCTGTGGGACCCCTCCACAATCTCCACTGGTTGGCCCCCTTTAAGTCGTAGCTTTTTGCGGTACATGCTGTCAAGTTCTTCCATGGTGCGAAGGTGGGCCCTTTTTAGCGCCTCCAGTTTGCGGTAGTACTCCTCATTGGAGAAGTAGAACTCACGCAGATCAATGTGATCCCCTGTCACTCTGTAGTTCTTTATCATTATAGGACTGCACTTCCCAAGAGCATCCCCATCACCAAACTCAGATCCAGAGTCGTCATAATCCAACTGAAAAGGTCAAAAGGTCCATCAAATTAATTTAAAGGGAAACTCAAATCACTGGAACAGTTGACAGAACTGTCAGCTATACAGCAAATAACAAACTTGAAATAACAAATAAGGATTTACTTTTAGTATAAATAAGGCTGTACGATTTAGCATATTCCAAGTAGATAAATTGCTGTATTTTTTCATGCATATCAAATTAATAAATAGTTTGAATTCAAAATGGAATAAAGAAGGCATTATCGAAGATGGAAGGTAAAGCATTAAGCTAAAGCCTAATAAGTGACTTCTATTGGCTTAAGCTTATTATCCCAAACTGTGCCAGTCAGACGGCCATATGGCAGGGTGCAGAAAGGTTTAATGTTGTACTTGACGTGTATGGCTTCAATAGTGTCAGGGTCCATCCCCTTAAGCAATGTTTTTTCATCGACAAGAATACAAATGCACCCCCCCCCCCCCCCCCCCCCCGAAAACCACATTCAAGAATATGACCTTGTGTGACGTTATTGTAATCTACTAAAGAGAAGCCAAAAATAGTCAGGATACACGTTTTTTTAAATCTCCTGACAAACATCGGCCTAACTGTAACGAGCTTAATTCTACCTTGCATTCATCCTTTGAATCAATTTTACAACCTAATTCATACCGACCCGTAAAGCAAAGCAGCACTGCACAGAAACAGCGGATTTTCACACAATAAACTAAAAAGTATTACCCCTCTCTCGTAGATGCGGTTATCCAAGTGCACTGCTGAAGAATATGGAAGAGATCGTTCTCGTTCATACAAAGCTAACGGAGCTTTAGTATGCGGGTCTACCGGTGTTTTCAAACATGAAGTGACCAAGACGTTTGTCCGGTGTGCGTTTGCCATTTCATCTGACTCACGTCCGCTTTAGTTAATTTCTCGTACACTCAAAAAAAATCTGAAAGTAGACGCTTCAATACTAGTTCAACCAGTAGTTGATTCACCCTGGTATATTAGCATAGGAGCGCTCCAGAGCAACGGCAACGCGTGCCGTCGGCGTCGTTGGGAAGGAAGTGAGCTTATTGTTCAGGAAGTGAGCCTCAGCCAGGTCTACCAAGATTTAATTTAGTTGCCTGCTGATGCCAGTAACACGTTCATAGGTTGCAGGCGCACACCGTAAAATGACACATGAAAAAGGTGCTCAACATGCTAAACAGGAAACAGACTTTTTATACGACAAATGCAACCAGTTATCAGCCTAACCATGGTGTCATGAAATATGACAAAAATAAACTGAGATAAGCAATAAGGAGTAAAAACAATCATGCATTCCGAGCCAAAGGAAAGCAAAAAAAAAAACCTGGCAAGAGCTGGACGTTCAAAAACAAAAATCATTGTTTATTAAATTATGCAACATAACATCTACAGGAGACATGACAGGGGACATTTGGAAAGACATTTCTAATCAATCGCAGAGTCCCATGATCCCTTGTGGCACATGCAGTAACAAAAAGCCTTGCTGCATTGATGAAGTTCTTATCGTGTATTCACCTGTGAAATGGGAGAGACCGATAATTATCCAACTTTTTCTACTTGAATAAACAAGTCTTTATAATGGAAAAACACAGATGGCTATTTTGTACGAGCATGGATTCATGGTCTAAACCCATACATTTGGATGTGGATCCTTACCACGTCGTCAATCTTCAGGATGCTGCGGACAGTCTCTGTAGACAGTGTCAGGGCACTGATGGACACCAGCAGAGGCTGTACCACCAGCTCCTCCAGAATGTTAGAGATACCACCCTGAGAGACAATGGGAGGCAAACCTGTTAAGGCTTAACGCTTACCTTCTCATACCACAATTGAAGTCAACAAAAGTCTTAATTCTTAAATGTTGTAATTGTAGCTTTAATTTAAGGATTTTGATTACTTGCCTGGCACACCTACACGATTGTCACTTTAACGGCTTCCCTATTAACCACCCCCCTTCGTATTCTTCCAAGTTAAGACAATTGTGCACTGGCCCAGCCAATTCAATACTACAATATTTCCATGCCTAATGGTAAAACAATTACATGACAAATAGTACACGTTCTGTCAGTTCTAAGTAATCAAAAGAAATATACAACGGTTTACCCACCTTGCGGACATTGATGCCGGCGGTCTTCTCTCCTTGTGCATGCCTATTGCGGAGCTCTGTGACTGTGGAGATGGGGTTTAGACCTGCATTCTCCGCCAGTGTGGATGGGATCACCTCCAGGGCATCCGCATAGGCACGCACACAGTAGGCTTCCATGCCTGGTAGAGTGCGGGAATACTCCGCGAGCCGCAGTGCAAGCTCAATCTCTGGAGCACCTCCTCCAGCAATCAAAGCCCTAAGATGGATGTCATCACGGTATGATTTCCCATTTGTCAAATCCAAATGTAACACTACGGTAAGAGGCATCTAACATAATGTTTCTGTAAAGCTATGATAAAGGGTTAAAGTACCTCTTCTTGACCAGGCAGCGGATGACACAGAGAGCATCGTGAATAGACCGCTCAGCCTCTTCAATCACCAGCTTGTTTGAACCACGAACCACAATGCTCACAGTCTTTCCTGGGCTGCTGCAGCCTGTGATCTACAGAGAAAAACCACACATTCATCAAAAAACATTTTTTTTTTTTTTACAGAAGTAATGAAAAATGTATTCACTATTTCCATGTCCTTACAGGCTGCTTTTCAGAAATCACTGACACCTGATGATTTTACCATTGCTTTCAATCAACTTTATTTGTCACAATGTACTTAAAAGTTGCTCGAGGCAGTTTATCTGTAGGAGATAATTTTGGTGACCCCTACAGTTTGCTTAGTGGAATTATTTGAAGTAACCGTCACAAATACATGCAGATTGCTCGTGATCACTGCATATTGCTGGCATGATCAGCGACTATACTCCAAGTATGGGCATCGCTTCCTGGTTTAGTGACTCTTCCTTGTGCCATATAGCAAATTGTCAGTTTCGCAGGAGATGGTGCTCGGTGGCAGACAACTTTTGTATTGAATATTTAGACTTCAAGAGGACTGATCTGAACGGTGATTTTTTCATTCTCCCATAGACATTACAATGTGCAAACTGTAGAAATGTATAGATAATACGTTAATACAAAAAAAGTTGCCTGAAGTGGCTTTAAGCATGAATATTTTCCCCATTTCTGACAACCTTTTAGGCCACAGCTTGATAAATTGGATTATTTTTTTGTGAACAAAAATAATTGATTTTAACATTGAGTTTTCTTTTTGTTAATGTATAGGACATCAACTTCATGTACACGCACACACACGTTCACATCCTTAACTTAAGATAGTGATACCAGGCAAATAGTCTCAGCTCCTGACGATGATTTAAGTTAAGGCTAAGGAAGTACTTTAAGCACTGTAGCACTTGAATATGTCTTTACCTTGACAAGCTTGCCAGAGCCATCCAGGCTGACCTCCTCAGCCAGCTCAGCTGTACCAAGCATCTCTGGGGTGAACTGGTCAATGTGGGCAATGGGCTTGGTACCAAGAGTCTGCAGAGGTACACAAGTAGGTTTATTTCCACTTGCAAAATGTAACATACATTTTAAACGATGAATGATTAACATAGCTAATCTAGGACGACAGGAATGTACTTTACCTTGCAGATAAATTCAATGTCCTCCCTCTCGATCTCTTTGACAACCATGATCTTCATCTTGCTGAGGAAGTGAAGGGCCAGATCGCTAAGCGCATCTCTGAAAAGATCAACATAGAACCATACACTTCACTACAGAACCACATACAGTTGTGGTAAAAATAATCAAACTCTCGTAACATGTATCAAAACATTAAAAAGATAATTAGAATTACACATTTTTTAAGAATTATTTTGGGGACAGAAATTTTGTAAATCTTTGCCCCTTATATTTAAGAGAAACGCTTTCATTAAGTATACTGGGTAAAACATAAGAAGATACTTATCAGCATTAGCTGAAAAGGCCTTATTGCCAAAAGAAAATGTGGATTTTGTTTAAAAATGTATGCGTTTTAAGTGAACAGAAAACGTAATGGGGTGACAAACATTGACATGACGCTCCCCTTCTTAAAAATGTGTACAAAATGTAAAAAAAAATTTGCAGCAAAATGTTATGAAATTGACCTTTTTCTATGTTATTACTTTTACACAAACCATCTTACACATGTACCAAGAACAATAAGCTAGAATTGGAAAATTATAGTGTTTGTAATATGGCTACCTGAGGATTGACTTCTGAATGAGAAGGACGTTGCAGCCAGCCTTTTTTATCTGCTTGACCAAGTTAAGGATGTAGGCACGCTCCTCTCGCAGCACGCGGTCCATCTGGGCATAGTCTGAAACCACAATCTGGTTGTCCATCTGTACAAAAACATCAAAACCAAACATTTGCATTCGGTCAAGGGGGTAGTTTTAAAAATCAATCCAAGAAAGCATGCTAAAGACAAATTTTTTAAAGACCATAAAATAAGGAAAGGTGGAGAAATAGAGCACTTAGTCTGATTTGAAAAAGCGATAAGGCTGTAGTCAACTAAGATTAAAACTCCCCAAAAATTCAACGACTGCATTGAAACAACCATGTTGACAACTCACGTCAGTTTTAGGAGGGGATAAGCAAAACTGGATGAGGCCAATCTTAGCCTTCTCCACGCGGGACACACCAGAGTTAACCACCTTCTGGGTCAGAACCAAGCCATCCACCATCTCACAGTCATCAATGGTCCCACTGTACAGAGAAAGATGTTTCAGTGTTCTATGTATTCTAGTTCTGTGGGGCCATTTGAACTAT
The DNA here is from genome assembly GCA_026901105.3 of Galaxias olidus. Classification (NCBI taxonomy): domain Eukaryota; kingdom Metazoa; phylum Chordata; class Actinopteri; order Galaxiiformes; family Galaxiidae; genus Galaxias; species Galaxias olidus. The sequence continues at coordinate 60,506 of JAPMUY010005955.1, forward strand.
CCCACTAACCACCAACCACTTCTACTCACCCCAGCTTCTTGACAATCTTGATGTCATGCAGGTCCACGCTGGTGGCAGTGGCTGGGTCGATGACCCTCATCACGGCGTCCACGCTCATGGGCGCCAGCAGGCTGGAGTACTGGGACACCACCTTGGAGCACAGGGAGGTGGTGGCACTGTTGAGCAGTGTCTCTCGGTCACTCAGCAGCACTGGTGTGCTCATAGCAGTCAGCACCTCCACGCCCTTGTCCACAGCCTTCTGGAAGGACTCAGAGATGGTGGTGGGGTGGATGCCTGGGGATAGTTGGTTGACATTTAAAAAATTGGGGCCCACTGAGATTTACGTGGGTGGTGAACACTTGAGGCCACTTGCAAGGCCTGCTAAATCCCTTATTAGAAAAAACTGAGGTATTCCCCTTGGCTAACACAATGGCGATTCAAGGTGACGTTCCATTTAAAATAATGATTAAAACATGTCAGGTCTGTATAAATCAAAGAATTGTGAGACAAAATCAACTTTTCTGAAGATGAACTTTCTCTGCTTTTGCAGGTTTTGCAACTGACCTCCTCACTTACCCTTCTGGAGGAGCTTTGCACAGGCGTCAAGCAGGGCACCAGCAATCACCACAACAGAGGTTGTGCCATCACCAGCCTCAATGTCCTGGGCTTTAGACAACTCCACCAGCTAGAATACACACAAAATATACATGAGGGCTCTAAACATGCCCTTCACAAAATAACGTGTGTAGTTCAAATCCCAGCACACTACTTTCCTCAGGGCTTTTTCTATACATTTGCATTATATAAATAGCTTTGTACGATATCAAACCAATCAGGGTTTTTTGGGCCGATCGCCGATCACTGGAATCAGACAATACCAATCACAGGGTGGGTGGGGCTTATAGGGATATTCCATTTAAAGCATTCTACTAATTGCGTTGCATTATTTATTTATTTACTATTTATAGCAATAAAAGTAACTATTCCCGGATACTTCAGGACGAGTGAACGCTGGCGCGTTTAGCTGCCGCTGCTGTCCGGTTGTTTTTAAATGTTTTATACTCGCCCGCCTGTACTCCATCATCTCCCGGACTTCGCTCACCTTCCCCGTCGGAGGTATCTTCATCGCAGTGCCGGACGAAGCTACCACATTGACGACTCCACTGCAATAAACACCATCTGGTCCCTCACCCGCCGCCACCCACCGAGAAACACCCGCAGGAAGGTGGACCACAGTGCGCTAGCTAACCTAGCCAGGTCGGCTAACGTTAGCTTCTTCAACAAACACTCCGACGTCAAACTTGGATTACTTAACATCCGCTCCCTCACCGGCAAGGGACAGCTACTGCAGGACCTCCTCCTCGACCGCAAGTATGACTTTTTATGTTTAACGGAGACGTGGCAACATCCCAATGACTTCTCCGAGTTGAACGAGTCTACTCCACCTGGGTTCGTCTACACCTGTCAACCCCGTCTTACAGGCCGAGGAGGAGGCCTCGCAATAATTCACCGCGAAACTTTTAAGGTTACATCTGTTACAATGCCAGTGTCCCATGCGTTCGAGTCTTTAGCTCTACAATTAAATGGACCTACTCCCACTGTTTTAGTAAATATCTACCGCCCACCCAAACCAAACAAGGACTTTATTGACGAATTCAATACACTTCTCACCCACATCTGCTCACTCTCATCCAACATCATTCTGACAGGTGATTTTAATATTCACATGGACAACACCAATCTTACCCTCACTAAGGACTTTATCTCTTGCCTGGACAGTTTTGGTCTCCAACAATCTATTGATTTCCCTACACATTCTAAAGGTCATATTTTGGACTTGGTCTGTTGCTCTGGTGTCACTCCTCTAAACGGTTCTGCTGTTGATCTCCCCATCTCTGATCACATGCTTGTTTCATTTAATTTAAATTTGACGCTATCCAAAACCAAACAATCACGTATCATGTCCTTCCGCAATATCAAAAATGTTAACATAGCCGATCTCACAAAAGGCATTGACTGCTTCCCGATCATCAACCCCCCATTCACCCCGGATCAGCTCGCCTGTCATTACAACGACAGTCTCCAAACCCTACTGGACACACTTGCCCCCCTCAAAACTCAGACTGTCTCATTCCCCCACTCTGCCCCCTGGTTCTCCCCTCACTTACATCTGCTGAAAGCCAAAGGACGTCAGCTGGAGCGGCTTTTCAGGAAAACCGGACTCACCATACACAAACAGATGCACCATGCCCATATCCTTCATTACAAAGACGCCCTCTCCTCAGCCAAAACCCAATATTTCACCGATAAAATCACTGCGGGTGCTGGGAACTCCAGGGCCCTGTTCTCATTGGTCAACAATTCACTACGCCCCCTGATTCCTTCCCCCCACACTTTTACTCCAATGAGCATTGCAACTCCCTGATGTCATGTTTCAACTCCAAAATAGCCACCATCCACCAACAACTGACCCCTCACACATCTGGTCCACCTCCTTTTGTCCCCCATCCCCCGCTCTTTGCACGTCTCTCCTGCTTCCAACTCCCCTCTGCCACTGATCTAGCCAAACTCATTCGGACCTCCAAGCCATCCTCCTGCCAACTTGACCCCCTGCCATCCTCCCTGGTTATAGCCTCCCTCCCCTCCCTGTTACCCTTGATAACAGCCATCATTCATTCCTCCCTCACCTCTGGTTCTGTCCCACTTTCTTTCAAATCCGCTGCTGTTACTCCCCTAATAAAGAAGCCTGGTTTAGACCCAAACATTGCAAATAACCTTCGTCCCATCTCCAACCTGCCATTTCTCTCAAAAATCCTGGAAAAGACAGTATCATTACAAATTCAGGCTCACCTCTCCAGTAACAATCTATATGAACAGTTCCAATCCGGTTTCCGCCCCCGTCACAGTACCGAAACAGCCCTCATAAAAATCACTAATGACCTCCTGATGGCAGCTGATTCTGGACTACTATCCATTCTCATTCTCCTCGATCTGAGCGCGGCCTTCGACACCATTTCCCACTCCATTCTCCTCGACAGACTAGCCTCCATTGGACTATCACACACACCCTTAGACTGGTTCCACTCCTATCTATCTGGCCGCACTCAGTTCATTCAATTAAAATCATTCACATCCCACCCCTCCCCCCGTTCATCCGGTGTTCCCCAGGGCTCCGTCCTTGGCCCCATCCTATTCATCATCTACCTCCTTCCACTTGGTCTGATCTTCCGCAAACACAATATCCATTTCCACTGTTACGCGGACGACACCCAGCTCTATGTTTCCTCCAAACCCTCTTCCACCTTCCCACCCTCCTCCCTCTGTGCCTGCCTACAGGAAATCAAATCCTGGTTCACCTCAAACTTCCTCAAATTAAACGATAATAAAGCAGAGGTAGTCCTCATTGGCTCCAAGTCCACACTCAGCAAACTCCCCAGTTTTTCCCTCACCATCGGCAACTCCTCGGTTTCCCCCTCCCCCCAGGTTAAGAGTCTGGGTGTTGTCCTCGACAGCACCCTATCATTTCACACCCACATCAACAACACCATCCGGTCCGCCTACTTCCACCTCCGAAACATCAACCGCCTCCGCCCTTCACTCACTCCCAACACCACTGCAGTCCTGGTACACTCTCTTGTCACTTCCCGCTTGGACTATTGCAATTCCCTCCTCTTCGGTCTCCCCCACAAACTCCTCCATAAACTGCAATTAGTCCAGAACGCTGCCGCACGCATCATCACCAAAACCCCTGCCATCTGTCACATCACCCCCGTTCTGCTCCAACTCCACTGGCTTCCCATCAAATACAGAATAAATTTCAAAATCCTCCTCCATACATTCAAGGCCATCCACAATCTAGCCCCTCCATACCTGTCTGACCTCATTCATATTAACACTCCCACCCGGTCCCTCAGATCTACCTCCTCCATCAACCTGATCGTCCCCAGAATTCGTCTGTCCACCATGGGATCGCGAGCCTTCAGCTGCTCCGCCCCACGTCTATGGAACTCCCTCCCCCCTGACATCAAAAATCTGGACTCAATTTCCTGTTTCCAAAACCACCTCAAAACCCATTTGTTTAGGCTGGCTTACTGTCCCACGTGATGCTTTTTAATGCTTGATTGCAGGCTCCATGCCTTTTTAATTGTATACTACTTATTTTGATCTTATTTTATTTTATTTATTTATTTATTTTTATTATTTTTATGAGAACTGTTTTTATACTATTTAAAACAAATATCTGCCGATAATGATCGGCGGCCGATCGAAGCATCCCTACTAGTATTACTATAGAATGACATCCTTTTTTGTTTTTGGTCCGCCCTATCTGACTTTTTACTGAAAGTGTTAGGCTGTGAATATTACATGTGGCTAGTAGAGCAGGTTAACCTCTACAAATTATCAGAGCTCATTTTAATGACAGACTATGCAGTTTGCATATACATTTGAAATGTGACTTCATTTAATAAATGTGGACCTGAATAGAATGCCCTGATGTGATAAGTCTTTACTTTACCCCCATTAAATAACTAGATACCTCAAATATTGCTTCCAATTTCACTTCTGATGATTACGCATTTAACAATGCTTGCATTTTTTTTTTTATATGCTGACCTAAATAATGTGGTCAAAGCAATGAAAACAAAAATGTTTCCTCTGACAACTGGAAATGTATTCAGTTGCAAATGGCCACAAATTGGTGGCCGACTGGAGTTCTGTTACTCAAATGGGAGATGTGGATGGACCGTCTCAGACATGGAACGTAAAAGTGTGATCAACTTTAATACATACCATTTTGGCTGCAGGGTGGAGCACCTGCATCTGTTTCAGAATGGTGGCCCCATCGTTGGTAATGGTCACATCACCCTTTCCATCCTGAATCTGCAAAAGTAATTTTGACACAGTATAAATGACAAGCTTTAGATATATGGCAAGTAGTACCAACCTATAAAAAGTTTACAAACCATCTTGTCCATTCCCTTAGGTCCAAGGCTTGTTCTTATGGCATCAGCGACAGCTGTCAAACAGAAGATTTGTCAGAACTTCTGCAGAGCTGATCACACCTACTTGGTTAGCACCTCTTACGCTTACATGGAAAACTATGCAGAGGTTGATTGTGGACAACTGAAAATGCAAGAATATAGAAATAACTGGCTACATGTGCAGCATCAACTCACACTCCCTCATGATGAAAGCTGACTTGGCATTTTGTTGAAATTAGCTCCATAGAAATATTGAGCCACATTTAATGCCGGGCCTTTCGAACTTAATTGTTGTCCATTTATTTGGGATAAAAAAGAAAAAAAAACTAGCAAAAAAGCTAAAATGTAACAATTTTTTGTAGAGTCATTGCAAAAGGTTTAGCTAGGGCCCGGGGTTCTAATGACTCGTTAGTCATACATGCTTCATCTACTGGAGGATATTATGACGACGTGATTTTATTTGACAAGAGTGGGACCAACGGACGAATTTAGGTTCAACATTGAAAAAGCCATATTAATTATAACGTACCTTTTCCAGCAGATATATTACTGTAACGAATTTGGGCCGGCTTGTCACGGTCCTGATACGCCCCTCCTTTGTTTTTGCCTCCACTCATTCCTTTGGGTGCTGCCATAGCTTCATGCATCGCTACTTATTTTATAAGGGAATTGATGCAAAACAAAACTGTACGAGATCAGAAGAACTCCAAACTTAAAAGAGTGCTGATCGGCTTCGGATGGATTCAGATTCTAAACTTCCTTCAGCTCCGATCAGAACCTTCCAGAGAAACCGACAGCGACTCTCGTGAAAAAGGACCCCACTCACAGGTCGCCCAAAGATGACGATTTTATTGGCCTAAAACTTTGACTGTGCATGTAAGACAGAAATAAGTGATCACTAGGTAAATCGAACAAAATTTAAAAACTATATATTGAACGTATTTGTTTTTGACCGAGGGGGTTTTAATTAAATATATGCTCTATATTCTAAAGTTGTATATATCTGTAATCCTTTAGCAAAATCAAGTTGATGTTAACATATACCACGTAGTTGCTTTTTCAAAATACCTTACAATTTACTGACTGGGTTTGATTAGTTAGACTTGCAGTTGCTGGCGTTGTGTTTTGAGTTTTGTCGGATCGTGTACGATTTCAAGTCCTCGAAATCGAAAATCGAACTACTAAAATACTGAATTTGAGTTTTTGTCCTGAAAACGTTTTCACAAATTGGTAGGTGTGATTTTACTTTAGTTATGTTGAGCCGTGTACGTTTTGTTAATTGTTGTTTCCTTTATTCATCAAAAACGGAAAAGCAAGAAATGAATATCCCATTCTAAATGTTATTGAAACGGTTTACGATAAATGCATAATTCACTGGATGCTCTCTATTCTCTAAATTGAGTTCCCCATTTGAGCCCAAATGGAAATTCGTGGGTCTCTATGGAGAAGCCCAATGCTGCACGTTACATTTGCCTAAAGTGTGAAAAAGCACCCTGTTTTAGCTGGAGCACCGTTTCTTTGCTGTTAAAAAGAAGCCAGAATAATCTGTGACGAGAAAAGTAATTGTATCTAGATAAACGCTGGGATCAAGTTATCATTTTTCTCCCCCAGCTGGACTATCTGTTTATCTTATAGACAGCAGCCTCTCAATTCCACTCACACACACGCATTGACACAGACACATCGTTGCACAGTGCCACTACATTATAGTCAGATGCTGCTAGGCCTAAACGTGTGTTGTATATGCCTTAGTGTTTGTACCATTTTTGAAGGCGTGTATATGGGCTGTTATGATCCTTCCAGTGGCACGTCTAAACTGGAAATGGGTCAAATTTGACCCCAACATTATAGGAAGTAACACTTCCCGAGGTTATCCAATACCTTAGCCCTATAAGGCTGGCCCTGTCACGTCAACATAAAAAAAAAGAGTTTATAGCGAACGACTTTTACTTCAGGCAAGAAAGAAACACGTGTTTTAACAATCAAAAGAACACCGAACGCTTTATACCATAACATTTTTTACAAAGAAATTGTTTACAAATACAACATCCAGTAGGCTAAAAACAAGATAAGTAGGCCCATATTCACATATTACTTCTGGATAGATTAGCCTTGCTGGGATTTGATGATGCAGCCTTTACATGATTTCAGGACTCTCTGATAGAACACAGTGCATAAAGGTTTGAAATCACAGGTTGTAGCCATAGAAAGTGGTGTGCCACAAGGTTCGGTATTAGGTCCTACATTATTTACACTTATATTAATGATATACTGTATGTGCCTCTGTAAAAGACTGTAAAGTATATTTCTATGCAGATTATACCATTCTTTATTCCTGTGCTCCATCCATGGAACAGGCAATGTCAAACCTGACAAGGGCATTTAATTGTGTACAGAAATCCCTTAGAAATCTAAGATTAGTCGTTAATGAGTCAAAAACTAAATATATGCTTTTGTCAAGGGCTAAAAACTTAGATTATAAGGCATATTACATTTGTTCCCTTAATCGGGCCCAAATTGAGCGTGTTGCAGTTTACAAATACTTGGGAATTATGAAAATGAAAAGATATCATTTATGATGCATGTGCTTGAACTCACAAAGAAGATGAGGATCAGACTTAGAGCTCTATATAGAATAAGGTCATGCTTTTCACTTGAAAACAAATACAATTGTAAAATCTGCTCTCCTGTCAGTCATGGATTATGGTGATATTGTGTATATGCATGCAGCCCCAACTATTTTAAAGTCCCTTGATGCAGTTTACCACAGTGCTTTGCGTTTTGTAAGTGGGGATAGTGTTAGAACTCATCATTGTAAGTAGGATGGTCTTCTCTTAGTGATTTGAGAGAAAAACATTGTTTGATATCACATACTGTATAATTTAACACTATGTGGTTCTAAATCTTATTAATTACCTTTAATTACCTTATTAATTAATTAATTTAAGATGACTTTCTATAATAATAATAATAATTATTATTATTATTATTATTATTAATAATAATAATAATAATAATAATAATAATAATAATAATTGTTATTATTAATAAAACATATATATTTTATGGAATGATAGTGGTTAATAAAGTCAGTGTTAAAATCATTGCTTTCCCATCGCTCTCCCATCGCTCAGTGTTAGAGAAACTCTGGTTAAGCAAGACCTCAGGCTTAGCCTGACAGTTAGCCTGCCCCAGACCAGGTTAGTTTACAAGCATAAGTCGCCATTGTAACTGAGCTTGAGCTATTTTGAAGTTGATTTATGGAACTGAATCAACTGAAAATAAGTCAGACTAACCGAATGAAGCCTAGCTTATTTGGTAAACTTGCTTTATGGAACAGGCCTCTCTGGTCTCAGTCGGTTAACCCTGTATAAATAAAATAAATAATAATAAAAAAATATTTTTCTCTATGTCCGATTAACGTTTCAGGCCTAGGGTACGGGGTAAAATGTATCCGTGGCGTTTTTTAAATTGTACATAACTATGTTTCAATAAGTCCCCCAGCCTTTAACTTTTCCTAAAAATGTGTTGTGTTGCACTCCCTATTGTTAAAAATAGTCAAAGTAAATCCAGGTTAAAAACACAGGCATTTATACATATAACCGCCATACGGGTATAGAATATACCCCTATAGGTTTTTAGAAAAACATCTGGAACAGAGGCTTCCCTGATATTAGCGGTGCTATCTCTGTACATCTGCAGCTACCATGTTGCTGCTGAAAGACAAGGACAAGCCTATCGTAAAGAAGTTGTTGGCAGCAGGATGCTGTGCCCGCTGTGTCTTGAGGTTCTGCTGTGTCAATGTGCAGTCAGTCTACCGCCAGTCCTATAAGGTAAAATCTGTAATACTAAATTAAATTTGATAGGGAAATAAAAATGTTTTGAGTTTAGTTCAGATTGAGCCATTTTCAATCTTTCAGCAAGAAATATCCATTACGGTTAACGTGTTTTATAATTTTTGTGTTTAGGATACAATCACGGAACTTTACGCTTTTATCAGTGATGTAGACAACAACCTCTCCCAAGGTTCGGCTGAGCCAGAGCACACAGAAGAACCAACAAGTAAAAAAATTAAACTGGAACCAACTGAGAGTGATTCTCAACCAGAAAGTGATGCTCCTGTTGTTCCCCTGGATAAAGAGGAAGTCAAAATAAAGAAAGAAGACACTGATGTGTGTGTGGCATGCTTAGGAATTCTTCAGGAGTTCTGTGAGAAAAGCTATGCCGTAAAGGTGTGCTCAGTTGCGTAACAAATGTTTTGACTAAGACTGTACAAATTAATTTGTAGTGTTAATCAAACTGTTTTTCACTAACAGATATCAGAGGCAGTGAGGGCTGAACACTACCAGTTTGACAGGATGGCACTATCGGTTTCTCTACCGGCTCAGCTTTCTGTCAGAGAGGTCAGAGTTGATGGAAGGAGCCCACAAAACTCTTTGTGTCTGAATGTTTAGATTATTTACATAAATTGTGCTAAGGATAAGGCAAATCAAGGGCAGTCTCTGCCTGTTTGTTGACAACTAGAAGGTGTGCCTACCTCATAGCTGGCTACTCTTTTACGTAGGCCTAGTTTTTATCAAAATACTTTTTTTTCATATATTGTAAAAGTTTTGACTGGCCATAATAGTGATTACTATTGTATCGTCCAACAGCACTCGTTTTGGCTGCATGTAAAGAAAGAGTTAAGGTAATTGTACTGCAATGGATTCCACCTTGATTCTATGTCTTTTATTCTATCAGTTTTATTTGTATGTAGTTATGCGTTACTGCATTATTAGACTGAATTCTTCCTAGAGAGAAGAACATGTGCTTCGACAAGGAGGATGTGATATCAGTGAAGGAGGTCTTTAAGTGGATTGTACAAAGCCTTTTGTCCAAACAGCTGGGTGGTATACCCACGGTCATTAAGGCAAGCAACCACACAACATAAACTTATTTCATACACATTTCACCCAGAACCAGCATACAATTTCTGAATAGAAAAGTATAATGTTAACAAATATCCATTATGCAATTGTCCAAGATAAGCACCTTAGAGAATGGAATATTTGAACGTTCTGGAGGAATTTGGCTTCAGATATAATTTGCCATTAGGGCCATAACATATATGTCATCAAAAGAAAGATTTTAAGGTGACTTTCCTCTTTGTTGTTTGGGTGTGTCTCTTTAGAGTCTGTTTGAGGTTGGGGTGGGGTTCACACATCAAGAGACAGACCAAGACTGCCATTTCCTGTAAGCCATCTACTTGTTGGTTTTGGGGAACAATAAGAGGGTTCATGGATAAAACAATAAAGAAATGAAGGTCATGTTGATAGAAAGTCTTGAAGAAAATTGGTATTCCAGTCAATTAAAATACCATTTGTTAAAAAGTATAAATTAGTTCTATTTTATTTTTGTTTTAGTGCTACAATGTGTCCAGACTGCTTTAAACCAGCCAGGAACAAACAGGTCAGCAAGCACACAATCAGAGCCATAATTTTATGTCTTCACCATTTAAAGTAGTTCTCAAACTAATGGTATTTGTGTAACAGTTTAACCATGCATTTCTGTGTCTAAAAATTATAATTGTCTTCAATTTCCTTCTGTTACTTAGTCTGTCTTCACTAGAATGGCTGTGGTCAAAGCTCTGGAGAAAGTGTCAGATGAAAAGTTTCTGAAGTAAGCTCTTTTTCTTTTTCTTTTTTTTTTACTATATTACAAGTACATGATGTTGTGTGCTTATGTGTCTGTAAAATCTGATCTCATTAGAAATATTAGAAACAGTATCCCTAATCAGATATTTGTAGATTAATGAGGTGTGTGGGATTTGTATTTATGATTAGTTATTCCACGGTGTGTACATTGAAATGTTGTCTTTTAGGAAGTCTCAATTTTCCTGAGTACAAAATTATTGATTTTATTTTATTCTAAGAGTATTGAAGTAGTGTTAAAATTATTGGGAAACGTAATAATTTTTCTGTTCACTTTCTTACTCATTTGTTTTGTAATTTTTTTGTATATGGTCCTTTGTTTTGTAAATAAACAAAGAATATTCTATCCTGTTTCTGGTGACACTGACACACAAATTAATACAGTTTATTTCTGTTTTTAACTACCTAAATATCACAGTATATTGTGTATGCCGACGGTTGTGGCTGGCGGGAAAGTGGATAACAACCGTTGCTCAACTCCAAAGAATAATAATAACGCTGTTTTCTCTCTCACCTTAGAAAGTACCCTTGCCCACCTAGCCGGCCATCTACCAAATGCATTGACCAATTGGTTAAATGTCTTCACGGATCTATTTTTGTAGCAGGTAAGATTTTAAACACACTGTTTATCTATTACATTTTGGGACTTCTGTGTATAAACATTAATATTTTTTGTTACTCTTGTCTCTTACCTGTCTCCTTGGTGGCACAGGGCGCTACAACAAGTTCAGTCGCAACTTGCCTCAGACGCCCTGGGTTATTGACGGAGAGAGGAGGATGGAGTCCTCAGTGGAGGAGCTCATTGCTGCACCCCTCCTTTCCTCTTTTAAGGCAGATGGTAAGAGTGGTTGTGGTCATTCCTTCCCTGGGCCACTGTTGTGACTATTGGATATTGAAAAGTGTTTGTTATTGCAATATGGATAAAATGGCTATAAATATGATGGTACAAACATTCAGTAATATTTAGCAATACGTCTCAGTGGTGCCATGGCAGCATCGAAATGACTAAGAATAGATGGCATTATGTTGTAACCAGTTGGACACGACACTACTAGTAATTTAGATGACTGTTGATTGCACCCTGGGGATGGATGATACATCAAAATACACTTTGTTATTGTCCTGGCAGGGCTCAACTTTTCCTCGTCAGGAAGAGAGGATGTGGATGTCCGGACTCTTGGAAAGGGTGCGTTTCAAAGCACTGACATAATCTTCCATGCTTCTGCTCAGAGTGATATAATACTTTTTATGAATGATTCCTCCTAGGCCGTCCATTTGCAATAGAACTGCTGAACCCTCACCGCTCCAAGTTTAACGAGGCAGAGATCCACCAATTGCAGGAGGTACACAAACATGCAGACACTAAAAGGACTCTAACACTTAAGGGTGGGGTAGGCAGGTTTCTTTTGGCATCATTGAGGAAAAATGACATATTAACCATGCAGCATATTGTAATTCAAGTGGTCTGAGAGAGAACCTCTACTCCTACCCTCCTCTTGGCTCTGTTTACAGGCTTCAGAAAATCTAGCCCATGACGGTAGACTTCTGCCAATCACAGGTCATTTCAGAGAGAGGGTGTTCCTATTGGCTGTTCTACAAATGCAGACGCGCGGTGACGTCCCTTCAGACAGTGAAACTGTGATTCAATGGTGGACAATCCTGCAAACATTTTTTGCTATTCCAGCATTGGCAACAACTGCCTGGACTTATCAAAAAGAGTCTAATAGAGTCAGACAATAAACGCAATAGAACACGTTTGAATATCGGTGAAGTGTTTCAGAGATGGAGAGAACTCCAAGATTGCATCGGCCACAATTTGGATTCGAAGCTTGCCGTTGGTTGCCTCTGGCTCTGGTCAAGTGGAGCAACCTTGTGTTGCGCACGTATGAAGCGCGTGCATATGCCCGTGCTCGTCTGTTGGAAGGGGCTTAGGATAGGGAGAGCTGGAGGAGGAGGGCTGTATTTTCAAATTCAGGCGTTTTTGGTTTTTTTTGCCTTTTCCAGAAAACTGCCTATACCACCTTTAACACATTATGCTTATTTTAGATCTACAGGGCACATTTACGCTCACAACTCACTGTATGTTTGTTTTTCCCAGACCATCAACCAGTCATCAGACAAAATCAGAGTTCGAGATCTACAGCTGGTGTCCAGGTGTGCTGAAGGAAGGGCTTTTGATTCATCCATATGAGTTATTTTATTTTTCTCTTTGGAGGATTTAGTTATGCATACTATATTTGATTAGCATCATACAGATAGACAACATCAGAAAAAAACATTATTTTTGGCTCAATGATACAACTTCCATAAACAGTAACGTGTATGTAAAATCAGTTACAGTATTTTTCACTAGTAACATAAGATGTAGGTTAATGTCTCTATATGTTGGTCCCTTGGCTGCACATCGTGTAGCAAACCGATCTTAGAAATTATGCTGAACACACTTTTGAATGACTGAATGTGTAACCTTGCAGAGATGCGATGATGCACATGAAAGAGGGTGAAGAGGATAAGAGCAAGTCCTACACAGCCCTTATATGGACTAGGAAAGCCATTAACAAAGAGGACATTGCAATTTTGGATGAGATCAAGGTGAGTGTTCCGTGCAGATTTCTACCCTTCCTAAACTAGTTTTATACATAATACATAATTGAAATGCTAAAATTATGCCTGTCAGTTCTTTTAAAATACTTAATTTATGATTGCACTGTGACATTGTCTAAAGTCATAAATAATGGTTGATATTTTTATTTCCCGAGGAGTTGACGCTGAACCAGAAGACTCCTTTGAGGGTGCTCCACCGCAGACCTCTGGCAGTACGCCCACGTCTCATCCATAGCATGAGCACCCGCTACCTGGACTCGCATCACTTCTACCTGGAGTTGAGGACACAAGCTGGGACGTATCCTACTTAAGAACTGGATACACAATATAGTTGATCTGTTAGCATTACATAGGTGCTAGTCTGTTGCTTTGCCCATAATCACAAATTCAACTCTTGTGGATGTTACAGCCATCCTTAATGGATTGGTTAGTTTCCTTTTCTGACTGATGAAAAGAAATTTAAATGGAAATAGGAAAACAATTTATATGAGCAAATCCAGAAAAATTTAAGTATCAGGTATGGTTATAATTTAGTATACAGGGTGGCATTTTAAGTATGGCCAGGTGAGGTAATAAATATGCACCCCTAAGCACAGAAGCTCCTTAATGGTCAATCCCAGATACATAAAGGAGTTCGTTCACAGTGACTTTGGTCGTACCAAGCCAAGCTTGTCTGAACTGCTGAAGACGGAGACCGACATAATTGAGTTAGACGTTGAGGTAGGTGACAAACACTCAGTATTGACTTGTGACCTTTGTCACTTTTCAAAGATTAACTGTTTCGGCCACTGTTGGTCCTCCATCCAATGAGTTGGTGATTTGTCCCTCGTTCTTTTTGCTCCCTTCAGTCTGTGGATGTAGACTGGCCACCTGCTATTCCAGAGTGAGCTCCATCCGGAGGAGTCATCGGGAGAGCCGTGGCCTTCCCAATCCCTCGTCTTAACACACAATAATTCTGCACAATGACATGTCGCTGTTTTTGAAAACGGGGCAGTCAAATATGTTTGGTATTAGAAAACGTTGGTGCCACAATTGGTGAGAAAGGCCTGGTGTTAGAAGATTAGATGAGAGTGCGGACTTTTATTAGGGTTGATCCTAAATGCAAAATAAGGATTGAACAAGGTATGTTTGAAGTCACATTGTTCATCCTATTGTTGTTATGAATACATCTCAAAATGTAAGGGTGCTTGATTCTGTTTACGAACGATTGTGAAACCACCCTATATTTGTTTAAGGTTTAAAACTAGGTGCCACAAAACCGCTCTCAATGTATAATTTCTTTTTTTTTTTAATGGCAGGACAATTCTTTTTCTCCATCTTCATGTCTGTTGGTGAGCAGTGTCTTTTTAAATTGTGAATTGCTTTTCCGACTGATTGTGGCGAATTTAGTGATTAAAGTGGTTTTGTCTAATATGGCAACATGTCCTACCAGAGCCCGACATATTCACATAAATGATGCGGCACGTTTTCTAAAGTTTGGTTTGCCCGCTTGTACTGCAAGCTTCTTGTTGTTTTTTGTCTTATGTTTGCCGTCAAGATCAATGAATATTTACTGTGGCAAAAAATAAAGATTTACATCACGAAAACCCTGAAATGTATTCTTTTAATTTAATTCAAAATAAATACTACCACGGCAATGCAAGTCCACTATTGGGTTCTTGCCCTAATATTTTGGTAAGAAAACAAACAAGCAAACAATCAAAAAAAAATTTGGATAAAAAAACAAGACTTCAGTTAATGCATCCCACAACATCATCATCATCATCATCCTTCAGCAACTTGAAATAGGTGCCATAATGACTCTGAACAACAGACTGGGTAACACTGCCTAGAATGACACAAACATATAAATAAAACAAATACTATGGTACAAAAACGGGGGATAGGAGGGGAAGAAACGGTTTTGATTAAACCGTCACTGTAAAATTGACCATGGTCCCACTTTTTGAGAGGGAGAACAGGGACATTACAGTGCATATTCCACACTAAAATGTATATGCATCCTCTCACACAAGCTTGAATGGGTGTCGACATCCCATTGAACCACAGCAAAAAAAGTGGGTTCGTCACCATGGAAACCCCAGGACATACATGTTGAGGTGACAATCACAGATAGAGTGTCCAGTCTTGACATTGTAGTCCTCTTTTTTTCTTTCTTTTTAAACTTTTTTTATTTTTGTTTTTTGTCGTAAGCAGGTTGAGTCTTTTCGGTCACTGTTCTCGTCAGTAAGCTTGACGTACAGCCACACAAAAATGTTCATGTCTGATCAAGATGCCACTAAATAACAAAAAAAAAAAGGCATTGCATATTTACATCACAAAGGTGGGGAACTTCCTGTCCTTTTTTCCATTCTTCATACACAAGTATAACATGGCTCAGTTTCACATGATCTATAACATGAATACTGATTATTCATACCGTTTGAATTTTCTCAATGGAGTTTAAAATCGATGGGACGCGTGTCAATTCACGGGAGATCACTTTTCATCTGACAGATACATAATTCATAGTCTGTTATTACTACACTACCCCTCTATGAAGAGCTCACAGCTCTTAAATCCTATATTAGTTTAAGTGTACAGTATATTAACACTGTTTATTGTTGCGTGTGTGGCATGACAGCATAAGGTTTACATGTCCCATATAAGCAATGTTTATTGTGTAAACATCCATACGAGAAAATAAAGTTAATCAAATGACTGTGGAAAAGATGCAAAAAAGGCCTGTATTAAGAACTATAGTAGCTTTGATCCCTGATGGGTGTATAAAGCTAGACCGGTAGCTGAGTTGAATGTGGTTGTGCTCTGTGTTGCCTGAGTGAACCGTGCAGTATCTGGCAGTTTAGTGTTTTTGTTTAAAAAATGTAAATACAAAAATGAAACACTGGTTGAAAACAAAGAATGAAAAGAAAGAACAGGGCAGTAATGAAGGGAATGTCACAACCATCTGGTATGTTTTTCTGTAGTTGCCTTGGGTTTAGGGGATGGGTGCTACCATGGCATTGTATGCAAAAGAAAAATAAATTTACGTGAGTGAATTACGAGCCATGCACTTTTTCTCGACTAATAACACACCCCGCCACACCCCTCACCCAGAACACCCTGTCGGTATGATACGAAACATCTGCACACATAAGGCAACATTTTTGGTTTTGTTCCCTAGAACGGCTCTTGCAAACCAAGTGCAAAAATAAAAGTTATAAGGAAAACAAATAACAAAATAAACAACAACAGGGCAACCGCCTCATACTGACAAAGAAAAATAAATAACAAAAACATTGCCTTCTGCAGTAGCATTGAAAATGTAATAGACTTTCTTTTTTTTTTTAGTGTGGGGAGACCGGCTGAGTCTATCCCACTGTGCAAAACCCCTTTTAAAGTCCCTAGAAAGACTTCTCCCTGTCTGCACATGAATACAGAGGAGAAAAAGAGGGGAGACTTTTCCTAAAATGGCTACGTGTTTTCCTCAAATGGCCACGAATGGGGCGATACTGGCTGGTTGGCTAGGCTGCCGATGGTCACTCCCGCCCACTGGCCGAATAGGAAAATTGTGGGAAATGAGGCCTTCGTTCGCTGTCGGCTGAGTCCATTCCGTCTTCGTCGACTGCAGTGAAAAAAAGAGAAATGGAATGGTTGTTGTGCGAATCAGTTCCCCCGTGTCAACAGAGCATCTCTGCAAATGAAACATATAAACCATTAATACTTACATTTTTCCGGGGGAGTAATGGTGATGGTCTGTGCCGTGAATTCTTCATCAAAGTAGCGAGTGTCGGTCTCCGAGGAGACCTGGGGCATGAAAGGTGGGACCAGCTGTAGGCCACAGAAAGAAACGGTCACATGGTATTTTTGTACTTTGACTTGTTCGTTCATTTAGTACTAAATGATACCAATCATGATATAAACCCCATAAATATCACTTAATAATGGTAACTGGCATCTGCATCCACCTTCTTGTCGTAGACATCCTGCCAGTCGACGGCCACAAAGAAACTGTGACGCATGATCTCCTTAGCGTCGTCCGGCCCGCCGCCAAGCCTGTCACCAGAGAAGAAGACACAGTCAAATACATCAAAACCATTTTTTAAGCCCTGTCTCTAACGCCATCATCTGCTCGTTACTGATCCTAAAATAACTTCTCAGGGTAAACAAAACATAGTTCTATTCCTTTGAGTACACCAGCTCGTTCTCCAGCTTCTTCATCAAATTCTCAAAGACGTTTCTTGATTCAAAAAAGGAGGTTAAGTAAATAGGGCTAAATTTAGATAGGTTACAGCTCACCCAGCGTAATAATCTTTGAGTACGTCACCTATTATTCACAAAGAGAAACAGCTGTCTGTATTGACTTCCTGTATTGAAGATCATCTAACCGTCAGGACATGGACAGCTAAAGTACCAAAAGTCAATACCCCTGCCTTAGGTTTATATATATATATTTTTTTTAATGTGTGTCTGTATGCGTCTCTTTTTGATTGTTTGTGTGTCTTTATTTGTAATCCCTTAGTATAATTTTTAATGTGACTGTGTGTGTGTGTGTGTGTGTGTGTGTGTGTGCCTACCGTTTGTTGGGGTCTTTGATGAGCAGGCCAGACAGCAGAGACTTAGCATCGGCAGAGAGGGTGCGGGGGAACTTGATCTCCTCCATGAGGATGAGCTCAAACAGCTTCTCGTGGTCCTGATTGTAGAAGGGCAGCCGGCCGCACATCATCTCGTACATGACCACGCCCAGGCCCCACCAGTCCACCGCGCGGCCGTAGTCGTTGTCCTCCAGCACCTGGGCCAAACCACACACTCCCTCAGTCTCCACCGACATATTGAAACACTGGCATTTCTAATAGTCTGTATTACTTAGTGACAACATAATTTAAAGTAACTTGTTGACAACATAATTTAATGTAACTTGTTAGTTCATGTCTATTTGCAACATGAAAACACGTTTAAAAATATGCGCCATGCGCTATGCCTTTCATTCTGTAATCCTTTTTTGCAAGCATTTCTTTGGCTAGTTAACGGCTATTTTGGGAGAGGATATGCATTTGTTTAAAAGTCACTGGCATATAATTCTTGCAGTTATTGAGGATTTGTTTGAATGGCAACAACAAGCCAGCACAAAACACTGTCCTCCGCAAAGCAAAAACATACAGTAACTGGATCTGGGAAGTGTGGTCCCAGGGATGAATGTGTATGATCTGTAAACTCTGACCTCTGGAGCCAGGTACTCAGGGGTGCCACAGAAGGTCTTCATGGTAGCAGCATCTGTGATGCCTTCTTTGCAGAGGCCAAAGTCAGTGATCTTGATGTGACCGTCTTTGTCCAGCATCAGGTTCTCTAGCTGATGGGAGAAAGGCAATGTTGGGGTGAGAAGTAAAGGTGGTTCTGGGCTAACATGTTGTAATACTGTTTGATGTATCTACTGTACACATGATGTGAATGCTTATGGAGCTGATTTCGCCTAGCCACATCCAGGCTCTGGCATTGATCCCGTTACCTTTAAATCCCTGTAGACTATCTTGGCAGAGTGAAGGTAGTCTAGGGCCGAGACAATTTCAGCTCCGTAGAAACGGGTGCGATCCTCCGAAAACACACGCTCTCTCGACAAATGGAAAAACAGCTGCCCAAAAAGCAAATATAATAAAGTCAAATGTTGAAAGAGAATACTTTTCATTCACTGTTGTATAACGCACAGTTTGTTCAGTGCAAGTTGAAACCGACCTATTTTTCAAATGTATTAGTAACACAGCCCAGGAAAACCCATGATATTCTATAAGACACCTCACCTCTCCTCCGTTGACGTACTCCATCACAAAGCACAACCGGTCTTTGGTCTGGAAAGAGTACTTCAGAGACTGGAAAAACAGAAGTGGAGATATGAATTATGCTCAACGTTCAAAAACAGTTCTTGTGTCAGACAAAGGTTCAAAGATAGGTGTATGTAAAAGGAAGTCCCCTTTCCCACTCTGGCTAACATGTGACTACAAACTAATGTCTAGAAGGGCTTTTCATATGGGGGGCTTATTATACAACAGCTGCAAGGCAAGGAAATACGCTGGTTGGATATCCACAATTTGAAATGATCATTTCGTGCCATTGATTTATGCAGTACTTATGCAGTAAGAAGTCTTCAGTTGCTTTTGTCTGCTCAGGAATTTTATGGCAAGGCTTACAAAAAACATGCGTAAATACTCCTATCAGTGCCCTGACTAAAAGCACTGCCAATAGAACTGGAGTCAGTTAGTCTGTGTGTGCAAAAGTCTGTTGCGATATGTTGGGTGAGCAAGTCTGGGGCAAATTGGCTGCCGTGGTAACACCCAGACTGACTGTTGTGTGTAATAGCTGTCTGTCCGTTCGTTGTGTGTACCTAATGGGCAACCAACTTGTAAGGCGCTTTAAGTCCTGTGAAAATACTAAAAACTAAATCCAATGAATTATTATTATTATTACATGTAAATATCATCCAAATAAATGTAAATGCTCGCTGTTCTGAGATGATATGGCTACAGGTGAGCCAGGCCGTTGTGCTTGGTATATAGACCTATGTGCCTGTATGTTTCATATTAAGTTGCTTGTTAATGGATGACACATAGAATGTCACGTCATGTTGGGGTTATTTCTATAAAACAGTACTCACTGTTAGGAATGGATGCCGAGTGTTTTTTAATACCCTACTTTCTGTGAGTGTATGAGCCACTTCATCCTACAACGCAAAAAGACAGAGAAAGAAAAAGGAAAGACATTTATTTTGAATACAGCACGTTTAGGGATTGTATCTTAACCTTTCAGACAATGCAATACCCATCTAGATACATGGTCTACCTTAAGATCCTTTCACATTTTTTACAATTACAGTAGATAGAAGTTCATTCAGTTCTGACTGGACTTGGCTTGATTTAATTTAGATCTGATACCATTCAATCAAAATTCAGTAAGCTGGATTTCAGCTTAACAATTAAATATTGAAATTAATTTAATTGTCATTGAATTCTGCTTTAAATAAGCAACATAGAAATAAAAGTTTATGTGCTTTACATTTTTAGAACACCCATTCCTAATGCAGTAGTGAAAACACCGCACCTATGTGTTACCTATAGCTCTCTCAAACTTTACCCTCAAACAAAGAGCTGCTCCAATATACTGTTTTTGCTAACCATGGGACACCCATCTTAATTCCCTTACACAGCTCTTTAAGGCATTATACAACATGTCATGGAAATGTTCGCCTCGAACATAGCTACATACAGTCTATTCTACATTTTAGGCAGCATCGTCTTTATCAACGTCATGCCTTCACAAGCGTTAAACCATGTCTATGTCCACCAAGTGGGCATAAGACTCAAAGAATATTTGCAAGTCTCCCCTGGTCGAAGTATCCGTTAGAAGCTGTATCGGTTTAGTGTCTAAAATTCAGCTTCAGGTTGTCTGAGTCCAACATATGGCTTTTGAATCGACGCTGTCACATTGACAATAAATATGAATCTAATAAACCAGATTATGATTACACCCAAAATTATAGTAATACAGTAGGTCAACATTCTTTATAAGCAGTTGCTTAAATGTCCAGTACCTTTGCTATAATGACCTCCTTCTTCAGGATCTTCATGGCGTAATATGTTCCACTTGCCTTCTCCTTGACCAAAATTACTTTTCCAAACGTGCCTTTTCCCAGTAGTTTCAGATAGTCAAAGTCATTCATTGTCTGAGGTGGGCAGAAGATAAGCACGGTGAGATAATGTTCTGGAAAAGCACCTGGGCTTCCATAACCTATGTCCTTCGCACTCCCAGAGCTTAGCTGTATATTAATGGCTCACCTTTCGTTTGTGGTGGCTGGTGGATGTGTCCATCTCCTCTTCGTTGACGTTTTCAATCTGCGACGTTGGGCTGGAGAGAATGCCCTCCTCCTCCTGCTTGGCCAGAGAGTCAGCCACCATCTGGATGGCCTCTGCCCACTCATCCCTGGAAGCCACCATAATATAGTTTTGGTCAACATTGTAGTGTATGCATGTGTATAAATATAACTTCAACCATTTATCCACATATCTATCCAATAACAGACAATCGTAACTAAAAATGGAGTGCCTTAGAGCTATGTGTTGGCCCACCTTTCGTCGGGGGAATCCACATGGAAGGTCCTCTCGATGACGGTGGTCCACTGGAGACAGCGGATGATAAAGGTGTTGGGCTTGGGTCGCTCCGTCTTCATCAGCTGGCATTCTGAAAATCAGACATATAGGAATATGGATCCAGAGAAAAGGAGAGAAGGAGAAACAGACATAATGAGTTGATTTAAAAGAGGACACGGTAGGACTTCATTTTATCCTGTTTAAGGGTTCTGGGACAAAAATGTTTTATTTCCCAATAGATTAAGCTGTAGAAACTTAAGAAAGAAACATTAATGGAGATAGAGATCAAACAGTCAAAACTAAAAAGCTGAATTGAATGCAAAAAATAGGGTTTCATATGCCACATCAGAGAGTATCGAGAAACTGAAGAGGTGAAAGTGAGGACTTACTCGCAACAGAGAAGTTGTTAAGGGGATAGGCCAGGTCAGCATCCTGAGGCTTGTCCTTGTAGCCAATGAATGAGCCGTCAGTCTTCAGCAGGAAGTAGCGCGGTCGCCAGTTCTTGATGTATTCCCCTTAAGGGGAAGCAACACCACCACGTCTCATTCTGCTACAATCACAATTACAATACCCTACTGGCTAAACATACATGGCAGGGTAAATACAAAGATTTTTTTGCAAGATAACATTTGTAAGATAACATACTTTGCTCAATCTAATGTGAATTTAGTACAATGTCAAGTGCTGTTCGATCTACTAACATGTGATAGGGGTTTGAAGTTGGATGTTGGAGATGTGCTGAGAGTGATAAAAAAAGAGCCATTTTGAGGAAACCTCACAAAGTGTAAAGCCACAAAGACTGCTATTGTTTTTTAGAACTCTCATGACTACTGGACTTGTCATTAAATAATCCATAATAGCATGCGTGTGGGTATTAAACTGAGAGAATGTAAAATGAGGTCATTGCTGGTCAAAGCTAACCTAAATAGGTGTCTGCCATATAGACTGGTAAAAGGTGTGTGAAACAATCCAGGGATTAGAGATAGGAGAGAGGAAGGAACCGATAAGTAACCCTAACCCTACCAACACAGCCAAAACGTAACACTGTCAGAATAAAAACATTTAGAAAAGGGCCTGAAACACGCTACATGTATTTCTCCATCCACACGCACACGCACACGCACACACACACGCACACGCACACGCACACGCACACACTCACCTCTCTTCTGGACCCAGCCTTCCTTGACAACGTTCTGATCGCTCATGGTGGCTCGGCCTCGTCACCTAGCCCAGTGTTGTGACCCTGGGTGGGCTGAGGTGGAAGGGGAGGAGGGAGGGAGGAGGACTGGAGGGGGTCGTGGGTCAGTCGGTCTGTCTACCTGCCTGTCTGTCTGTCTGTCGGCCTGTCTACCTGCCTGTCTGTCTGTCTGTCTGTCTGGCTGCCTGCCTGCCTGCCTGCCTGCCTGCCTAGATGTCTGTCTGTCTGTCTGTCTGTCTGTCTGTCTGTCTGTCTGTCTGTCTGTCCGTAGTCTGGTAGTGGATGCTTACTGTTGTTTCCCTTTCACTTTCTCTCTTGTGGTCACTTACTCTTTGCCTTTCTCTCTAACTGGCCTTCTGTTCCCTCCTGACTTTTTCTTTCTCTTGTTCCTCCTTTGTCTTAAACTTTCCTTACCTTTCACTCTTCCTCTATTCTCATAAATCCAAACCCCTCTTTTTCACCCACACTTTAGCTTCTTTTCTCTCTCTTCAGGCACTCCAGCGATGACTCAGCCTGGAAGGAGAAAGAGAAAAAAATTGTCCATGGATTGCTCTCTCTATGCCCTACTCCTCCCTGCTTGTTCTTTACACTTCCATGAGAACTGGAGTCATTGTTAAGACCTAGAACACGCTTCCCGTCCTGTTCCCTGCCTGCCCACTGGCCCACTTGTTCCTCTCTCAGTATCGGCACTCACTCTCTGCTCTTTGGAGCCGGGGGCTTAAGGTGGGGATGCAGGGCCATTATGGCCATCTAAAGGGGTAGAGCTATGTTCATGAAGCCACCTTGCCTTGACTGCGCCACCGATGGATTGTTCTAAGTGATCTATTAGGAAGTGTACAAACAACCTCAGAGCCAAGGTCAGATCAAAAGATAGTGACCAAAGCATGCCTGCTTTAAAGTGAGCGTACGTTGCTACCATCCCTCACTTTGCCCACTTTGCCCACCCATTCTAATAAAGTTTAAATGGTAATTATTTTTGATATATATACATAATATATATATATATACACACACACACACACACATCGAACAATTAACTATCATTTAATTTTAAGAAACAATTTTTTTTTAACAACAAAATCAACATTTAAAGGAATACTTTAAGACTAGCTTTTATTATTGACTTCTTACCACAGTGTCACTTTAATTATGCAAATGTAAATATTATGTCACAAAATAGGGCTATCTGTATCCCAGTTGGGCCTGTTATACATAGCTTTGGATGTTTTTATTATTATCATTATTGTTCATACCAAACAGACCAAATGTGAACACTGAAATTAAACAATTTGAACATTAGGATTACACATTTTCTTTCATTAATAAAAGCGTGTTGATAATATGTATGCAAATGAGTGTTAAACCTGACATAACCAATGGAATATATAAGGATGGATGAACAACAAATCGGCACCAATGACAACAAAAACAATGGCTGACTTGAGAGCGCATCGCTTAAAAACAGTCTTCATTCTACCTTAGACGTTTTAGTCACTTATTTACTGGACATGATTTTGCATACAAGTAAACAAATATTCAAACGACAGCTTTTGTTTCAAGGGCGTGTGGTGTCATTTGCTGTTACATAATAACATCCGCCTCGCGTAATGTTACTCACTTCACTATACAACACAGAAAAAACACAAATATATTTTCGAAGGAATTTGTCATGGTAATGCCTGCTACCAATACATGACAGTGGTGTATGCAATAACAGCTGAGTTGATGTCAAGACAGGGCAGGAAAATAAATGTGTAAACCAACTTGGCCTATCCTATCGTTGTTAGCTAGCTAGATGGATATCACTGGACTAGCTCGTAGCAAAAAGCTAAAGCCAAGGAAATTATCCTAGCTCGCTAGCTTGCACTGCAGTTTCCTTTTGACGTTTACTGTTTTACTTTAGTGTATGTTTACATTAAGCCATGGACTGATGACATATTTCATTGTAATATCCTAATCTTAATCAATAAAACATTTGTATTTTAAATGGATGAATTTTGTATAGGGCGCAGGAAAACACAAATGGGCCGAGGCCAGGCATCATCATCATCCCATCATGGTAGCTCGCGCTTTAGAATGCCCGAGCCCTCCCTTTCCTTTGGCTTTGCAGCATCCCAGCACCGCATCCCAAACTTGCATATTGACGTGCATTCAAGCTAGCTGCCTGCTAGAATGCTAACAAACGTTCCCACCCATTTTATGATGGACAAACGCTACCTTAGCATTCTAAACTGCAGGCCATCACCCAAAGGCCGTACATAATACTTATGCTTTTATTTGTATAAGTATATCGCTGATATCATTTGCATTTTTACCTGCTTGTCGAATAATGATAGGGGGACCCCCTTTGGGCGCTTCTGCCTCCAACGCAGCAGAATATGTGGAAGGAACAGTCAATGATAAAAATAGAAGTTCGGGGATGTATCCATTGCTGCTGATGCTGCGGCCAATTATATCGAACCAATATAATGTTTTGTAGACAGATATTGCAGCGACAGTCCTCCACGGCTTTGCCACTAGCTCGAGCAGCTGCCGCTTCGTGACGTCAGATGTAGCTCGATTTGGCCCGACTTCCCTCTCCTCATGGCATCCAGTCGCTTTTGTTGGTCCTCCGCTTTTGTTAGTTTGTTTCTTCAGTGTAGCAATGGTTTTGTTTATCAATACACATTCATAAAAATAAATTTGCCTCTCTATTTTCCGATATTATCTTTGACGATAATTTGTTGTTTACATTCAAAATGTAAGAGTGTAATTTTTTATAGATAACGGGCACCTAAAAATCGTACCCTGCCTGGAAGCTGAAAGGTTGCTTTGTTATGGATGAAGCAGACCCGAGTCACTTGTGTCCCCAATTCTGAATCCACCTTTTTACTTTTAAAAACAAAATATGAAAAAGCAAAAGGTTGCCTTGTAAATTTGCCTTTTTAAAGCTTTATATATCTGACCTGTCACAGCTGCATTTCTGTACAGCAACTCATAAAAATTAGGATTTTTAAAAAATGCATTCATAGAATTCAAAGGAGTTTAAAAGAGTTCAAAGCCAAAGGAGTGTCATATCCTTCTGATAGGCCTAATGGGCTTTAGTAATTGTTTGGACCAAATTCATTTTTTAAATTTAACTAGTAGGCTTCCCTCTAGTGTTGGACAAAATGTACTAGCAAGTCCTACACAAGGCCAACGCAACACAGCATTTGCAAGGCTTAAACAATTTAACAATAATAAAAACAATAAACCTTTGTTTAGCACAGAAAGTGCTTTTGCAACTGCAAAACCAATCACTGAAAAATAAAATCAACAATTCAAACAAAATCCGAAATTTGGCTGAATGATGCTTTTGTAAAACTGTAGAGCTTTATGCCGGGATCAGGCTACACAATTCTTTTGTCGTTAACGGTGGTCACCATGTCAGATTATGCGATAAATTTGTGCCATGACGGTGTCTTGGCCGTGAGACTGGCAGCACAACAAGTGTGACCCCGACCAATCATCGTGTGCTGTCTTTCACGATCTCGCGCGAGTTCATATGTCGCCATGGAGGAGGGTCAAGAAATTGTGAATCATGGCTACAGAGAGCACTCTGTCATCATATTGGTCAACGTCAAGAAACATGTCGTGGGAGTCGTAGTTGTCACAAATACACAATAAAAATGTAAAAAAAATGTTAACAAATTCTGACATGCTAGACTTTTCGTTTTGGTGTCATGAGGCGTCCCAGCCTGAAAATCGCTGAAATCGTGTAGTCTGATCCCGGCATTAGAGCGTTCAACCAACTAAAGTTTTCATGAAGACTGTTTAAATGCATAAGAATCCTCATCATCAGCAAAATGCTCTATCATCACCCTTTATTTTTAATCTTGGCCTTTGAACATTGACAATTGCTTTACAGGAAAAACAACTATTCTTGGTTGCCTCTCTCCTGAACCCACCCCAGATCCATAGACCACCACAAAATTTAAACGGTTCCCCTCGAGTGCAAGCCAGTCCTAGTTCTTTGACCCCAGCAGAAACATTGCCACAGTGATTCTTTGTCTTGCACCAAAAAAGGAGACAGACCCCCCTGAACCACCAATATATAAAACCCCCTTTCTCGAAGACGCTGTAATACAGGTAGTCAGGGTAAGCGAAAGGCTCTGACCTGAAAGTACATTGTCTTTATTATTTATTTTATTTATACAGGGTTAACCGACTGAGACCAGGTCTCTTTTCCAGCAGTGTCTTGTTTAGAAACAGAATATATATATACCATATATATATATATATATATATATATATATATATATATATATATACATTTCAACAAAGAATAAATATAAAATAAGCATAAAATAAATAAAAATGTTTACAATACAATATTTACAATACAGTACAATATTCAGTAAAACGTTTCAACCAAAATAAGAACCCTCTTCAACTCCTACATCCTCCAGTAAAAGTTTAAATTGTTCTGCAGAAACAAATTGCTCTAATTTCAATTCCTGTTGAGTCTTGTTCCATTTATCCGAGGCAAAAACAATTAAAGTTGATTTACCAAGTTCTGTGTTCAGTTTGCGGCTTTCAAGGGTGATATAGTCCTGTGAGCGTGTCCTAATGACTACTGGATTTGTATTTTAATAATGAAGTAAGGTAAAAAGGTAACTTGCCCAGCAATGCTTTGTAAACAAAAAAGAGACAATGTTTTTCTCTCCTATCGTTAACAGAAGACCATCCTACTTTTGTATAGAGTGTACAATGATGAGTTCTAAAACTATCCCCAGTTACAAAACGCAAAGTACTATGGTAAACTGCATCAGGGGACTTTAAAATAGTTGGGGCTGCATGCATATACATAATATCACCATAATCCAAATGTCTACTAACTCTTGAGGTTAACTCAGTCATGCGTGAAATAGGGCCATGAAGGTTTAAATTGCCGGGGTCAAATTGACCAAAATTACAGGATGTTATTAAATTTGAAGATAATAGTAGGAGGGTTAAAACAATTCAATTCAATCAGAGGCTGAACCACCTGGCGTGACGTCACGCAGTCGTGCCCTCAACAGGTTGAGTAGGTGTAGGCAGAGTAGGCTACTAAGGAACATAATACAATTTATAGAAAGAAAATAAAAACCGAAAACTAAGTATCTCATTAGCTTATCAACGTTATTCACACCAGTTATTGAGTGATAATGACTCGAGTGTTGGGAAAGCTAGAAATTGCAACATAAGGAAGTAAAGGGGACGGTGCGACTTCAGACTTGACGGAAAGTGATACGATTGATAAGTGGTTAATTATATTTTCATAGGTATTAGCTAAAAACATTGACATGTTGTCTTCTAGACCTATTCTCTTGTCAGTTATTCTGATAATGGTCCGAGAGATTTCGTCAATCGGTAAGTAATTGGCCTACTTTTGTGTTCTTGTGAGTGCGTATATGTTGTGTGTGAAGTTAACCAAATGTCTTTTATTTCAGTTTATTTTTTTAGTGTATCAGCCTAATCAGTGTATGCTATAGGCTTTAATCAATTGTTTTCGTTCAGAACACAAAAAGATCCTTAGCAGTAATTAAGGCCGTCATTTAACAAATTTAATGTATGCCTATACAAGGCCCCTGATATATTTTGACATTTCATTACATTCATTCAAGAAATGTAAAGCTACATAATCATTAGTCTATTTTTGATTGATGTTTGCATTTTTTTTTTCATCAAGAACAAAATCGTTTTTTCGTTTAATTCGCAAAAAGACTGCAAATCGAGATTGTGTTGGTTACATATTCGTCCGACTTCGATCATAAAAAAAAGCAAAGGTCGAAAACATGTTCACTTATATGACGAGTTAAGAAAGGTGTGAATAGGTTACAGTTGAATCACTGTACGTCCATTGGTTTTTGAGGTGTGATTCGAAGCCAAGATATCGGTGGTGGGTGGACCTACAGTCAAACGTCTATGTCCGTGGGTGGACCTTAGTGATGGGTCGTTCGCTAACGAACGGTTCTTTTTGAACGGCTCTTTTCAGTGAACCGCATCACCTCGGTAAAAGAGCCGTTCTTTCGGCTCCCTGATTAAAATACATGTTTTGTAGCACGGCTCAAAGTAAGATTCTCGGCCTTTTTTCCCAGACTGTCAAGTTACAACCCTTGAACAGCCTCAGAGACTGACATGCCAACAACCAATCAAATGTATTGTGTAAACCCAATCGACCTGACAGTTTTACACAAGCCAATAAAGTAACAACACTTTAAACCAATTTGTCTTTCATAGGAAACCATATAGTTGGTTAGCTGTCTAAAAAAAGTATTTATAACCATATCTCCCTGAAAAAGACATGCATTTGTTTTTCATTTGTAAACAATTTAAAAAACATATAGCCAAAATTAATTGTAATTACGCCTATTATACAATTTCGCGCGGAAGTGATTATCTAGTCATTATTTGATTTATATCAATATAATTGTTTTATCAGGTTGGCTATGTAATATAATATTTAAGGGTCAGCAAATGTAAACCAACACCAACTGCTTCAATGTGCCTTAGCAGTGCTAGCATAGCAGGCACATATAACTGAACAAAGAGCCAAATGAGAGCCAAATGAACCGGCTCGTTGTGGTGAACGGAGCCAAATGAACCTGCTCCGGTACATTCCCATCACTCACTGGACCTGCCCAGTAGTCTATTATCTTGAATAGCATTAATACATACTGGAATGTTGAAGTGCAACCATGTATGCAAGCATCGCCCTTGGCAAACAGGTTCTGAGCGGATTCTGGTGTCGTAAATTGCTTGGAAATCAGTAGATGTTCTTGAATATAAAGAAATCCATAATAAATATAACTGCAAGCAGTGTAAGCGGTGGCCGGCTATGAAAAATGTATTACAGGAAAAAAAGAACAATAAGAAAAAAATTATCAAAAATTGCAGAAAAGAAAGAAAGAAAGAAAGAAAGAAAGAGAAAATGGGACAAATCCGGTGGAAATGGTCATAGAACTCTCAGCAAGAGGAGGCGGTTGCACACCCACCAACCTATATAACCTTCAGTATCCTAGATTGCAAAATTAGACTGTTCAAGTATTGTCTTACGAGGTTTTTGTCATTTAGCTCTAACGCCACAACTAGTTAAAATAAACTGACTTGAACGTGCAGACCCAATAATTACATTGAACAGCATCAGTGACTTGGGTAAATTCAACAGAGATCAACCTTCGATTATTTACTCTCATACTAGCGCACAATTCATGTATAGTACAGCTGATTCATGCTCTGAGTTTATTCACTCATACACCACAGTCACGTGTCACATCTAACAAAAGTACAAACCAATATCTGCGTTTACAGCGCTTCATAACTCTTTATATAAACATGATAAAAACATAACAAGGAAGCATAAACATGATAACAAGGAAACATTAAGAGCAATGTCCACAAGACTAAAGAGTTACTCGCCAGGCATGCTGGGAGTTACACTTGACGCTACATTACGTCATGTTTCTTCAAGTACAAAGATGTCTGCCTTGCGCGGTTGTGACCCTCAGCTCCAAAATACATTTTAAATCCAGCTAAATACTAATCTGAGTATGTATAAACTGTCTGATATGACAAATATCTGCTCTGCACTGTCGATCTGACACTTCGCCGCATAATCGTTATTTATGACTACAAATTTTCACAGTAACACCACTACTGTTTGTATCTCATACAACAACAGTGGCATTGTAGCAGCTTGCCACGTTGCTATGTGACTTTTGGTAATAGGATGATAATGTGACAATGTTTGAACGAGGTTACTCAATAAGACGCAACAACAGTCACGGTTGCAAGACGATTCCCGCCCACTGCCACAAGAGGGCGGATCCGACACTGTGTCCACTGCTAGGTGGGGAAAAAGAAACTAGCCTACTAGTGGCGTTCAAACAAATTGCTTTAACGCGTTAAAAGAAATATGCGTTAACGCACTAATACTTGCTTTTACTGCAATCACCTATTACTAACTTAGCTAAATGCATTTTGGTGCAGTGTGAGCTCAATTATGACTGTATCGCCAAGCTTGGTTTTGTGTGTAAAGCAGACCATCTGAGGATGATACACAGCGAATTTGAGTTAATTTGGTTTTATGGTTTCAGAGGAGTTAGTTCAAATCCAAACAATAATCAACTAAACTTCGCTATTGATAAAAAAGGCAGTTTTCAAGGTACATTTTTTTAAACTTTAAATCGTGATGTGAATCCTAATACAAATATTGTATAGATGTATGATATAAATTGGTCCAATATTGAAGCAGTTAAAAATCGAAATATACAGTACTGTTTACAGTAATACATTTTTATGCACTGTGAGCTCGGTTTCTAATGTATCAACACGCTTGGTTTTCATCCTCAGGCCATCTGAGGATGATATACAGCGATTTTTGTGTAATTTGGTTGTACGGTCTTGGAGGAGTTGTTTCAAATAGTTCAAGTGTCAAAGTGTCAAATCCAACCAAAAAACTACTAAACTCAGATATTTATAAAAAAAATAGTTTTCTAGATAGAGTTCTGAAATTTTAAGTGCTTCATGATATCGGTCTTTGGATTTTTATCAATTTTTTTTAACATAGATTTTTTAATGAACCAGTGAGACATGACAAAGTGAACACAGTTGTGTTTACAGTAATACATTTTGATGTGCTGTGGACTCAGTTTTTGAGCAATCAACAAGATATTCAATACAGGTAATGTTGAGAGTCGGAAAATAATATCCTGAAACTTTGATGTGATTTGGATTTACGGTTTTAGACCTATACACTTTGAGTAGACCACCAGTTTTTGAAAAAGTTCTGAAATTTTCAGAGCTGTAACCCTAATGGTCAATTTTGTATGATTTTCTTAACACTTGAAACTGTGAACAGCTGCTATAGCGCCACTAACAGGAAGAATGAGACGGCATGGCATGGGTTGTAGTTTTGAGAGGACTTTGACATGTGTGCCGAATCTGGTGCATTTTTAACCATGGGAAGTAGGATATTTGGGGGAATAATAATAATAATAATAATACTAACGATTACAATAGTTGCCCGGCTGTACCAGCCGGTCACCTAATGAATCTACTTTATGCTTTGATTGACAGCTTAACTACAGTTTTACTAATGTGAATTTGAATGATAGTATTGCGCTATACACTACAGTGCCTTGCAAAAGTATTCACCCCCCTTGGCATTTTTCATGTTTTGTTGCCTCACAACCTGGAATTAGAATGGATTGTTTGAAGGTTTGCATCATTTCATCCAGAGAACATGCCTACAACTTTGAAGATGTGATTTTTTTTTTATTGTGAAGCAAACAACAAATAGGACAAAATAACAGAAAACTTCAGCGTGCATAAATATTCAGCCCCCTAAGGTCAGTACTTTGTAGAGCCGCCTTTTGCGGCAATTACAGCTGCAAGTTGCTTTGGATAAGTCTCTATGAGCTTGCCACATCTTGCCACTGGGATTTTTGCCCATTCCTCAAGGCAAAACTGCTCCAGCTCCTTCATGTTGGATGGTTTCCGCTTGTGAACAGCAATCTTCAAGTCTGACCACAGATTCTCAATTGGATTGAGATCTGGGCTTTGACTAGGCCATTCCAACACATTTAAATGTTTCCCCTTAAACTACTCGAGTGTCGCTTTAGCAGTATGCTTCGGGTCATTGTCCTGCTGGAAGGTGAACCTCCGTCCCAGTCTCAAATCACAGGCAGACTGAAACAGGTTTTGCTCAAGAATATCCCTGTATTTAGCACCATCCATCTTTCCCTCGACTCGAATCAGTTTCCCAGTCCCTGCTACTGAAAAACATCCCTACAGCATGATGCTGCCACCACCATGTTTCACTGTGGGGATGGTGTTCTTGGGGTGATGGCATGTGTTGGGTTTGCGGCAGACATAGCGTTTTCCTTGGTGGCCGAAAAGTTCAATTTTAGTCTCATCTGACCAGAGCACCTTTCTCCATACATTTGGGGAGTCGCCCACATGCCTTTTGGCAAACTCAAAACGTGCCTTCTTATTTTTAACACTAAGTAATGGCTTTTTTCTGGCCACTCTTCCATAAAGCCCAGCTCTATGGAGTGTACGGCTTATTGTGGTCCCATGTACAGATACACCAGTCTCTGCTGTGGAACTCTGCAGCTCCTTTAGGGTTACCTTTGGTCTCTGTGCTGCCTCTCTGATTAATGCCCTCCTTGCCCGGTCTGTGAGTTTTGGTGTGCGGCCCTCTCTTGGCAGGTTTGTTGTGGTACCATGTTCTTTCCATTTGAAGATGATGGATTTGATGGTGCTCCGGGGATCATCAAAGATTTGGATATTTTTTATAACCCAACCCTGACTTGTACTTCTCAACAACTTTGTCCCTGACTTGTTTGGAGAGCTCCTTGGTCTTCATGGTATGATGCCTCTTGCTTAGTGGTGTTGCAGCCTCTAGGACCTTTCAGAAAAGGTGTGTTTATACTGACAGATCATGTCACACTTAGATTACACACAGGTGGGCTTCATAGAAAAGGGGGTGAATACATATGCACATGCCAATTTCCAGATTTTTATTTAAAAAAATAATTTTTTATATATATTTTTCTCATTTCACTTCACCATCTTAGACTATTTTGTGCAGATCCATCACATAAAATTCAGATTAAAAAAACATTTAAATTACAGGTTGTAATGTAACAAAATAAGTAACTAGCCAAGGGGGGTGAATACTTTTGCAAGGCACTGTATATAAATACTTGTATAACCAATGACATGTTTGTGTACAGTACTGTAAGTCTATAATCAACATGGTTATTATTTTCACAAGGAACGAGCAGAAAGGGAGAAATACTTCTTTCCCTAGCTTTAAACCCTTTTTTATACATGTAATGTACAGTAGATGTGGTTTTCTTCTTACAGTTCCAGCCCCAGAAAACATCAGTGTGAGCTGCCACAATTTGCAGACAACAGTGTCCTGGAGTTACAGCAATCACCTTCCAGCAACACTGTTTATATTGAATATCACTGGAAGCACAACAATGTAAGCCTGCATGGTTGCATTTCTTTTTTTTGTTTTTTGTACAAAGAAACACTGTTAATTTAACTTTTGTGTTGATAAACATTTTAATAACATTGTTAAGAATTACTGCTATTCATGTTAATTATATTTTAGATCGAGATTATTGGCAATGCCAAACCCAGGTTTTAATTTGTGTAATTTAAATTGGTTGCATCCTTCTGTCTTTTTGTTGGTTACTGTGGCCTGGCATTGATGGGTTCTCTGTATTTTTTTATTCTAAGAGATGAAGTGGAAACCAAAGACACTCATTATGACTTCTCTAAAATGGTAAAACCCTTGGACGCTTACTTTGTGGAAGTTTCGGCTGTCCATGGAAAAGAGTTTTCAACTTCAAAAAAATCGCAAACTGTTACATTTAATGATCTTAAAATCATGGCAGATGTCAAATGTAAGTACCATGTTAAATGAATGGCTTAGACCATATTTTCAGTTAGGCCTATTTGTAGAAAGTTCTGACAACCTCCCTTTCACTTCATGATAAAAAATGTAACTATTCCTCATGACAGGTACATTGGACTTTCCTCCTGTAAACCTGACAGTGACAGAAACAGAAACCACAGTGCGCTTCCAAAACCCTTACCACTTTTACAAGGAGATGAAAAGCTCACGCTGGAGAAATGACAACAGTGACTTTGAATACACCATAATATTTGAAAATAAAACTGAAACATATGTAAGTGAGCTGGTCTTAAGTAATTTTTCTGGTCTGGGATTTAACTATGCAGTATTAAGAAGTAATGTGGCTGGGTCGTATTAACAAGTGGCTAAGTTGCTTGCAAAAGAACTGACCAAGCAGTTAAATATAACTTCAATAAGATGGTTCTATTACTGCATCTATACTGATGTAAAGGACACTAGCGGCACATGAATCTAGGGGTATCAAAAAAGTGGTGCACACTCAACGTCAAAAGATAAATTAGAATAAATGTTATAGTTCTACGGGATGGGAAACTGCATCATTAGCAACCAAGTTTGAGATGGGTGGGTGACACAGTTGAATATTGGTTGAGCCAAGTAGAGACGTCTTTATCTGAATCGGAACAGGTCAACTCAAGTACAGTTTAAAGATTAAAGTCACCTGATGTTAGACCTACATCCTACGTAGCTACAGATCACTTCACCTGTCCTATTTCTAAAGCAACTGATTTTCACACTTTCCAACTTCAACAGGCGTGTGCAAATAAGAAACCTTTCTGCAAGCAGGATATCACACTGGAGGATAAAAGATCTAAGGATTGTGTTATTCTGGAAGGAAAGCGAAGGGAAAACACAATCATAGATGGCAGAGTTTTATTCCGACGCACTTCACCTGTCTGTGCACACACCTATGGTAAGTATATAGATTTGGCAACTGTAGAGTTCTCTAGGTATGTTATGTGACTATGTTAGGATATTTTTATTTTCTCTTAAAACTTGATGTAGTTTTGGAAATCACATTACACAGACACACCCTGATATTTTGTACGGGTTGTTTTTAGTCCCTGTGTTTTTTAAATACACTGCTCAAAAAAAATTATGGGAACACTCAATCATCACAGTGTAAGTCAATTAAACTTCAGGGATATCGACCTGTCCAGTTAGGAAGCATAAGTGATTGTGAATTGAATTCACCTGTTTTGGTGCAAATGAATGCGACAACAGGTGGACAGGAGAGGCAACAGCAAGACAACCCCCAAAAAGGGAATGGTTTTGCAGGTGGTGACCACGGACCATTTCTCTCTCTTGATCCTTCCGGACTGATTTTACTCAAGTTTAGCATTTTTCTAGTGCTCTTGTCACTCCTGGTAGCATGAGACGATACTTGCAGCCAATTCAGGTTGCACAGGTAGTCGAGCTCCTCCAGGATGGCACATCCATACATGCCGCCGCAAGAAGGTTTGCTGTATGTCCCAGCACAGTCTCCAGAGTGTGGAGGAGATAGGGAGACGGGCCATTGCACGAGGAGAGCTGGGCAGGGCCGTAGAAGGGCAACAACCCAGCAGCAGGACCGGTATCTGGTCCTTTGTGCGAGGAGGAACAGGAGGAGCACGGCCAGAGCCCTACAAAATTACCTCCAGCGGGCTACTCAAGTGCATGTTTCTGACCAAACTGTCAGAAACAGACACCCATGAGGGTGGCATGAGGGCCCAACGTCCTTTAGTGGGACCTGTGCTCACAGCCCAGCACCGTTCAGCTCGATTGGCATTTGCCAGAGAACACCAGAATTGGCAGCTTCACCACAGGTGCTTCACAGATGAGAGCAGGTTCCCACTGAGCACGTGACAGATGTGAAAGAGTCTGGAGACGCCGAGGCGAACGTTATGGTACCTGCAACATCATCCAGCATGACCGATTTGGTGGTGGGTCAGTGATGGTCTGGGGAGGTATATCCTTGGAGGGTCGTACAAACCTCCACGTGCTAGCCAACGGTACCCTGACTGCTGTTAGGTACCGGGATGAAATCCTCAGACCCATTGTCAGACCTTACGCTGGTGTAGTTGACCCTGGGTTCCTCCTGGTGAAGGACAATGCCTGGCCTCATGTGGCCAGTGTGTAGGCAGTTCCTGGATGACGACAGCATTGATTACATTGACTGGCCCTCATGTTCCCCAGACCTGAATCCAATTGAACAACTCTGGGACGTTATGCATCTATTTCGTGTTCCCTTAATTTTTTTGAGCAGTGTAGTAATGCTATATTCCCTATACGTAATGCCTAAGTGACTTGTATTTCATTTAATTTCTACAGCAGAAGCCCCTGACTTGTTGCTGTACCTCATTAGCCTTGCCCTTGGACTATCAGTACTTGTCATTGTGGTGTGTTTAACAGTATTCATGGTGATCAAAGCAAACGCATGCCGAATGAAAAGTGTGATTTTACCGAAACCTCTGGTGAGTGGTATCAATACTTGATAGACGGATAAACAATACTCCTCCTGTTTTGTGGCCATCTAGCATAACCTGTTTTTCAGATTCTGCTTAATGTTGTAATCTTGTTCAGAATATACACTAACGCCACATTTACTGCACAGGAAATACTACCAGACCGATACGTGCCCTATGATACTAAGGACTGCGTTGTGTCAGAACTACACATCAGCTCATCCCAACACAGTCTTTTGGAGACCTGTCCTATTGAGAGATCACCCCACAGCTCTGAGAGGGAGGACTCCTCAAATGCATCTGGTCATTTTTACACGGGAGGCAGGCTTTCATGCAGCAGCAGCCAGTCTGATCAGGAGTCAAAAACAGTGGAAACTGTTGATGTACAGTCACAGTCTTTACTGTCTGCCGAAGAAGTTATCCCTGCTGGATCTAACTATGACAGACCGCAGATACTGGTGATGGCAGATGACATGGGTAATGGGGACATGGTGAAAAGCTGCAGATGAGCCTGAGTATCGCTACCAATCCCCTGCCAATTTAGGTGAATGAAGGACCCAACCAGAAGGTGCACTGTAATGATGTGAAGATCTAGTTTTACTAAAGTAGCAGGTATGGTCTGTGGGATACGCCATCACTTCATTGAACCGGCGTTCTGCACTAGTGGCGTTTTTATGGCTTCCAAAATAAGTCATGCTTTTTTTATTGAATAAGGAATTTACAGTCCAAAGCAAGAATGAGCTCAGTGCATCAAGTTGAAATGAGGTGACTGGACTTTTTGTGTAGCTAATTACAATCTCCATGCCTGGTTGCTGACTGCCAAGGTGGGTTTTTGCTATGGTTTCATAAACCTGAGCACCCAAATGTGTTTTCATTATGTTTATGCTCCACACTGATACAATTATAGGGCATTTGTTGTTCTTTGAACCATCATGGGTAACTGCTCACATGTAGTGCTTTGCACACAACACTGTTGATTTTAACATGGGTCTATAATGCACTGATCTGTTAAGCACTTAGATGAAAGATGGCCATATGTTCTGTGTCTTTATTAATAAACTTGATCCAAGAGATTGATGCATCTTCAATGGTAAATATAAACCACTGACCAACAAAATTTAATGATGTGGATCAGTTGACTAACTCCTATAATAATCTGAACTAGATTTCTTTGAAGAAATAGTGGAAATATTTCCACTTGTTTGAAGTCCGCAGAAGACACGCTAGACCGCCTAAATGTTGATGCATTGTTGTCAACATCTCACATTTATAAATGTGGGAAAAGTCTGCATATTCTTCTCACAAACACAATGAAAAGTTATGAGAGCATTTAATAGTGTTTAGAAGATTTATAGAATACAACTTGGAAAAGAGAAAAGAAAACTTTTGTTAATCTCTCTAAACAACACTACTTTGTCCTCATAATTGGCAGCCCACTTTGTGGAAAAGTGGTAACGGGAAAGAAATGTCATCGATAATTGTAAATGGAAAACAGTCACTTGTAGCCAAACAGGCCAAATTCTCAGCTCAAGAGAGCTTCAGGCCCTGGACGTTGGAGCGCAGGCTCAACATCTGTTTCTCTTGATAGGCTTTCTCTTCTTTAAACGCCGTCTTGTTGGCTTTCTTTTCTGTTCTTCTCTCCTACAAAGAGCAAACTGATGTTAAAAAAAACACTGCATTTTACTTCCAATCTGGACTACAATTTTTATTTATTTGTAAAGTGAAGACAAACGTAATGTGCCAAATGTTAACTTCCAGCATAGTGATGATAAGGTCTGGCAGAGTAACCCATCAAGCAGGAACCTCTGTTTTATCTATTGTGTGACCTACCTTGCGCTCTTCTTTGATGGTTTGCTTCCTTGTTTTGCGCTCCTCTTTAGTCTCCTCCCTTGGCCTGGGCTGTGTGGAGAGGCGGGGCAGGTCTGTGTTGTTGATCCGCTCCATGCGCTCCACCTGCTTGGCTGTCAGGCTTCTAGAGGGCAGCACGTCCAGTGGTATGCCTGTCCTGGTGGACACTCTGATGGTCTTAGTCTAAGAGCACATAACAGACTGTCAGTGCACAGGTTAAACCGGCCACGTGTAGCATGTTTAATTAATCAGTCAACTGATATTCGCAGCTGCTGGTGACAACTTCACAAGACAAAGACTAATGAGGTTTAGCCAGGGTAATCTCTGACCAGAAAGTGCCACACCTACCTTGGGAGGTTCCTGAAGGATTTTTGGGTGGTTATACAAATTTGAATATGTACCTAGAGAAAACAAGACAATAGTTTTATGGATCAAAGTTCCCCTGACCCGATTTGTTTTGTATATAGTTGATCTAGGCATAAGATTTTATTGTGTAAGAATGCCTCACATTTTTTATATTGGCATTAAATTAATAAATTCTATTTCACAGAGCCCTGGTATACTGCAGTAATTGTACATTTTATTGGAGAAGCTGACATAATATGGCACAGCCCTATCTAGAATATTTCTCACCCGCCACTGCATATACTCAATTAGTCAAGCATAATAATAATAACTTGCATTTGATTAGTGCTTTTATAGACACACAAAGCGCTTTACAATATAAGGGGTGACTCACAGTTTGGTAACTAATGTGTAGCACCCACCTGGGCCAAACTTGCTCACCACATATCAGTTTATAACCTACTGGGAGCCACAAGGGCCAGAAGAAGGGATTAACTAGCCAAATTGAGAGCGGAAGGGATGATTAGGTGGCCAGGATTGATATGGGCCAAGTAGGCCAGCAACCCCCGTTACTCTTTTCGATAAGTGCCATGAGATCTCTAATGACAACAGAGTCAGAACCCCCATTTAACATCCCATCTGAAATATGCACTCTGTACAGGACAGTGTCCCTGTCCTGGAGCGTTGGGCTGCCACAGACCAGAAGGTCTTCCAGCAGCAACTGGCCTCCCATCCAAGGTAGAACCAGGACAGACCCTGCTTAGCTTCAAAGGCAAGCCATAGGTGGAACGGAGGGTGCTTTGGAGGGTGCTTTTGCGGCTGACCCAAAACTTGCAGATCCTCAAATACTATGAATAAAGTTCCTCGTGTTAGAGCAGGGGTGGGGAACCTCCGGCCCCCGGGCCATATACGGCCCGCGACACTATCGGATCTGGCCCGTGAGGCATTATCATTATGTATCTTAAATACTTTTATCAAGCAAAACACATTAAAAGTAAAGCGAAACATTAGCTCGTTCGCTAGCGGAGGCTAACGCTAAAGGTTTCATGTTTATACTTTGATATCTCTAGCATAGTTAGATAGTATTGATCTGTATAGTATAGATCTGTATATGATATCTCATAATGCAGTCTCATAAGGGTAGTACTACTAGTCGTTTAGGTCGTTTCGGAGGTCTGCGGTCTCTCTCTGTCCCCTTCATAAACGTCCCTGTTGCCCGGGAAACGAGTGCCAACGTCACGTGACTGGAGCAGTAAACTGTCTTTTTTTTGTATGAATGGATACTAGATTGTTATTGAATATGTATTGAATTGTGAATTGTATTCTGACTATAATGAATTACTAATTTTATATTGCATATCTATTATTATAATTTGATTAATCAAATCCGTTGGCAGTTAGACTGAGATTTCAGAGCCACCGATAACCCTTTTATTGAATAATAGTTAGATCCTGGCTTCTTCATGTTGTTACATAAACAAACAATAAAAGAAAATACATTTATGTTTGTCCTGTTGTGTGGCCCCCAATGGATGTTGTAAATACGCCAATGGCCCTTTATAGAAAAAAGGTTCCCCACCCCTGTGTTAGAGCCTAACTTTCACTTCCATTTGAAACATGACTTGGGCAATTCAGGAATGCAGATTTGACTATAGTTCTTTCCAAATACTAAGTTGATCCTTTACGTAATTTGTGTAGATCTGATGAGAAAAGGAGGTAACG
Source organism: Galaxias olidus (assembly GCA_026901105.3). Lineage (NCBI taxonomy): Eukaryota > Metazoa > Chordata > Actinopteri > Galaxiiformes > Galaxiidae > Galaxias > Galaxias olidus. Next base: position 100,905 of record JAPMUY010005955.1, read on the forward strand.
ATGAACAATTTTTACCAGATGCTCTGAGCAGCTACTTGTCTGAAAAATACTTTATTTACATTAATTCAGCAGTTGACTTAAAGCGATCGTTCACCCATATTTAGATTTGTTTTTTATCAGATACCAATGTTACATTTTAAACATTGTATTGTCACTAAGCATTTCGCAATAAAACAGCAGAATGTCAAACGAGTTAAGAAAATTACACAATTGCGTGATCGGGAGTCCTTCCTGAATTTTTTTAAACTACCGACGTTTTCAGCCAAGGGTAGAGCGCTTGCTGGTTCTAAGTTTGATTCGAGCAATGCTCTAAGGGCATTGTGGTGTACAATGAATTAACCATTTAAACACCGGTGGTCGGGAAAATACGTGAATTTCACTTACATTGATCCTATGACCCGAACTTGTTCAATATACTTACTTAATTTAGCCTAAACAACAACATATATTGTTTAAGAAAATTGGTGAAGTACCCCTTTAAGCTGGCATTTCCAGTAGCACTTCAATCAGAAAATAGCGATAGAATGTAGTGTACATACGTTTTCTGTTCTTGTTAGTTCAAAATTCTAGCAACATCTATTTTCTTATTCTGCAAGAAACCAGATGATTTAGTCAGAAACTGTGTTTAACACTGAAAGGTTTTTGTTTAGGCCTGCCATATAACTTGCAGTAAAGCTGTCGCCAACAGCCTCCTTTAGAGAAAATGTTATAACAGATATCATTTAGCAAAGACATTGCATGAACCTTCATTAAATGTCTAATTGCTTCTTTTATCAAGTGAACACAGCATGTGCAAATAAATGCAAATGTAACTGTTCTCTTGTCTCCAGGGACTTGTTTTTTGAAACACCAGGAGCTTAGCAGGGTCAGAATGACAAAGTAAAAAAAAATTCAATATGGTGTAGCGCTACTTAACGGCTTGAAAATATGAATGTTTGAAAGCCATAAAATATGCAAATTTGATGTCTTTCTCTTTCCTCACCCTGGCTTATCTGCCCACGGTGTAATGCCGCGTTTCAATTGTAGTTCCACTACCCCTCAGCCCTTGGTATGACGTAACAGCATACGTCGCGCAGAGGCCACTTGGAGAACAGAGGGAAAGTCCGCGGGAAATTTAAATGGAACAAACCTGCCCTTCTACACGTTCAGCCCAAACTGTCATTGATCAACCGCCAGTTGTATGCTTTGCGTTATACTGATTTTTACAAATCATCGGAAATACATGCATACTCATTTAAATTAGGCTTGTGCAATCAGCTGTGTCAATTTCTTAAGAAATAGAAATTAATAAATGTTTCTGTTTGTGATATGCATCATGATTATCCTAACTATTATTGCTAGGGGATTATGATACCTTGCTCAATCTATTAATATTCTCCTTCGGTGGTGAGCAACTGGCATTTTACGTGCATTAATGCCACCTAACCATTGAGTATTTTCTTGCACCAAATGCATAACAGCAATGCATTGTGGGTGATATACACCTCTGGAGTGACCATCGTTGTTCACTTGCTCCATCAGCCCTCCGAGGGTCGATCTCACCAAGTTCACTTCAGATTTTCAGACTAATGGAACGACACTTAAGATGGCGGTGGGGACTCCCCCAAGGGCAAGTGCCGAGGGGAAGTCAACGAGGGCATATAGAACTGCTATTGAAATGCAGCATTACTCTTTTACTCACTAATGATGGATTCGCAGTCCCACTTCTCTGTGGGTGCTTCAATGACCAAAGTCTCCATTTCCTGCTCCTCCTCATCTTCGTCATCATCTTCCTCTTCCTTTAAAACGGGCAGCTCTTTAGGACCCAGGTCATCAGGCCTCTGATATCTGAGTGACAAACATGCTGTCATCTAAGCGTGCCCGTTTAAAATCACAGATTTTTCATGGAATACTGAAATTCTTAACATACATTCGTAACATTTCATTTCAGGAATTCTATCAGTTGGTTGGATGAAAAAGAGTTTCTGCATTCTTCTTGTGATAAATGCATGCAATAAAAACTTGTCGTCAAACATTGTTGTAGTGTGCTATAAGCATTGTTCTACTTAAAAGCCCACATTGCAGGGGCGGCTGTGGCTCGGGAGGTAGAGTGGGTTGTCAACTGATCCATGGGTTGGTGGTTTGATCCCCAGCTCCTCCTGTCCCTATGTCAAAATGTCCTTGAACAAGACACTGAACCCCAAGGTGCTCATGGCAGCTCCGCCACCATTGGAGTGTGAGTGTGAGAGGCAACATTGTACAGCGCTTTGTTCCATTGAGGTTGAAAAGCGCTACATAAATGTAGTCCATTTACCATTAGCACAAGGGTTCAATGTTTATAATATAAGAATTCTTAGTTTGACCTATTGTATCAATGCACCATGGTAAGTGTGAATGCGTGAACAGCACTTACTGTTTTCTAGATCACAGTGGCCAGGCTTCACCCTGAGATTTCTGTGCAGGCTACCTTGTAAACATCTCACTTTTTATGCACCAAATCTTTCAAATCTGCTATTTAAGCCCTCAACACTGCTAGTACAGTGCTGTTTACAATTACTGAAATATCTAATTTGACATCCACTCACTCTTTCTCTTTTTGTTTGAAGTAATCTTTGATGACCTCCTCCAGACGATTACTGTCTGGCTCAATGAAGCCTTCCAGTTCAGCGTTATCCAGTGCTCCTATCTCATCCTCATCAAACTGCTCAAAAAACTAAGAAAATAAGATAAAATGAGTACAAAGATCACATGTGTTACGATTAGTTCATTAGTTCATAAATCCTGATGATATTCATATTGTATAGTATTAAGATATTGCCATTGACTCACTTTTTCAAAGCGATCGTCCAGAAGGGTTAGTTGCTCGTTCCTCCTCATGACAGATGAGCTCAGTGAATATTCTGTGAAGCGACTCTTTGTTTCTTCGTCCATGAACATGAACTCCCTGCCCGGAACCTCGCCAGCCTCGTCCCCTGAGAAGTCGCCCTCGGAGTCAAAATCACCTTCTTCACTCTGCTCTTCGTACGTGTCCTCCCACTCATCATCTTCATTTCCTCTGAAGAAGGTTATGTGCAGAGAGAGTTAAATACTGTTTAAACAAAGTGAAAGGGTAGAAGTGTGGCTCTCACTACCAATTCTTTGGGCATATTGAATATTTTTTAATTTTTCATATCTGGATTTGTGGAGGACAAACTATTTGGAAGTTTTTTATCAGTTATGCTGCAAGTTATGAAACATATTCCTTAGAAGTCCAGTCTTACTCTATTTCCACAACCCCATTCACATTATTTGCTTTAAGGATGAAGTCATCGTCCAGCATATTTTCAGGGTCGTCATAGTCAAAGTCCTCATCAAGTGCAGCAACAATGTCTGGGTCCATGTCCAGCCTGGGTCCTGTGGCACAAAACAACAATGCGAAATAATGAACTCGGCTGCCATCCATTAGGAGGTTCCAAGTGAAGAAAACTATGTCATTGTGGGTACATATTATAGCATGTTTTTTTTCTTTCTCAGTTTAATATAACACACAGAGCACAATGTTATCAACTATGTGCACACATCTAAATGCACCTTGCTAATAATAATGATTATATGTCTATTCTTACCAGAAATGGGGGCAGCCTTGTTCAGAAGTCCAACATCTTCCTCAAACTCCGAGGCAAAAACCGAGGAAGGGAGGTTGACAATGGCACCCTGTCCATGAATAATCACAAAAAAAATTATCATGTTTGCCAGTTCTATAGAGTGAGGGCATCAAATTCCTACATTTCAAATGTCCAACTAGATTAGGTTAGATAATACATAATGTCTTCATAATGCACATTTTTGTTCAACCGAGACTCACTATAATGGCCTTTTCTTCTTCTTCCCCTTCCTCTTCGTTGTCATCTTGGAGTTCAAAAGGCTGTCTGTCTCTCTGTGACGGCACAGATGACACCAACTCCGCTGGTTTCCCCACCTCCTTTAGGTGCTGGAGGTAGTTGTAGTCATCGTCGAAGAACACCCCAAAGTTTCTCTGTTCCTCCTGCCTCTGCTCTGCATCTGCCTGGGGAGAAAGTGAAACGCGGCCCGTACTTAATTCGCTTTGAGCCTTTACACCCTGTAAAGGAGGTAGCACTAACAAAATGTTGTCATTTTTATTTTAAGCATCAGTAAGAAACGACTAACAATATAAAATGCTAATTTAAACCATTGTCAACTTTTCACCTCATATAAAGATGTGTTCTGGATTAAAACATGTCTTCAGAACCCCTATTTATTGGTAAATTGTACATAACTGTTTCTTCTATCACGTTTGGTGACACTAACCATGGCAGGTAGAAGAACATGCTGGGGGGCATTTTCATCTGCAGCAAGTGGATCCCTCTGACTTCTATGGACCAAGTGAAAGGTCACAGCCTTCTTCTTCTCAATAAACGATTTTTTCTTCTTGTGAGGCTTAATGACAGAAGCATCGTAAAAATCGCTCGTAAAAAAAATTGCATAAGGGATTATTTAAGAGCATGTTCATTTCCGTTTTCAAAAGTATAATTTAATACATTAAGAGCTACAAAGTTAGTAATTTTGACTATCCATAACCAATATGCAGGCGTTGCTAGTTGCCTATCATAAGATAAGGCAAACAGACAATGCTAGTTTTGCTTCGCATACCAACCTACAGTATGGCCAGAGCAAACTAAGTAATAATCAACTAACACAGAACACGATCTTGTAATACAATCTATAAAACATCTGTCAAAATGGAAGGCCAATGCGGGAATAAATTTTTTTTCTAAAAGCATGGCTGCACAGCCTTTCTTTCGAGCAGGATAATATCCAATGTGCCTGTTTAAGCTAAATTGAAATACTGAAAACATATATTATCGGACATCTCTTCGAGCATTATCCCAACATTTACGCTACTTAAGTTCACTTCGTGAACTTGACAACGTTCGTTCAATGATTCTCTTGAAATATGTGACTATATTTCGCTAACGTACTACTAGTAGCTTGTTAGCTAAACAACTAGCTTGCTTACCATTGTTTTGAAGGACTTCTGATCAGTTTAGTGGAAATTAAGTTTTTACGCTACGTGTTCAAATACATCACACACAAAGTATATACGCATTGTACAGTTGTATGACAAACTTGCAATAATCACTCGAAACACTTGTTATTCCCAATTATTTGGACCACGTTGATTCGTTCAGGCACGCTTCAGTGACGACCATTGTTGGGAAGGACCAACTTGCAGGTCTACGTTAAACCACAAAGAGACAAAATATCTGTTTTTGAAGCGAACTAAATAAAATACTTTAATATGTGTTTATAATATATATTGCAATTCATATTTTTCTATGATATAACGGTTTCAAAACTTTTATATTTATTATGTTTTTTTATAAATTGGTTTTTATATGGTACAGCCCTACAGAAGAAAGTAATCAAACCATGAGCCACAGGGTAAATATCAGAGGCGTCATGCGCCACATTTTTTAGAGGGGGCACAGCTTCACAACACCATTTAGGTATCCCAGGGGGGCTAGATATTTATTTATTTACTGATGGTAAAAGTTTGCTACCCGTTTGGAAACACGCTTCCCCAACGCCTTTTTAAATGCAACCAAGTCATCTGTGATGGTATACATTTTTCTTTTGCATTTAATTGATTTTGATTAGTCAGCTGACAAAAAGCGACATTCACGAACGCTGCGCTTTGGAAAACGTTTAACTATTTTCAAAAACACGCAAGGATAAATGGAACAAGATTCAACAGAAATTAAAATTAGAACAATTTCAACTTTTACTGGAGGATTTGGGAGCAGTAGTGTTTTTGTTTTGGTTGAAACTTAAATATTGTACTGTATTGTAAATATTGTTTTGTAAACATTTTTTATTTATTTTAGCTTTTTTTTGTTTTTCTTTTGTAATTTATATTCTGCCTTTAAACAGGGCACTGCTGGAAAAAAGACCTGGGGGTATTCCATCAACCGCGCTTATGAAATTGGCGCTTAATAGAGAAAGCCTGGCTTGAACTAACCTCAACTTTGACTTAAGCCTCAAGCTGTTCCATGAACACAATTCGGTCGTCTCCAGTCAACGTTAACTCAAGCCATGCTTGTACAAGCTGGCATAGTGTGCGCACGGCGAACAGAAGCAGCCTGGAACAATCGATTATCAAAACGGAGATAAAGTGTCGCAACAACCAGAAAGAACGGTGCTATTCTCGCGAGAAAAACACGTCAAAGGAATTCGCCACTGACTGTCTCATCACCAAAAAGGGCAATACTGCTACGATTTTCAAGGCAAGGGAAAGTGCGTGGCCAAAAATTGCAGACAGATTAAATGCGTAATTTAAATATTTACTTTTTTATTTAAATTAACATTGAAATCGTTATGAAGAGATTGTGGCTGTTGGCAGGCGCGATAATATCCGAGATGTGTTTAATTTTCAGAGGAACAGCGTACCCTGATAGCTCATATCCATTTCCACTGTTACGCGGACGACACCCAGCTCTATGTTTCCTCCAAACCCTCTTCCACCTTCCCACCCTCCTCCCTCTGTGCCTGCCTACAGGAAATCAAATCCTGGTTCACCTCAAACTTCCTCAAATTAAACGATAATAAAGCAGAGGTAGTCCTCATTGGCTCCAAGTCCACACTGCAAACTGTCGGTAACTCCTCGGTTTCCCCCTCCCCCCAGGTTAAGAGTCTGGGTGTTGTCCTCGACAGCACCCTATCATTTCACACCCACATCAACAACACCATCCGGTCCGCCTACTTCCACCTCCGAAACATCAACCGCCTCCGCCCTTCACTCACTCCCAACACCACTGCAGTCCTGGTACACTCTCTTGTCACTTCCCGCTTGGACTATTGCAATTCCCTCCTCTTCGGTCTCCCCCACAAATGCCTCCATAAACTGCAATTAGTCCAGAACGCTGCCGCACGCATCATCACCAAAACCCCTGCCATCTGTCACATCACCCCCGTTCTGCTCCAACTCCACTGGCTTCCCATCAAATACAGAATAAATTTCAAAATCCTCCTCCATACATTCAAGGCCATCCACAATCTAGCCCCTCCATACCTGTCTGACCTCATTCATATTAACACTCCCACCCGGTCCCTCAGATCTACCTCCTCCATCAACCTGATCGTATCGTCTGTCCACCATGGGATCGCGAGCCTTCAGCTGCTCCGCCCCACGTCTATGGAACTCCCTCCCCCCTGACATCAAAAATCTGGACTCAATTTCCTGTTTCCAAACCCACCTCAAAACCCATTTGTTTAGGCTGGCTTACTGTCCCACGTGATGCTTTTTAATGCTCGATTGCAGGCTCCATGCCTTTTTAATTGTATACTACTTATTTTGATCTTATTTTATTTTATTTATTTATTTATTTTTATTATTTTTATGAGAACTGTTTTTTATATTACTGTACGGCGACCTTGAGTGCCTTGAAAGGCGCCTTATAAATTCAATGTATTATTATTATTATTATTATTATTATCAGGCTAAGGTGTGTCACAGATGACCAATCCCAATAGTAGGTACTCGGGTTCGATCCTGGCTCGAGGTCAGCTGAAAATTGTCTACTGTCTGTTTTTCCTTTAAAGCATAACAGCCAGTTAATATTTATTTTAGATATGGTGACAAAGAAATGTCATTTTCAATGTAACATTGTATTTTATATAGATTTCTATCACAAATAATGCAATTACAATGCCACTGCGGACATTGATTTGTCATTTCAGCATTTTTTCATGTTTGATGTGGGAAGGTTATTGCTAACACAGGAAATGCAGAACTATAAACACTTATATTCATGCTTGGTCACACTGAGAAAAAGGTCTGGACCTACATATGTTTCCGAATACGAAAATAAGTTAAGTGACAAAGTGGAGCGAGCAAGAATAGATACTTGACGGAACTTTCTTTTGGGATTTGTTTCCGCCTGTTGGATATTCTTTGTTACACAGCTAAACTAAGCTTGACAGTTAGCCTGCTACGGAGCAGGCTAGTTCAGTGGTATAAATTACCTTGGCAACTGAGCGGGGATTCGTGTTAGCCACAGTAATGGAACGGAGCTCTCACTAAAATTAGCCAGATTTATCAAAATAAGCCAGGATTTTCGCTTATCTAGCTTGATGGAATACCCCAGGTCTCAGTCGGTTAGCCCTGTATAAATAAAATAAATAATAATAATGAAGGCTGAAAGAGGAGCAAGCCAGTGGCGTCTTCCTTCATAATGGTGTTGAGGCGCTGGGATGAAACCTCTCAGAATTTTGCAGTGAAAAAAAGTGGTAGGCTAGCAAAATTATGCTACCATTGGGAGGCCTACTTCTAATAGATTATTATTATTATGAGTATATGCAAGAAGGAACAATATAACTAGTTATTAGAGAATAACAAAAACATAATCTGGTATATGGAGTGGATTAAATAGTATTATTAGAAATGGATCAATAAACACAAGTTGCCCTAAGTAGTTCATTGACAACAACACGAATGGATGTGGTTAATGGGTTTAATAACGCTAACTAACAACACTAACACTGACAATGAAAATAGTTAAACTGTTTCCAAAGCGCAGCGCTCCTGAATGTCACTTTTTGTTAGCTGAATTAAAATCAATTAAATGCAAAAGAAAACTGTATATGATCACAGATTTCTTTGTTGCATTCAAACCAAAAAGGTGTTGGTGAAGCGCATTTTCAAAGGGGTAGCAAACTTTTGCCATCACTAAAAAAGTAAATTTCTATTCGTGTATAGGCTACCTAAATGGTGTTGTGAAGCTGTGCCCCTTAAAAAAAAGCCTCTGACTTCAATGCATGCGGTATCTTCCCCTTCATGTGTTAAAACTCCCAATAATAAATAATTTAATACATTTTTTTCTTTTTTTCTTTTTAATCGATATGTATTGCCCGGTGACATTAAATGCCCATACAGTTTTGTCCAAGAAGTTCCTTTGTTCATTAATTTATGACTGAAACACCAATAGGTCGATCGCAGAAATACATAAAAGGTTGTATTAAAGTATGCATTACAAGTACATATTAAACATGTTGCACTCCCAAGGCCATTTGTGTCCGTATTTTGTTCTGGTGGGTTTAGCTTGATCTTCAGACATTCATGGAAAGCATGAGAAACTGGCAAGAGAAAAGAAAACAAACCATCACAAGCAAGTCAACATACACTTGATAGACAAATATCACATAACAAACTGAAATTTTCCCCAATATTATTTATTACACAGAGTAATGCAATAGTTAATATTACTTTGTACCTGCATCAAGTTCATGTTCACCTGCCCTGTCTTATTTTTCTCAAGTGCCTGAAAAACTCCTAACAGAGAATAAAAAATGAAATTGTTAATTTAGAAATGGACACATCCACCCAACAAGAGCTACAAAACAAAATTCTGAAAATAAATGTTTTTCTAAGGTCTTATGACAATAATCATGGTCCTGTTAAAAGGGTTTTCTTACGGAACATGTTTTCAAGGCGGACAATGCAGGTGAGGTAGTCATCAAAATCAATGTCATAGCTTTCATCAGCAAACCTCAAGCCCAACAGCTGGAGGAGCCTCGTATTCAGAGACATACCTTATATGGTTTAAACAAACTGTTATTATGTCGTTTTTACACCATTAAAAACATCATGAGGATGTTTTCATAAAATCTAAGCTAGCCCTTTAGGATCTTTTACCTGCAGCTTTGAGCGCAATACGAAGCTCATAAGAAGACATCTTTCCAGACCGGTCTGTGTCATATGAGATGAAGAGCATCTGTTGCACAAGACACAAATATCATTCAAAAGGTTATCTTGCTACTGTGACAGCTAAAAAGCTATAATATACTGTAGCTCAATTTACAAATAACTTGGAAAAAAATTCTAGGCCAGCACATACAATCCATTTCTTCATCTTCTCCCAGAAGATTTTAAACTCCTGAAACTCCAGCTGCCCCGTGTTGTCAACCTAAGGTACTGTCAAGGCAAATGCAGTCAAAAATCATAAACGTATGAATTTACACCAATGCATTATTCAACATATTAGTTCAGATTCACTGACAGTTTGAAAGGATACATCCATGAGGTTGATGATACTATGGCAAGTGTTGAGACTCACACCATCAAATTGGATTTCTTTCCCTGAAAACAAAAATATTTGAAATTACATTGTAATAAAAAGCTTAGCCTCATGCAAAAGTCAGTAAAGCGTAATGTTATTTGAGTCTGCTTACTTCTGCTCAGTACGCCATTCAACACCTGTTGAAGCTCCCAGGCAGAGATGGCCTGGTCCTGGATGAAGAGGAAACATTTTGGGCTTAAATCCAATTTATGGATCTCTGCATCTCTCCAATTTATGGATCTCTGCTACTGACAGTACATTATAAACATTTAAATGAGACTTACAGAACCTGCAATCTGTTCGAACAGTCTCCTCAGCCCTTTCTCCTCACTGGTCTCCTCCTCTGGAGGGCTTGGCATGGGAGGCTGCAACCCACATTACATTATTACCACAAGTTGACAGCACTACACTAACCCAATATTCATTCAGTGCATTGTAATGATTATGTTATACTTACATCTGGCAGGTGAGCTTCAACAGTGCTCCCCATCTCCCTGTTGGAGAAAACATTATCTTCAAGGGTTGCCTTTACACACAGAAAATAGTTTTTTTTTTTTCTTTTACTGGTAGCTACCATTGTACAAATGACTTATCTAAAAAATAACATTCGGAGGCTGAATATTTGAGTCATACAAGCAACTTGCCCATAGCTTTTAATCATGTTGGACAACGTATTGGATTGAACAAATGCACATTGCAGTGCAATTTGAGTAAGTGAGTAAAATAGTGTTACTTGTCAGTATAATCACAACTCTGAAAGGGACCAATCTCTTAGCAAATTACGTATGTACTCACAAGGCTCCAGCCTTCTTTTCAGAGAAGATGCGTATGAGGAAGTCCGCTTCATGGTGTGGTTGAAAGGTGGTCGGCACCAGTAGGTACTTCCCTGGGGGAAGAGTGAAGCGTTCAGACACCTCCCTCACGTTGATGTAGGTCTTACTGCGCACCTTGGAGGGATTGTAGCGGAAAAAGTCCTTCCCCAGGTGGTCCCCATCAGCCGGAGCCTGCCAATATTGTAATGTGGGAGTAAAACAATCCTCTGGGCTGGAAAATATCAACTATACTAATAAATAATAATAATAATACATTGAATTTGAGGGCGCCTTTCAAGACACTCAAGGTCACCTAATACTAATTCACAGCTGTTTCTAATTTGCCAAACATTCATAGGACTACAGTGGACATTAAAAAACTAATTCCACTGACCAGCGCTCTGTTTCCGACATGAGACTAACTGAGGTGTTATGATCAGTTTGTTGATAGTCTTTTTATGTGATTGCTTTGAGATATTTGTGGGCATTGGTGGCCAACCTTCTGAAGCTACTTTACTGTATATAAGACTCCCATTGAAATTAAGATAGGCATCAAAAAGGTCCTTTAGGGTACTTGAATGTTTATCTAGAGATATTTAATGAGTACTGCAAATCCCATAGGTAAAGAAAATCAAAAAATGAGATCTCATTAGTGTCTCTTTTTTCTCCTAGACACAAGTGAGACATTTGTGATACTTAAATGAGACTTTGGGCTTTGCCTCTTACCTCTCAAAATCTCCTAGAGAAATAATGACATATAGTCTCACATATGTCGTAAACTGAGCAGTAAAGGAGATCTCAGAGTCTCATTTGTATCTCCAAGTATTTATGACAAGTATTTTTTATCTCAATTAAAGCTCATCCAAGTCTCAAAAGTTATCTTTTACTTCCTTAATTTTGCTCCTAAGAGGCCTTTAGGAGCAATAACTTGGAAACAAACGAGCACAAATGAGACAAGATTAAGTGTGAACGTCTTGTTCGCATAGATAACTGTACAAATTTATCAGATTATATTATTGCAAACATAATTCAGATGCCAGATTCACAGATGTAGAACAAGTTAAATAACACCAGTCTCCATGGCCACCAGTCTCTAACCTCATAGACAGCAAAGCCGATGGTCTCCATGTCGTATCCTTCCTTTCTTAGGAGACGTCTGTTCTTTTGCATCAAGGCAATGACCACACTACCCTGTTCCTCCAAAGTGAGCTTGAACTGAGGGTTAGTCCAAAACGTGTCTGTGGATATAGAATACATCAATATGTACAAACTTCACAAATGAGAGAAGCGGATGCTTTATCATATTTAAATTTGATTGGCCTCACCTATGAAGTTGCGGCAGCCGCCGGCGGTCGAGCCTCTGATCCAGTTGCCCTCGAACATGTTGACCTCCCACTTGCGTGCAGTGCTGTCAGTCAGCGCATCAGGGGTTAAGTTGCAGATCTCAACCTTGTCATAGTTAGACTTAAAATCTTCAAATTCCATCCTGAAATATTGCAGATATTGAATTCAAGACAGTTAAACCAGGTCAGGAAATGTTTTGAGCACATAATTAAAGTGTATTTAATTGTAATATTTTACTTAAATCAACCCCAAATACTTACCAGAATTCACCATCGTCCAAGGCATTCTGAGTAAGACGTTTTTTTTCTTCCTTGTCAATCACATCCCACTCCCTTGAACTGTGTGGAAAATGGGGCTTTATTAAAATGTTTCTGTGGTGAAAAACATCTTAAAAATAATTCAACTGTAATAGCAGTTCACAATATCAGAAACCTAATTGGTTCCACTTAAAATCACACTAATGTGAGGCAAACATCATTTACAAGGTGCACACAAAACTAGAACTGTAGCAGTAAGCCTCAGACGCATCTTGTCTACTGGAACAGAAATGGACAATTGGCCAGATTATGAAGTGGGCTAGCTTTATTGAACATTGAACGTTTTTAATTACAGGCATGGAACAAAATTATATTTTATGTAATCGGTAAAACATCTACTATTAATGAAAGCAGTGTGACAAGTTAGTAGTGATTGTCATATATGAAAGTAATCCAATTCAATTACAGTATAATTATCATAGACTTTCCATTGCCACTTAAATGTGGTTTTAGGAGGTCCAACATACATTGGATCTGTCTTTGTTATCCAATGTCAACTTTGGTATATGTGTCTGAAAGGGGCATTTGACTCACTTGTCACTCCATGGGCCGTTCCATTCCACTTGACCCCAAGGATTCCTGACACGGATCAGCTTGATCTTCTTTCCTTTGTAGGTCACCTAAGAAAGAGAGGGAATAAAAAAGATGAAAGTTATGGATTATGCATGGATTCATTTCCTATTGACTTTTTGTAATACTACATTTTACATGGTAAAACAGATTATCTTTTGTGGTAAATTGAGTAATAATAGGGATGATGACATGACAGACCTCCTCAACGCCTGTGATAGAGTAGGCATGTCCTTTAACCAGACCAGTTGTTGTCTGAGCTTCAGACTCAGCCGAGCTGCTGATCTGCAACACAAGAGAGGAGGAGCATTGCCATTAGGGAGCTGCATGTGTGGTAGAGTGGATTTTTTATCCTCTAATTCGGAATTCCAACTCGCTATTAATCTTTCAAACCCACCTTAAAACCTATCTTTTCACCCTAGCATACCCTAGTTATCTCTCTTTAGAATCTGGTCCCTTTGTTTTACTGATACTATCCATTTGCTTACTTAAAGTTAGAACTGTTGTTGCTTTCTGTCTGTTATACTATTTCTGTCTAATTGTTTATTTTTGTCATGTTATCTATGTTGATGCTGTGAAGCGACTTTGGGTGTTAGAAAAGCGCTATATAAATAAAATGAATTATTATTATTATTATTATAGAAACCAGAATATTGTGAGAACATATTCTTACAATTAAGAGTCAGAAATAAAACGCTATTTAAAATATGTAATGTCTCAAGACCGCTCCCAATTCGTCAATGAGCTTTCTAGATCTCATGCAAGTTTTTGAAAGGAAGTTACAATTTATCATAATCATGTCATTGGCCTTGACCCTCACGTTCTGATTCAGACGCAAAATAATAATTGACTAAAGGGACCCTTACGTCGATAGAGCAGCCCAGCATAGAGCCTCGTTCCATGGCCTTTTTCAGAATGTTGAATAAGTTGTCTGGCGCTGCCTTGGTCTCGAACGTTTCCCCAACTCCACCCGTGAAGTCTTCCATTGCCTCAAGAGTGCTTCCCCCTTTCAGGGACTCATAGCTGCCATACAATCTGAATGAAATTGTTTTGTCAGACATGCACCTTTTCCTTAAGTGGCTTCACTAAGTTATATATAATGATGAATATGATAGAATACTTTGCATAGGCCTTCTCCAGCAGTGCGCTCCAGAACTCGTCATTGGACGCAGAATGGAGGAGCACCAGCTTTTTCCTCACAGACGGCAGTCTATCATCAACCACCACATCCAGCCATTTGTTGTGCTGCCAAAACTAAAGAGTAATATGGAAAATTGTTTGGTTAGGGCGAACATTGGCAGTCGGTACTATGACCTCAATTTGCTATATGTAATTATAGAAATATAAGTGCCTGTTAAAAATGATACAAAAGTTACCTGGAAATGGAAGATGCCAGCATAGTTCTGGTCAAAGCTCTGGTCGAGGGGCACCACTCTGGCCAAGACCTCTTCATGGAGAGTTAGGGACGCAATGGCTGCCAAGAGCCAGCAGTCACCTGAGGAGACCGACAGATGACAAGTGTTCAAGTAAGGAATACAATCCAAATATTCAAGTAAATAATTTCATGGCAGCACGGTGGCTCAGTGGTTGCATATTCTCCCTGTGTTTGTGTGGGTTTCCTCCCACCATTAAAAAACATGCTCCATCCTCCTACCAGTGCCATGACCAGTCACTGCCAATTCAACTGGAGTCGGTCTGTGTGTCCTAGATGTGTGTGAGCAAGTCTGGCGCAAACTGGCTGTGGTGGTATCACTCAGACTGTTCGTTGTTCGTTCTGTGTAATTAATTGGCAACCAATATGTGTAAAGCACTTTGAGTCTTGAGAAAAGCACTAAAAACTAAATACAATGAATTTTTATTATTATTATATATAATGATTATATCCGGTATATATACTGTATATAAGATAGGCTAACCAATTGTGCATTTTAGAACTAAAGCATGAAACTTTCTACAGTGTTTCACCATGAAGTTTAATTTCAGACATGGAGACACTTCAGATTTGACCGTTGGCAGAGGGCGGTCAAACTTCAGACTGTAAAATTTACGACCAAACACTACAGGTGAATAGGGTCAACAGTTTAACTAATAGATATCACCATGAAACTTCCCCAGTTGAATACTTACATTAAGACAATATTTTTTATGTATTACAAGCATTCTGAAGTGTTTAAATATGTAAATTATGCATTATCTAAAAAAATATGCGCATATCTGTATTTCCAGAACAGAAATCTTTTAAGCAGAGATTGCGCAGAACTGGTGTAAACTGTTTAAATTAAGTACAACATGAACCAACTTCAGCTGTAAGAAACTTAATATCTATCTATCATATTTTAGTTATTTATTTTTCTGCATGACAAACCACACAAGCTCACTCTGGTTCATGAATACCCTCAGTTGTGATAGCTATGTAAGAACTTGTCAGTAGGAAGGACTGATGTAGGCCCTGTTTAAATACTATGTTCCTGGAAGTGTACCAACCAAGCTGTCCTTGACATATGTCCGTCCTGTCGGCTCCACCAACAATGAACTTGGGGCTTTTGCAGAGTTCCTGTTGAAGAAGAGAAAAAGGTGTGACAGTGAGTGACAGGTGTATAACAGGAAATACTGCAAGGAAGCGTTGATTGACACTGCTGCTTTGGCAAGGTGTGTTCACACATTCCTGGACCAGTAATCAGTTCAAGTCCTAGTCACTGGAACAAACACAGAGAGCGAGGGGGTGTCAAAGTATTCGTAAAACTAGGAACGCCCCATTAAAAAATGTGTCATGTTTGTAATTGTCCTGCACTGGTTGAGATTAGGAAAGAATACAACTCAATCTGAATAAACATGAATAGATATGAAATTAGGTTATCATGCAATGACCAGATCATCATGCACTCACATTTATTGAGCTCAACATAAATGTATGAAGTAGATCGAAAAGTTTAACTTAAATGCTGAAAACAATTATTCCTCACTAAATTAACTTGGACAGCCACTGTTGTTTATCTTATTGATTTAAAAATAATGTGTGACTATTTTTAAGGTATTTTGTAAAGTGAGTGCATGACATTGCTACGCTAAATATATTTGCACACTAAACACATTGCAGTGCAATTGTGTATACAATTCAGTATGGTGCCTCAAACCCGTTAGCAACATGTTTGCACTCATAGTACCACAAGCCTACTCAGCATTCATTCATAATCTAAGAGAAAGCCCAAACGGTTTTTCCTTTCCCTGAGGT
The DNA here is from genome assembly GCA_026901105.3 of Galaxias olidus. NCBI lineage: Eukaryota > Metazoa > Chordata > Actinopteri > Galaxiiformes > Galaxiidae > Galaxias > Galaxias olidus. The sequence goes on from JAPMUY010005955.1 coordinate 117,274, forward strand.
TGTAGCAGACAAGACAGCATGTAGAGCAGAGTACTCACCCCAGGTCTTCTCCACTCGAAGTTGATGGGCACACTCTGACTGTAGAACAGAGAGGCATCGCAGGCCGGGAAGTCTGGATCTTCAAACAGGACTTTCTTCTGTAGACACTCCTGCTTCAGCTGCTCATAGGTCTTCCCATTCCCCTGTGTACTGATAGCCTTGGTGGTCTTTGAACTCCCACCAGCCAAGGAAGAATTGTAGGGCATTTTCAGACCTCGATGTTTGGAAACAGTGTGTATGTGAGTAGTTTCAGTTAGGCACTGGTGTTGTGTTTGTTGGATGTTTGATCAAGGGACAAACTTGTAAGGTAGGCACACACCCTCTGACAGAAACTGGTTTGTCCTACCCTGTACGTACCTCACCCATTTCCTTATCCGACATTACCTATCTCTCTGACTGAAGGAATTCATTCCTGTGCAATATAAAATGTGTTCAGGAATGTCAGGTTTAGACTTAGTGACAGGTGTCCTGGTGGTAAAGTTATGCTTTGTTTACTCAGAAACCTTAGGGTGCTGTTGAGAAATTCATAAAATAGACTCAGCAAGCATTTAAAAATATTTACAGTGTAGTTTGAACACATTCGTAACCATAATGATAACAAAATGAAAAGAAACCAGACAAAGAACATACATTAACAATAACTTTATCAATGCCCTTTAACCTACTTAAAACCTCCTTCATGAATATGCAAGTTCTGTTGCAGAATAGAAAATGTAGTAGTCAGGTTAGTACAAAAATATATTTACACCTGTCAGCATAATATCTTGGATACCACAAGCAGAGTAGTACAGAATAGCAGATTGTACAGCCACACATTTTTCATTAGACTTCAACTAGTCCTTATATTCAACACTATTGACAAGCATTTTGCGCTAGCTTTGCAATACATGCTTTGAAACAGTATTAAGAATCTTTAAGCTAAAACAGGAAATTTCAAATATAGGGAGTACTACTCCCTTCTACTCCTTCCACTAGTAAAGAATCGCTGTGCTGACTGACAAAGGGCCGGTTTGCAACTCACAATAACGTGATTAACAGGAAGAGCCCGCCAGGTTGCTAAGGAGCGTTGAGGTGCCATCGAATGGCAAAAGGCTCATTCCTAGGACGGGCACTCCTTTTTTCTCAGATCTTTTAAAAAAATGTATTCGAAAAAATTAAAAACATATTTCCTTTTTTTTTTTTTATTGCTTTACGTTTTGAACGCCACAGGTTATACTGGCCATGTGCACCTTAGAATCTTTTCAAATTTACTTAAGTATATAATTCACACTTCAGCATGAACTAAACCAACTTAATCCACAAACACTTACAACATCCTGAGCCGACATTTGGTGCAAGGAGACAACAAAACTTGGAACAAGTAGATACAGTTATAAGCGCTCTTCAAATACACAACTTGTGTCTTAGGGTAAACAGTTTATGACCATCAAGGCACTAAACCCAAGGTTTGGAATATTTTATCATCCCCAATCATGTCAAGCTATAATATTCTAGAATTGAACCATTGTTTCGATCTTAATTTGCTCTTAAGATATAATTCTATGAATTATCCCCCGAAAATATACTATTCAAAGAAGTCAGTAATAACCTTGAAAACAATTCCTAAGAATTGTCTTATTCAATCTGAGCAGGTGACAATTCAGTATAGTTGTCCTAAGTATTTTTTTTATGCAAGCACCCCCACCCCCCTCAAAAAGATGAACTTATCAAAAAAGAACTGAGCTGAAAATTACTTTGGCAAGTGACTTATGAATATGGAAGAATTCCCTTTGTATTGGTTCAGGGAGGACCACAGACAAGATAACTTTCAGCCCATTGTGTCCTTGTGTCATACAAATAAAATGAACCAAAACTAAATTGCTGCAGCTAATGCTCTTGTTTCTCTTGAGCAGTTCCTGTCACCAGCAGCATATTACAGGCCATGAACTGGTTATTGACAACACTGCTGGTGTTTCCAGAATACAACCCCACCAGTTCACTGGAGGAGCCATCTGCAGGGCTCCCAGCGTGAGAGTTACGAATGTCCCACACCCTGACCGAGTTGTCCATGGAAGACGAAGCGACCAGGCTGCCGTCAGGGCTGAAAGACAGGCTGGTGATGCTGTCCGTATGTCCGCGCAGATCCTTATACAAGGTCCCTGAGGCTAAGTCCCACAGCTTGACCCTCTGGTCCTCGCCGGCCGACGCCAGGTACTTCCCGTTGGGTGAGAAGGCTAAAGACAGGACAGGGCCGCGGTGGCCTGTGAACAGACGGACGGATGCTCCTTGCTGGGTGCTCCAGAGACGGACCGTCTTATCCGTAGAGCCTGTGGCCACGTAGTTGGAGTTTGGATGGAACTTGACACAGTCCACGTCGGCAAGGTGCCCTGCATAAATCCGCAGAGGGTAGGTGCGGGAGAACGTCCAGAGGCGAGCAGTGCGGTCGCTGGAGCCACTGGCAAAGTAAAGGCTGCAAGAGCTGATGTCCACATCCCATACCGGGTAGGCATGGCCCTGGTAGAGTGCTGTGTTGGTAAAGCTGCCCAGATCCCAGTAACGGATGGACGTGTCCTCTGAGCAGGAGAGGAGGCCTGAGCTGTCCGTCAGGAAGGCCGTGCGGTAAATTGGACCGCTGTGAGCACGCAGAGTCTTGATCTCGCTGCCAGTGCCGTCTTCCTCATCCGCCTGAATGGAAAAACGAGGACAGTGAGAAGTCAATTGTTTACTGAATGAGCAAGATTGAAAGAACACTTGTCTTAGAGTAATATGAACTGCACTGAATGTTAGCCACTATGTTATTTGTTAGAGAGAAGAGAATTCTTTCTTAGATAAGTTACCTGGTTAAATAAAGATTATTATTATTATTATTACTACTACTATTATTATTATTGTTAAAGCAGGCTAACCCACTGACCTCCTCTTCAAGTACATCACATGCCAGGTGGACGTGCGATACGTCAGCTTGGTGCGGCTTGGCCTTTAGCTTCCTGGCTCGGAGGCTCCAAAGTTTCACCACTGAGCTGTCGAACCCTGCCGCCAGCAGCCTGCTGTCTGCGGACACCTCGGCGGTGTTCAGCAGCTGCTCCGTGTGATGGAAGGCGTAGAAGCAGACGGTGGTAAGCGAGGGCGGCCCCTCTCGTACCCTCTTGATACAGTCTTGTAGTGTGTCCAGAGCGGCTTCGCTCTGCGGGATCCCAGCAGGTACCTCCACCCCCTCACCCCCTTCGCCTCCGTCCGTCCCCGCCCAGGTTGACATGGAGTTAGCGGCTGTGGTGGCTGCAGCCCCCGCCCCATACAGCTGGTAGTCAGTGCGTCTGGAGGCAGTGACCTCCACTTGCACATGGGTTCCCAAGGCCCTGCAGAGGGTGCTGTTGTCCTCACTCTGCAGGTAGCGCAGCAGGTAGCTGTAGCCAGGCTCACTCAAGTGCACCACGTACTTGTGGTCGAGGAAGGCGCTGAGCTTTGGATTGGCCGTCACATCCTGCAGGGTGAGGACATGGCGGAGCTGTTCAACAGTGGCCCGTTGTTCGCTGTCTTGCAGGAAAAATCCGTGGAAGCGACTGTAGAAGCTGTCTACTGCCCCCTTCAGGCCACAGCGCACCATGTCCAGGTGGAGGTAGACAAAGAGTGGATAGAGTGTCGTCCGCACCTCTTGGGCCCAGGGCACATCTGTTTCTGAAGTGGGAAGGACAAGCACAGTTAAATGAAGCTAGCTACCTATGAGTAAATATGGGCTTCAACCAATGACCACATAATTTTCAGCCACCCTTGATATTACACCACTGCCATAGATTAATCAGGAAATATTGCGTTGCCCTTTAGCAAGAACCCTACATACATACCTGAGAGAAAATTAAGTAGTTTGGAGAACTGCATCTCATATTGCTGAGGGTCAGCCTGGCAGGGTGCTGCAGATACAACATTAGCACAGCCCGACTCAGTCTGCACTGTTTCGAGTAAGAGAAGACAAGTCCCATTCTTATTATAAATATCCCTAAAACCGTATTCTGTGAAAACTATCATCCACATAATAATTTGTTAAACTACAAACAATTTTTGAAAAACCCTCTGCCAGTCTCACCTGGGTCAGACACATCAATTAATGAGTTAACAATGCATATGTATTGAATAGGAGAAAGCACATTCCCCTTACCTGTGAGATTGGCAGCCATCTCTTCAGCTGACTGGGAGAGTTTGGCCCCCTTCAAGGAACCTTCCATGTCCACATACTGCCTCCTTTTCAGGTACTGAGCCACAGTATACTGGATTTGCTCAGTGCGTACTCGCTTCATCGTCTGTGTGGAATAAAGGACGTAAAATAATCAGGGACATTAGAGCGTGGAGCAGCTGCACACTAGTGTGTGGCGGCCTGGCGGGCCACCTTAAATTATATTAGCTAGTAAATTATTTTTTTCGTTCAACGCAATTTAAATTGACACATAATTTCTCACGCAAATGAACCTACACAAGATAAACTACTCTCGCATTCAAACTCAACTCATTGTACTGCAGTGCTAAAGTTATCTACTAACCTGTGCAAATTGGAGCAAAATCGTCCCGCCGTGGTCTTGACTTTAGCTAGCCACTTTTACCAGGTACAGCACTGGATCACCTCCTAGCGTACCACGTCATTTAACCATACTGTGATAACAGAAGAAAATGCATGCTCAGTTCTTACGAACATCCCTACAGGAATTTAACTAACCACCTGACTGTCTTACTGGTGGTAGTATTATAGACAGTAAGGGCCTGGCCATTCCAGCTAAACTTTTAGCGGGATTAGACACAAGCATCTTCTTTACAAACAAGAACGTCAGTGCTTCAGCTCCCAACTTACTGCATATCGTGACGATCTTCTCTTTAGTCAACTCTTGCATGTAGAAATATCTAAAACAAAATGTGGATATTTTATAGAAGATAAATCGCTTTCTTTCGTGTCAGCACCATCGTGTGTTTGCTAGCTCGAGCTAACCTTTAGCTAGCTAGATTCATCTTGAGTTCGGTCATTGATTACATTTGCCTATATGTCACTCCTGCAACATGATTGTTCTTATCATTGGATTACACTGTGATTGTGTTTGTGTCTGTGTGTGTGTGTGTGTGTGTGTGTGTGTGTGTGTGTGTGTGTGTGTGTGTGTGTGTGTGTGTGTGTGTTCATCACCCTTCACAAAAACTAAATATTAAAGAGATTGCAGTACTTAATAAGAAAATGTGCGTTAATTTGACTCAATGCCCTCATTGTGTGTATACCCTAGAACGGTTAATCTATAATTGAGAAAAAGTGAAAAGCTCCCACTGTAATGCACCATATTTTTTTATATATGTGTATAAAAAATATTTTTAATAAATTTAGGAGAACGAATTTATTTATCAGAATTGATTTGTAGTCCTGTTTCGAAGCGCTATCCGTGACGTATATTTCACGAGACTCATGTTTACCGCGCACTTACTGTGTTGGAAATAATATTTTTCTATCCGTTCTGGCCTTTCAGTATATATTGAGCACAACGGCGAATATCAGCTATGTTTAGCCCGCGTGCTACCACAAGTTCGGGCCGTAGACAATCGTCCAGGGTGACCGGTAGACAGAGTCTCGCTGGTACACCTTCTGGTCTCATTTTTTCTCCGCGCAGGACTTCTTTAGCCGCGAGGTAAGTTGAGCTGCCCTGGGTCGTTCAAGTAAATTATTCCTGACCTGTCTTGGAAGAGGTACACAATCGCAGAGTCTTGCAAAATAGTATTAATGTTTTCACATAATTTATCAGGTCAACTCCCACACGTGTGCAGACCCACGCAACTGCTGAAACAGTCCACTTCGATGTCCAAACATTCGGATCCTCGCTACCTGTCAAAATCATGGAGGCTTTGACAATGGCTGATGGCAAGAGCACCTCTCAGTTTCACCGTTATAAAGAAATCCCGAGTGTGTGTCTGATGATGGAATCCCACTGCTCCTTGTAACTGGATTCTGTCTCTTTTTGATTCTAACAGCCGACGACCAGATCTCGGTGAAGGTAAATGAGAGTGGCTGGGCCTGGATGGTTTGCGGGGAGAGGCTGATCATCTGGAAGATTTGTCAGACTGCTGTTGCCAAGGTACGGTCAGCAAAGTCATCTGGCATATGTCAGCTTCCTTTTAAAATAGTTTTGGAAAAGGGCAAAACATATTGTTTAACCTCTGGACTTCAGCAGTCAGATAATGCATCTCTATGTTGTTCTGATGTTGTTCAATAGATGTCTGTATGCAAGGACCTACAGTTGCCTACCAGTGAGTTTGCCTACAGTGCTGATCTTATTGCCATAACGTCTCCAAGCCCATTAGAAACTGCATCTGTTCAGGTCAGTACTAGTACAATGCTCTTTTTTTCCGATCTTTTTTTTGGCAAGAGGTTATAATAGCACACCAACTGTTTTGGCAGCGAGATGGCAAGAGATGATAGAAGACAAAATAAGAGTTCTTGAATTTGGACTGAAATACGGCTTAAATAGGAACAGTGTTAAGTAACCACTCCTGCTTTCTGTCTCTGCAGTCTATCTCTGTCATGGCAGTGGCACCAGAGGGAACAGCACGATTCTGGCCCAACTTGTCCCATGAGGGGAACTACACAGAGGCTTTGGCCGATATGGGTGAAAACCTCTGCAACTTTGTTGTTGCTGTCAAAGTAAGTTTCAGTCCTTTCCGATCAAAGTCATGTTAGGTGTACATGGTTGAATAGGGAGATTCATATCATCCAAAAAACGGGAGTGATAATGGCCTAGCTGAACAAAGTGATTATTTTTCTTCTGGGTCGAAACAGTTTTTGTATTTTTTTGTAGAGGGCTCTGATTACTAATGTTCTTTTATAAAATAAGCCACACTATCATTTGGAAATGATCAGTTCATTTTGAATAAAGAGTTTTGTTTAGTTTGATCCTAATCCTCCCTGTTTGTGTGTCAGTGAGTGGAAAGCAGGGCGATATCTTGCTTGTGAGACTCTAGTTTCCAAATAAATACAAACACAATTGATCATGTTAGTGTGCTAGGCTATTATCCATAAAGCCTGTAATGGATAATTTCAATCTATGACAGAAAATAACCAATTAATGAGAGGGAGAAACCATGAAAAGATCATCATCATCATCATCATCATCTTCATCCGCTTTGTCCGGGCTCGGGTCGCGGAGGTAGCAGTTCCAGCAGGGCGTCCCAAACTTCCCTTTCCCGGGCCACATTAACCAGCTCTGACTGGGGGATTCCAAGGCGTTCCCAGGCCAGTGTGGAGATATAATCCCTCCACCTGGTCCTAGGTCTGCCCCGCGGCCTCCGCCCAGCTGGACGTGCCTGGAACACCTCCCTAGGGAGGCGGCCAGGTGGCATCCTTACTAGATGCCCGAACCACCTCAACTGGCTCCTTTCTACGCAAAGAAGCAGCGGCTCTACTCCGAGTCCCTCACGAATGGCTGAACTTCTCACCCTATCCCTAAGGGAGATGCCAGCCACCCTCCGGAGGAAACTCATTTCCGCCGCTTGTATCCGCGATCTCGTTCTTTCGGTCATGACCCACCCTTCATGACCATAGGTGAGAGTAGGAAAAGATCGAGTACAATTTTATTGATGACTACAGAGTCTGAGTCAGAGTCTATACACAGAGAAAATACTACAGTCAGATCAGTCTAACAACATAGTAAGTTCTGATTAGTTGACAAGGTTCTAATGAGTATATGGGTCTATAAGATAAACAATCATTTCATTGGACGAGATGGATCACATGTCCATAATCAGCATATCTAAAGACACGTACGCAGGAAACTTAAGACATGACTTAATGTTATGACTTAAACACAAAACCTCTAGTCTTAGTGCCTCCAAAAGGCACAATTATCTCTTTGGTGACCTGGCCTTCGCTGTGACCGTCCCCTCACCCCTGAACCACATCCCAGGCCGGAACATCCGCTACGATGCCCAAATTTGGCCACAACAAGCCTTAATGTCCAGACATACCAAAAGTAGCACCAGTCATTCCTCAAGGCTATGCACCATTTTGCTTTACATTTCTATGAAGGATGAACCTTCAGACGTTTACTGACTTTGACCTTGCTATTAAGATCTCACATCAGGGTAATGTTACTTGTTGTCACGTAAGCAATATTTCTGTCCTTAAACGTGTGCCTCTGTCCATCCCCTCCTTATTCAGGGTGGCAGCTTCATTGTGTCCTCATACAAGGGGCAGCTGTTGCGCATGGGAGCGGACTCTTCTGGAAGACTCCAGCAGAGAGCCCTGCAGCAGGTCCAAGGGGTGCTGTCTGGCATCGGGCGCCGCGTCTCCAGCCTCTTTGGCATGCTAGCCCCGGCTATCGACGACTCTGTGAGTGTCACCTTATAGTTTCACAGTGTCAGTTTAGGTTGCAATACAGTCTTAATAGGCAGTGCCATGCCATACATTAACAATAACTAGCTTTAGGGATAGCCTCAATTGTGAGAAATTACTTCAATCCATGCCTTTGTCACCTATTTAAGACTGCATTTGTATTTCTATAGAAGCTGTAAAATATAGGTAGTTTGTTATTTGCTCAGCTCCAAAGTGTGCTGTGGGTGGGGGAGACGAGCTGCCTCTACACACTGACCACCTCCAGGCTCAGTAAGTGGGAGCTACAGGAGAGCTCCGAGAACCAGCTCCTCAGCTGGGATTCCAGTCACGCACTGACCGAGAGCATCGCCGATGCAATCTGGGTGAGCATGAGCCCGTTAACATAGATGGCCATAGACCTGCAATGACTAGTTCTTTCCTTATGGGATTCGAGAACAATTCTCAGAATTTCAAGACAATTAATGATAGGTTGTAACTGATATTGAGAAAACTAAAAAATACACTTATATTTTCTTAACCTAGGGATCAGAGAGCAACTATGAGGAAATGAAGGAGGGAGTGAACGTGACCTACCTGGACATGAAGCTTAGCCAGTAAGGGGTCATCTCCTTCTGCAGTTGGCCTTGTATTTATTAGTGTTACGCCCGGTGTCCACCGGCTGTGAATGGCTGCAAAGTGCCTGGAAGCGCAACCGACTTCCTTTCGGTGCCCATGCTCACAGATTGGACCGTGTCCACCAGCTGCGAAGGGCTGTGAAGGGCTGCAAAACTCCGCGCCCGGCTCGCGCTGTGTGTTTGTTTCGCCGTCTATTCTACTTTTTGCGCGAGCCGCGGGTGAATTGATGAAGAAACACATCATATTTGGATAAACAAACACGTTATTAGGATTTTAATTTGTCAATTGTACTTTAACAAGGAGCGACAGAGCTAACTGCACAACGCTGGTAACAAATACCCTTTGTCTCTGTTGTGGCCATTCAGACAGCGTTTACACCAATAAAAACAAATTACTATGTCCGCCCAAGAAGTAAACATAGGGCCTACATGTTGCCTACAGTTGTCAGGAACACATTACCTTATAAATCAACGAGGTTATTTAATTACCCATGATAAAGATCAACTCTAAATATGACAACAAAAGTTCAGAGGTGACCGGTGCAGAGAAATTTGGTTCTAATGGACACAGCCTCGCGCCAGTTTTGTGGCTCTTTGCAACCATTCGTGGCGCTCTTGACGCTTCGCAGCCAGTGGACACCTGGCATTAGAGTTTTGTTCTTTTTAATAAATTTTTTTAAAAGGAATGTTTCAGTTCTTCAGTACTACTTAATGTACTTGATTCTCTGTGGTCTGCTGTGTGTGCTAGGGTTGGGCTGGTGGTGTTGGCGGCCGCCTGGCACCCCTCCGACTCCCCCTGCCTGGCCTACTTCTGCCTGGTCACCCTGCTGGACGGGAGCAGCCACATGTCCGAGCAGCTGTCAGTGGAGGTCACCAAGTACAACCCAGCCTTCCAGGTTTGTCTCAGGACCTTCTCAATGTGCTTTTATTTTAATACATTTAATTCAGTTATTTATTTTTTTTGTTCTGACTGCTTGGCTATTCAGTTTGATAACAAACATGCTTGCTTGACGTTACAAGCACCAATTTCATGTTATTATGTTGTCAGTTTTGTTTTGTCAAAGTTGTGACCATGTAAAGTGGGGTTGTTTCCTTCAGAGTGAAGATGTCCTTCAACAAACACGACTGGTGTTGCCTAGTGCCTCCAGCCCTGCAGCCTTCCTCTACAATGAGGAGCTGGTGTTTGCCTGCTCCACGGGCACGGGAAGAGTAGACCTTCCTGAGGAGAAGATCGCCTTCAGCTCTCCCGGTAAGGCAACAGGAAGGAGCACGTGTCTTAACTCTCTCTTAGACTCCTCACACTTTTGCCTCGTTGTACATATTTTGGAGTTTTTAAAGACAATCATCACAGCTTTACTCTATTGAAGTGTCTACTGCAAGAGGCACAGACAAAGGGCTACATATTTAATGAATGATTCTAGAAGCAGTCTTACGTTTTCTCTCCCCAGGGGATCGTGTGCATGGTGGGGGCTGCTGTGCCAACCTACCTGTCTTCTTCTCCCAGAACAGTGGCCTGGTGGCGGTGGTGGCCAGGGAGAGTGCCTCCATGCTTCCTGAGACCATGGAGGACTCCCTCTGCTCCTCTCTGGCTGGGGCTGGCCCCGAGGTGTGGAATGAGGGGCTTCAGATTGTCTGGGGATCTGTGTACAATGTTCTCTTTCCAAAAGCTTTGGGTTTTGATAAGGCCAATAGGCCTTCAATGGTTGTGAATATATGCCCTTGGACAGCAGTTAAAAACTAATCTTGGGGCAAACTTAAATTAATGTTGATGCAATAATTGGCTCAGGGTTTCTTAATATGATATGCGTGCGTGCTTTCTCGAATTAGGTCTCTGCAATGGAGACCACCAGCCGAATGGAACCTGTGGTCCAGGAGGATAAGATCAAACTCCTCAAGGCCGCTTTCCTGCAGTTCTGTCGGTACGTTGACAAACCACTGTGGTCTAAAAGCAGGACGCTTGTCATCGCTCATGCAAAACGAATGGTTAGAGAAATTGCTGTGGGACTCATTCATCTTTTTAAATTTAATGTGACACACTTTTGTTGTAAATTGGTCAGGAATGACCTCGTAGGGGCACAGATGATGACAGATGAACTGTTCCCGCCTGAAGAGGAGGGCTGTGAGCTGGATGACCTGGTGACCCGCATTGACCTCTACCTGGTGGATGATTACCCGGCCTCTGACCCCCGATGGGCCGAGTCGGTCCCTGACGGTGAGAAACATGGGAAGAGGAGTTGAGGACGGCAAGGCAGGGAGGGAAGGAAAGGAAGAGGTCGTTTATCTGTATGAATTATTTAGATACAGGCTCGGATCATTTCATACGGTCTGACCCAAACAAAGTGTGCCAATGGTGTGCAAACAGCAGTGACAGGCAGTGTTTTCCTTGTTGAGCATTGTCGGTGTGGTGTGTGTTTGTCCCCTTCAGGAAGTGTAGGGTTCCCCCTGACCTCCATGATCATCCTGCACCAGCTGGAGGACAAGATGAAGGCCCACAGCTGCTTCATGGACTTCTTGCTCCAGGTCTCCCCCCTACACACACACACACACACACACCTACACACCCAGCCTAGTGACTGTGTGACACACTTCTCCAACATCCCCTGCTTTTATTGCAAGCCTTGGTGGGGGCTTGTAATGGCCAGCAACTACAAAGTCAATCATGGCTCTAGATTATGCCACTGGTGCCATAACATTTTCCAAGTGTTTGCTTCAGCAACTCCAAATTCAAGGAATTAGCTGAACCACAGAACTGTTTTTGTTCTGGAACTCAGGCTCCGGTGTTGAAGTGTTCTCTCTCCGTCTTTCTCCTTCTTGGACCACCAGGTGGGTCTCCTGGAGCGGCTGGGCCAGGCCACCGTGCGCTCCTCCCCCATGGCCACGCGCCTGCTGCTGTGTGAGCACGCCGAGAAGCTCCAGGCCGCCATGGTGCTGAAGAACCACCACGCCAAGCAGCCCGAGCTGCTGAGCCGGGTCATCCAGGCGGCGGTGCAGCGGAACGGAGCCATCGTGCCCGCCAGTCTGACACCGGCTGACGTCTTCTTCAGAGAGGTGAGTCCCCGTGGAGACTCCCATCGTCTCACAGTGACACTGTAAATAGATGAGGCTGTCTTGTCATAAGCTTTGCTCTATAATGCTCATTGTAAATTCAAGTGATATTTTCTTGTTATTTAACTCTTACAGGTGACGGCAGCAGGAGTTTCATACTTTGATATTTGATTCCTGTGTTGGTACCTCAATGCTGGTTGCATGGCTTATCGATGCTGCGTTTTAACCCCTGCAGGTGTCTCAGATCTCCTCGGTGTTTGAGTGTCTGCTGGAGGAGGAGGAGAGGACTCTGAAGGACAGCCCAGCTGACTCCGCTAAGTGGGCTGAAGTGGTGCTCAGTGTCAACACCATCATCAAGGTACATGCCGTCTTTTCCTTTGCTCCCCGCTATTTAGGGACACCTACACATTGCGTACTGCTGTCCTAAATGTAGGTCGTATCATATGTGACCTAGTAGATGGCACTCTGGACCCCTGTAAGGCCAGTATGTTTCAACTGAGATGCTTGTATGTTGTAGGACATGCTGCAAGCAGCTGGACAGTACAGAGAGACTAAGGCTTCCGTGTACAGAGCCTTAGAGAACCCTGCTGCCGAGCCTGAGTACATTCCATGGACAGGTAGATACACACACACACGCACACACACACACTTCCTTTATAGCAGAAAGAACACAACACTCTCATTTACATATGTGTACTCTGTGTAAACGTTCTGTTTATATCCAAAGCAATCACACAAACATATTGCCCTACCTCAACCGTGCACCCCTGATTCCTTCCTTGACCCATTGCCTTTCCCTGTCCTTTCAGCCTCCAGCGGCCTGCGGACCGTCCTCTCCCGCCAGCATCAGGTTCTCCTGCAGCTGGTCTACCCCCACGCTGACTCTGAGCTGCGCAGCGCCCTCTGTGAACAGCTGGTGGCGCTGCTGGACATCTACCTGGGCGGCTACGTGGCCCAGCTCACCTCTCTGCGGCGGTCCGCGGCCCAGCAGGACCGCTACAACACCCTGGAGATGGAGTACACCCAGCGCCGTGCCGAACTTCTCGCCCCACTGTGTGAGTGACCTCTGGCTTCATTCATGCTACGTCTATTAGAAAAGATGTTGTCCTTTTTATACCATTTGCTTCATAAGGACAAAACTATCTCTACATAATTGATCAAGCAACTCTCCGGTGGTAGAAAAGGGAGTACCTTTATAAAAAAAAGTGTGCCTGTTATAGCAGTCTTCTTTGTGCAAACACTGTACATATCCTTGCTATTGTTTCAGGATTTGTAACACTCAGGTTTTAAATAACTTAGTTGTTATTGTAGTGTGAAACAAATGTTTTTAGTCCCAAACTCCAAAAGCTGTTAGTCATAAAACAGCAAGTGGCATTGTGTTGTCCAGCAAAATCTTGTGACACCAACGGAAGTTAAACTATACACATGTTGTGGCAAGCCTGGCTGGGCAGGGGGGGGATGTTGGGTTTTGTATGTAGGAAATCGGGGTGCAGTTTAACAAATATTTTAATAATAATCCAAGTATTGAGGTCTCCCCTCTTACCTCTTCAGTGGGGATCCCGCCATAGACCGGGGCACCACAATCTCCAGAACTCTATCTAACATCCATATTTGCAATCATTTCACTGTTAATAAAAGAAGTGCTCATAGTCTGAGCGGTGCCATCTTGTGTTGCAGTGGAGCTGGGCCAGTACCAGTGGGTGGCAGCGCTGGCTGAGAAGTACTGTGACTTTGACATCTTGGTGCAGATGTGCGAGCAGACTGACAACCAGAGCCGTCTGCAGCACTATATGTCCAAGTTCGCTGACCAGGTACGCAAGCTGACAACCTCTGTTTGTGGTTCCATTCAAACGAGTGTTCTAAAATGTTGTGGCTGATAGAACTTGTTTGGTCAGCAGATATTATTTGTACACACATTGTCATAAAACTGTGCAAAGATGTAGTAAGGATTGTTGAATGACATAATCCCAATGATTTGTTACTTTTCACTACCTGGTTTGTTACCTTACTCACCTGTTTGTCATTCCCTGTTGCAGAACTTTGCTGACTTCCTGTTCCGCTGGTACCTGCAGAAGGGCAAGCGTGGCAAGCTGCTTTCCCAGCCCATTGCTCAGCACCAGCAGCTGGCTAGCTTTCTGCAGGCACACCAGCACCTCAGCTGGCTGCACCACATTCACGTCCAAGACTTCCAGAGTGTAGGGACAGCACGGCTCGTGCATACAGACACACTCATCAGTCATAATACAATAGTAGGACTATTTTAGGACCAGGTGTTACATAGACCAGCTACCTATTATTTATATAAAACACATCATACACGCTAACTGCTAAACTTGAAATTATAAGATATTTTATGTCATATATATATATTATATTATATTTTACATTTTCCAACACAGCTGGCTGTTGGCTAAGGGTTAAAGTTCTCTCTTTCTCTACAGGCTCACAGAACGCTATACAGTCAGGCCAACATGGAGACACGCTACTTTGTGAAGAAGAAGACTCTGCTGGCCCTCAGTAAACTGACAGCCCTAGCCTCTGATATGCCAGAGGACGACCTGCATAAACAAGTTGACGGTAAAGCCCCCATTCTGTTTTCGATCTCATAACATGCATATACTTTATTTTGAGACGCAAGCCATTTTCTCTCTGTAATTGTATGTGTCTTTGCCTCCATTTGACCGATTTTATATTAGCACAGTGCAGAACTTCTAAATTGTACTTGGTAAAAATTTTTGTTACCGTAGTGATTTTAAGCAATCGGTACGATTACTAAAAATATGAAACAGGTGTGTGCAGAATCTGTCCGAAGTTCTTGTTTGAGATGTTCTTGTTTGTTCTCTCCAGACATTGTGGAGCAGGAGCGGTTCCTGTTGCACCAGGAAACCCTTCCCAAACAGCTGTTGGAGGAGAAACAGCAGAACCCAGACACCATGCCGCTGCTCAGCGCTCACAATCTTATTCAGGTGAGCACACACAGACACTGGCTAAAGCCAACAGCTAAACAAAAATACTTTGTATTGTTATATCCCCATTGTCTTTTCTCCAGCTGTACATATGCGACGACAACCGACGGGCAAATGAGTATGATTTCAAGAAGGCCCTGGATCTACTCGAGTATATTGACGAGGTAGGCCATAGGGTTGTTACTTAGGCTTAGCGGTTTATCATTAGGCATTAAAGTCAGAGAGTTCTCTGATATGGTCTGTGTTGAATTGGTAGGAAGACGCCGTCGACATTGATGCTCTAAAGTGTGAGATCTTCTGCAAAGCCCTAAAGAAAGATGAGTAAGGCCACAGTACCTTTTAAAAGTTGTTCCCTTTTTCGTCGCCTTGCTTACACGTACAGTGGGTACGGAAAGTATTCAGACCCCTTTAAATGTTTCACTCTTTGTTTTATTGCAGCCATTTGCTAAAATCGAAAAAGTTCATTTTATTTCTCATTAATGTACACTCAGCACCCCATCCTGACAGAAAAAAACAGAAATGTAGAAATTTTTGCAAATTTATTAAAAAAGAAAAACTGAAATATCACATGGTCATAAGTATTCAGACCCTTTGCTCAGTATTGAGTAGAAGCACCCTTTTGAGCTAGTACAGCCATTGAGTCTTCTTGGGAATGATGCAACAAGTTTTTCACACCTGGATTTTGGGATCCTCTGCCATTCTTCCTTGCAGATCCTCTCCAGTTCCGTCAGGTTGGATGGTGAACAGCCATTTTCAGGTCTCTCCAGAGATGCTCAATTGGGTTTAGGTCAGGGCTCTGGCTGGGCCAGTCAAGAATGCTCACAGAGTTGTTCCGAAGCCACTCCTTTGTTATTTTAGCTGTGTGCTTAGGGTCATTGTCTTGTTGGAAGGTGAAACTTCGGCCCAGTCTGAGGTCCTGAGCACTCTGGAAGAGGTTTTCTTCCAGGATATCTCTGTACTTGGCCGCATTCATCTTTCCATCAATTGCAACCAGTCGTCCTGTCCCTGCAGCTGAAAAACACCCCATAGCATGATGCTGCCACCACCATGTTTCACTGTTGGGATTGTATTGGGCAGGTGATGAGCAGTGCCTGGTTTTATCCACACATACCGCTTAGAATTAACGCCAAAAAGTTCAATCATGGTCTCATCAGACCAGAGAATCTTATTTCTCATAGTCTGGGAGTCCTTCATGTGTTTTTTTGCAAACTCTATGCGGGCTTTCATATGTCTTGTACTGAAGAGAGGCTTCCGTCGGGCCACTCTGCCATAAAGCCCCGACTGGTGGAGGGCTGCAGTGAGAGTTGACTTTGTGGAACTTTCTCCCATCTCCCTACTGCATTTCTGGAGCTCAGCCACAGTGATCTTTGGGTTCTTCTTTACCTCTCTCACCAAGGCTCTTCTCCCACGATTGCTCAGTTTGGCTGGACGGCCAGGTCTAGGAAGAGTTCTGGTCGTCCCAAACTTCTTCCATTTAAGGATTAGGGAGGCCACTGTGCTCTTAGGAACCTTGAGTGCTGCAGAAATTATTTTGTAACCTTGGCCAGATCTGTGCCTTGTCACAATTCTGTCTCTGAGCTCCTTGGGCAGTTCCTTCGACCTCATGATTCTCACTTGCTCTGACTTGCACTGTGAGCTGTAAGGTCTTATATAGACAGGTGTGTGCCTTTCCTAATCAAGTCCAATCAGTTTAATTAAACACAGCTAGACTCCAATGAAGGAGTAGAACCATCTCAAGGAGGATCAGAAGAAATGGACAGCATGTGAGTTAAATATGAGTGTCACAGCAAAGGGTCTGAATACTTATGACCATGTGATATTTCAGTTTTTCTTTTTTAATAAATTTGCAAAAATTTCTACATTTCAGTTTTTTTCTGTCAAGATGGGGTGCTGAGTGTACATTAATGAGAAATAAAATGAACTTTTTCGATTTTAGCAAATGGCTGCAATAAAACAAAGAGTGAAAAATTTAAAGGGATCTGAATACTTTCCGTACCCACTGTAATTGCACATATGACTAGATTGGATGTGTATGAGTAATTTGCTAATCTTCCCAAGATCTTGTTTGGTTGTTAAGATTACTGTTTTGTCTGTTGCAAACAGCTGGTCATCTTCTGATGATAATGATGACCCCCTAGAGGTGGCAAAAGATAGCATCTTTGTAAAGATCCTGCTCAAGCTCATACAAGAGGGTACGTTATAGTGGCTATGCATTCTATCCTTATAAACAATGTCGATCAAGCAGTATACAAACTACTGTTTTGCTTAATGTTTTGCAGGTGTTTCTCTTCAGACTTACCTGACAGATGTCAAAGACCTACTTGAGTCAGAAGAGCTGGCAAGTTTAAAATCAAAGCCCTACTTTGAGTTTGTCTTGCGAGCCAATTATGAACATTATCTGGAAGCACAGATTTGAGCCTGTCCAATTTTTTCTCTCAGGTCTCACTAGACTTTTCCTTGTTTATTACAGATTTTTTGTATGAACTGTTTGAAAATAAATATTAAATTTTCTACATACATTTTTGTATTTCTTTAATGTTGTTATGATCAAAGAAAAGGAAACGACCAACACCAAAATAAATTTGGTTTTATATTGCTTAGATAGCTCATAGATAACTAAAATTTTCAACAAGTTCACAAGGAATTGCTGCAACAAGGGTTGGTTTCTTTGAAAGCAAACCTTTATCAAACACCTATTTTGTTTGTTTAAAATACATTTGCTTGGTAATGAGCTAACAATGGCATAAACTTACTGGTGACGCAATTTGTGACTGAAGAGTTGTGTAATTTAGATGTTTCTCTTTGTTTGCTAACCAGACAAATACCACTTTCTGAGTGTATGCAGTGTATGAGTGTATGTATGTTTGTTGGATCTAGTGCGCTGATCAGTTGACTGGTATAATGACAGCCAAAACCGCAAAGCAAACAGTACAATATAGGCTTCTTAATATGAAATCAATAAGCCATGAATGTTTTAAGTCATTTTCTAATAGAAATTTATGGATCAGTTGTTAACAACCCTAATCAAGTAGACAATGCATAGCCATTATGCTCAGAAATTGTAAAATGGTGGGGGTCTTGAGCTTGCAATCTTTTTAATACTTTTTAGATTTTCCAATTTCATTAACCACTAGCTGAGGCTCCTCGGAAGCCATCTGTAAGAGAGTATTTCTCGACTCCTGTGTCTTTCCCATCCTGAGGAGACGAGTCAACTGACCCACTTTTTTTTAACTGATGGTAGAAGCAGACATTTGGGACAGCCACAACGTCTATTGGGATCTTCATGTGGGCCTTCATAGACCAGACTATATGAAATTGAACCTCAGGAAAAGGTTGAAAAGTTTGGCAAAAGTGTGTCAGTGCAGCACTCACATTTAATTAATTCTGGTATATCCAAATGTAAGGTAGATTTTGATGAAAAGTTGTATGAATTACATTACATTGGATTGTTTATCTAAGAACTAAATACAATATTTGTCACCAGATTTCCTTATTTCATGACATTCTGACTAGCATGTACATGCACTAGCTTGTAGTGTATTCTGGTAATTAACTACTACTGGCTACTAGTTGCATTACTTTCACAGTAATTAACCTTAAATATTTCACAGTAAATTACAATAAAACTACAACTATATACTGTAACTTCAGAGCCGCCATGCATGTAATTACCGTGAAATAGCTGCGTGTAGCTGTGGAATTACAGTAACTTGCTGGGTATATAAATGAATGTCAGTAAATGCCTGCATTTTTTGTTGTAAAAGTTATGGAACTCTATCCTTTTTTTCTGTTTCTGTAAATTAACACTCTCAGTAGTACTGCAAGATCAGGCAAATTTTTTAAATCTAACTCTAGAAAATGATTACGAAAGACTCACAATATGGCCTAACTGATAAACAACACTATGAAGTAGTGATTCTCCATACAACAGTATGGTGAAAGGTAATTCACCCTCTATTTTTTTCCATGTCTTAGATATGTGTTTTCATTCATGAGGTTTGCTGGAGTGTGTGCTGCTGTAGCTGGAGACACCTCTGACAGGTTCAGACTGTCAGGTAAATAGGCCTAGTGTAGACCATATTAACTATGAACCACATAACTGAGCATTATGGATTTATTTCCTTTCTTTCTGATGCATGCATGTTGAATCTTTTACACAATACACTAAATTAAGCCATTAAATATAATCCTGCAGGGGTGGCGGGGCTTTACTTCTTATTTGCTCACTTTTGGCCGCTGTTTATCTTATCCTCATAAACAACTTCTGCCAAAGTAATACAATGATTATCAAAATGACAAATATGTGATAATCTATCGATAGCCTATAGTCCTACTGTTGTCTATGGGGTGCCAAGTGTAAAAAAAAAAGCCTGAACATTTTAATATGTATCTTTTCCCAGATTTAACTTAAATCTAGTATTTTTTTTCCCAGATTTAATTTAAATAATTTTTTTTCCCTCAGATTCATAAATGTCTGAAAAACATTTAAATAAATATTTAAATTTGTAGTTTCAGATATAATTTATTAATCTTACAACATTTAGCAACTTTTCTACATTTAAATCCAACTTGTGAACTAAATCTGAGAAAACATGTTGCTTTTTTTTAAACTAAACTCCAAATGCTGGCAGGCAGTTAGACCAAACAAGCTGGAATATTTACACTCTCTCTCTCACACACACACACACAAATAAATACAGTATGTAAGGCTATGTAAAACATTATAGAATTGACATTCTTGGTGTTGAATTGTTCTACACAAACTTGCGGCGTTTGAGCCATAATGGGCTAAAATCATGTTTGGGCTTACACATTAGTAACACGCAAAGGGTTCACAGAAGTATATCTGGTATGTGGATGATGTGAGGAGCAGTGAGCATGCGCACTACAGTGTACTCATGTAAAATAAAAATTGCTATTATTTTTATGGCTGATCACAACGGTCTGGTGATGGGATGACTGGTAAAGGGAATTGGCTGGTAGATGCAAATACAATGCTGATAATCAAAAGCCTTCGATAATACATCGGTGAGTAAAAAAACCTTCAAAGTATTTAAAATAACCAGTCCGTATTTTTAAAGCAGCGAACTGAAGTGCGCATTTGGGGGCGACCAAGATGTTTTTTACTGTGTGCGTCGTCAGTAATTATTATTGTTCTGTGTTGAATTTGATTTGATATTGGTCCATACTCCTACTTGGACCAACTAAGATATGCGTCGTTCATTCTAATAAAGGCAGTTTTCTGCTGTGGCAGAGGGAGAGATCACAGCTCTTAATGCATTCAAATGTCACGAGCGCTCTGCAGACGTAAAAACATAAAAACTGTCAAGTATTTTCTACCGTCGTTTGCACTTCTAAATAGGCCTAATGTAAGTGATTGTGTCTTACTGACCTGTTAATAATCAGAACTAGGCCTACATATTCCACGAATCCATCCTGTCCAGCCAATCAAAGGTGCAGGCAAGGCACTATGGTACATTTCTGATCGCCTGGACCAAACCTGATTTTTACATATTTTTGCAGCCTCAAGCTTAAGCGAATATGCGCAGTACTGTGGCTGTCCTCTAAAGCGGTAGGTGGGTGTAGCCTATAGATAGACAGCTGATACTTCAGCATAGGTCAGTGTACTAGGTTTCAGGAAGGCAGGTAGGTAGATTACACGCTGGAGCCAGTTCTTTAAGCTCATCTTTTTTTTCCACAAGGCAATATGAATGACTCTAAAGAACATGAGATTACCTTCTGCATGCAGCCTACACTGCATCAAAAGGATGATGATATAATCTTTGAAATCCTTCTATGTCTGTAGTTTTTCAAGCCATTAAAGGACTCAAGCAATTACTGTCAATATGGTGACAAAAAAAATCCGAACAGAATACATGAAGAAATTTAAAGACCCCAAATGGGAGACATTTTCAAAGTGCTATGAGGACTCCCTAAAATACCGTTTAACCCGACGCGTAATGGAGCACACTCACAAACCATGGTTTTGGGAAGGCTGGGATGGTGGCTCGGACTCCAGTGGAAGGTCAACCCCCAAGATCAAAAACAAAGTTGTGCCACTGACCGTCAAACCCCAAGCAACAGCAGCAGTAAAATATGAGAGAGACTCTTCCGAGTTAAAGGTTACCATTGATCTAAAGCCTCCTTTTGAGAATGGGGAATCAGAACTTCAGGTTGAAGAAGCATCTGTCTTGGATGGGTTACCACCCAAAGGTTTGTAGAAATGTACATTCTACATTCTGTTTTGTCCTACAAATGTATTACAGACAGCAGTATGCTACAGGTAATTATAGACCGCAGTACTTTAAACCTAAATTTAAGTGTACAGTAATACATTTCAAGTTGTTGATGCCATACCAACCTAAGGTTCCTTTTTATGCAAGCAGTATGTTTTTAAATTGACATAGATATACCAATCTAAGTTTTTAATCTTTGTAAAAAAAATCATAGTAGTAAATGGATTGAACGACACTGACTTGGGGTCAGCAAGAAAAAGCAGTGGCCCCTCTGACGACACAGCGACAGATGATGGGCCTGTTGAAAAAGAGTCGACTGACGAGGCGCTAGTAAAGCCCAAACCCAGATGCCGCCGCAGCCTCCGGGCGGCCCACTCAGAACCAGGCCACTGGGACAGCTCCGACAGCGACAAGCCTGCTTTGTTACGAAAACCGCCCAGGGCCAAGAGCCAGCCTCCAGTCAATACCAAGGAGAAGGAGAACAGAAGACCCCCCAGCAGACACAACTGGACAGAGAGACATTTGGAGCCAACGACCAGGATGACCCCCAGTGAGGTGAGATGTGTGTGTTTGCTTGAAGGGGGCAATTGCAATGTTCAATAAATACATAAATAATTACATTTAGATTCGTTATTCTAACATAAAGGAAAAGTATGTCGCAAAAAAAAAAACAGGCATACATCTGACATTGTAGTTTTGCTTACATAACCAACATTATTGATAGAAAGAAACATTCCATAGAGATCTACAGTACAGGAAACAGGATACATGTACAGGTCATTCTACTCCCCAAACCCCCCACCCCCAAAAAGCATGAATAATACAGTGTGATCTGATTCGGAAAGAGAGGGCCTATCTTGTTGCATTAGACCTGACCTACTGTGCATCTGTTTCTATGCAGAGCCGCACATCCGATGCATGTGTGCGATGCACAAGACGTGAGTCCGACAAAATGACTGCCAACCTGGAGCGCAGAAGAGCACGCTCGGCAGACTTGGAGAAGATGCGAAAGTCTGGGTTGACAGTAGTGGATGACCGATGGATGACAGAGTACATGCGCTGCTTCTCAGCTCGACTCAGATAAAGGTCAAAGGTCAAGGTCAAATCAGCCATATTGAAACACGCTGGACCACCATGTCTCCTTATTTTAGTATTGTTCTTGGATAAGAGAACATCAAAAGTATGCTTAGGTCTGAGACTAATTTGTCCAGTTTGTCGTGTTGTATGATGACCTTAATTTCATGCTGAAGCATACAATTTTAGTCAAAATGTGTTATTGTAATTTGGCTTTTATTAGGTAATGTGTTATTGATATGCTAGCTGACACCTGCTATTTAAATACTGCTGTGCCCTACAATTATGGCAGCATTCAGAATATATACTCTTAACGATCCCATTTGATTGGATTTCACAGTATTTAATTGTTTCTGCACTTTCTGTACTGAATGTATTTCATTTCCAATCATGGTGGTGTCATAACACATTTCCACAACTTACAATGTGGGTTTAGTGGTATCACTCAAGCTGCTGCATGTATTCATCATAATCCATATGTTATTTTTTGTGGAATTGTTTTATTTTCAGTATTACATTTCGGTATCGTGAAGCTAAAAATAACTAATTTTAATATGTTTTAAAGCCTTGTCTTATGTAGCGTAGCATCCCAATCTAGAGTAGAGATATGCTACCACATCACTATGTTAAATTACACCCACCTGGAAGGAAAGAGATAAGCTCCTGTGTCATTATCAAAAAGAGATTATCTACCTTGTATCTAACATCTTGACTTCCGGTGTCAAAAAGTCATGTCAAAAGTCATGAGATCATCTTGTGCAATACATCTCTGTAAACTTACAAGGCTATACATGCTTTGCTAGTGAAGTTAACGTGTTAAAAACTATAATAAGTGTCTGAGAAGGTTTGAGTCAGTTTACCATTGAAAGGTTTCCTCGAATTTTTGTATTTTTATTGTATTCAAGTATTGATGTCAAGGTCTGTCTATCTGTTATGTAAGGGCTAATTTAATGGCACTGAGTAGTAATTTTGAAAATGTGTGTTCTTAGTGAATTGTGAATAATGACTTCACCTAACTTTGAAACCTTTTTAACACTTAACATTTTAAGATTTAATTTAATCACCTGAGAATGTTTTTCAGACTTTTAAAACGCAGAATGTAAAGCCGAAACTTACAACATTTGCTTTCACCTCTCAGCTTAGGAAGGTTTACACCCAGATATGCATGAAATATACCTTGAGGGATGAGATATAAGCGACAAACCTAACAAGAGTATTTGAAAGATTTAAACAATGTTTATTAAAGCGGCTATGTGTAGTTTATTTGTAGGAGGTGCATGCAGAATGCTCGTTGTCACTGCATATCGCTAGAATGATCAACGACTATACTCCAAGTGTGGCATCTCTTCCTGATTTGGTGACGCACTTCATTGTGCCGTAAAGCAAATTGTCACAGTTTTGTGGGAGATCACGTCTGGCAGCAGACAACTTTTATATTGAATATTGAGACTTCAAGAGGACTGATCTGAGCAGTGATTTTTTCATTCTCCAATAGACATTACAATGTGCAAACTGTAGAAAGGTATTGATAATACGTTAATACAAAAAGTTTGCTAATAGGGGCTTTAATATACTACATCACTCACTGTGGACACCAGCTATTTTTTAAACACATATATCGAGCTTGGCTAATGCAAGTACAATCTGATCAGATTCCCTATGTCTTTGTCCTAAGGGTCATTGGCTTTGTCTCTGCCTGATGCTAATTGTAAGAAGATTACAAAGACAGTCAAACAGCTATGTCTCTCTAGTGTTGTCAAAGACCCAGTGCTGGTCAGACGATACCGTACTCAAATACAGAAATTATCACCAAAAAAAGCATTATTTAATATACTGGATAAGATGTCAGGGTTGATGTTAGGCTATGACGATTTAGTGGAATTACACAGTAACTGATTAAATTAAAGTTAGCACTGTGGGTGCAAGTGAGTCACCAAAAACCATGCCTGCCTATTCCCTCATCTTTATAATCATACCCAAGGAAACATATCTCAGGAAAGAACACCTCACGTAAAAGAAAGGTATTAAGGTAATTGAAGTTGTTAAACTGACCATTTAAAGAATGTTTTTACAGTAAATATTTAACTTGGGCTCTCCAACAAAGCTTTGACTTATTT
Organism: Galaxias olidus; assembly: GCA_026901105.3. NCBI lineage: Eukaryota > Metazoa > Chordata > Actinopteri > Galaxiiformes > Galaxiidae > Galaxias > Galaxias olidus. The sequence continues at coordinate 141,691 of JAPMUY010005955.1, forward strand.
TCAAATGTGAAATTATTTGTACAAAAGAACACAACATTGTATCAAGAGTGAGATAGTTGACCTACATTATGATATTTCTCATGACTGTGATTTTTAACAGATGTGTACATTTTTATTATATATATAGTGTATATATATGGGTGATTCTACAGAAATGGTTCAAATTGCAGTCCCCACCTAAAATAAGGTTAAAATAATTAACTTTTTAAACTTTTATGTCTTATATTGATAACTATATGATCTATTTAGGAACAATACTTTCATTGTGACACTATGCATTAGACATTTACAAAATCAGGGTTTAGATGCTACTTTCTATTGGCAGTTGGCTGTCTCCAACCCAAAGACCTAAATTCCAGTTGAAAATTCCAGTAAAAAACGTTTTGTCAATTGATTTACTTTGCTTTAATAATAAAATGTATTGTTTTCTTATAAATGGCTATTAAAAAATTTAGATCTATTTTATGAAAAAAATATAAATTATGAAACTTTATGTGAAAATTGATGTCCCTAACTTTCCTGTCAGTACCAAAACACAAATAGTTTTTGTCCGCACACCAAGCCTGACTTTAGCAACACCCAAAAATGTTTTACCAGGAAGTGAGACTGTAACCGTTTTGTGTAGGTTAGCAAATTGAAGAGTTTTGTTTCATTGTTTTTAATTAAATGTCCTCTAAAATCTGGAAATCAGTGTGTGTTTTAATATTGTCATTACTGAACACAGAATTGCTTCATTGAACTTAACTTAAAATAGCTACATATCTTAATTGTATTAGTGCATATCACTCCAAATATCTATTTGCTAGCCATGCGCATGCTAGAAATGTAGTTTTATGATTAGATTAGCTTCAATTTGTCACTACCAAAACAGTCACCACCAAAACAAATTTTACCATTTCAGTAGTGACGTAATGCAAAAATTAATTGTCACTAACAAAACGATCTTGTCGCTACTGAAACAGTGTCTGAACACCCTTTTCTCACAAAAACTTTGTTGAGATATCAATTAAAATTCTATTATAATGATTGATTATGTAATATCATCATATGACACATTTTGTACATTTTATAACAAAAAATGCATATCTATGTTTGTTTTATGTTGTTTATTATTCATTTATTTAAAACATACAAAATAACTCCATGTTCAAACAAACCAATAAAAAACATTTACACATGTTAATAGGTAAAAAACATTTACACATGTTAATAGGTGAAATACATTTCTAATTATTACACATTTTCAACCATTTTTCAGTTGTGACATAGGTTTAAGAAAGTAGATACTGTATACCGTATATATACAGTGCATCGGGAAAGTTCTCACACCCCTTCACTTTTTCCACATTTTATTATGTTATAGCCTAATTCCAAAATGGATTAAATAAAAAAAAAATCTCAACATTCTACATACTAAACCGCATAATGACAAAGTGAAAAAGGTTTTTAGAAATTTTTGCAAATAAAAAAATAAAATATCACACGTACATAAGTATTCACGCCCTTTGCTGTGACACTCAAAATTGAGCTCAGGGCCATCCCGTTTCCACTGATCATCCTTGAGATGTTTCTACAACTTGATTGGAGTCCACCTGTGGTAAATTCAATTGATTGGACATGACTTGGAAAGGCACACACCTGTTTATATAAGGACCCACAGTTGACAGTGCATGTCAGAGCACAAACCAAGTAATGAAGTCCAAGGAATTGTCTGTAGACCTCCGAGACAGGATTGTATCGAGGCACAGATCTGGGGAAGGGTACAAAAAAAATTTCTGCAGCATTGAAGGTCCCAACGAGCACAGTGGTCTCCATCATTAGCAAATGGAAGAAGTTTGGAACCACCAGGACTCTTCCTAGAGCTGGCCGCCCGGCCAAACTGAGCAATCGGGGGAGAAGGGCCTTGGTCAGGGAGGTGACCAAGAACCCGATGGTCACTCTGACAGAGCTCCAGTGTTCCTCTGTGAAGATGGGAGAACCTTCCAGAAGGACAACCATCTCTGCAGCACTCCACCAATCAGGCCTTTATGGTAGAGTGGCCAGACGGAAGCCACTCCTCAGTAAAAGGCACATGACAGCCCGCATGGAGTTTGCCAAAAGGCACCTAAAGGACTCTCAGACTATGAGTAACAAAATTCTCTGGTCTGCTGAAACCAAGATTGAACTCTTTGGCCTGAATGCCAAGCGTCATGTCTGGAGGAAACCAGGCACTGCTCATCACCTGGCCAATACCATCCCTACAGTGACACATAGTGGTGGCAGCATCATGCTGTGGGGGTGTTTTTCAGCGGCAGGAACTGGGAGACTAGTCAGGATCAAGGGAAAGATGAATGCAGCAATGTACAGAGAGATCCTTGATGAAAACCTGCTCCAGAGCGCTCTGGACCTCAGACTGGGGCGAAGGTACACCTTCCAACAGGACAACGACCCTAAGCACACAGCCAAGATAACAAAGGAGTGGCTTCGGGACAAGTCTGTGAATGTCCTTGCGTGGCCCAGCCAGAGCCCAGACTTGAACCCGATTGAACATCTTTGGAGAGACCTGAAAATGGCTGTGCACCGATGCTCCCCATCCAACCTGATGGAGCTTGAGAAGATCTGCAAAGAAGAATGGGAGAAACTGCCCCAAAATAGGCGTGGCAAGCTTGTAGCATCATACTCAAGAAGACTTGAGGCTGTAATGGCTGCCAAAGGTGCTTCAACAAAGTATTGAGTAAAGGGTGTGAATACTTATGTACCTGTGATATAAAACATTTTTATTTTTAATACATTTGCAAAAAATTCAAAAAAACCTTTTTCACTTTGTCATTATGCGGTATTGTGTGTAGAATGTTGAAAAATTGTTTTTATTTTATCCATTTTGGAATTAGGCTGTAACATAATAAAAATGTGGAAAAAGTGAAGGGGTATGAATACTTTCCGAATGCACTGTATATATATATATATATATATATATATATATATATATATATATATATATATATATATATATAATTTGACTGTAATTTTAGTAGATATGTGTGCCTTAGAAATAACAAATGTATTGTGCAATTTATAAAGAAAAATTAAAAAAAATTTGTGCTTTTCTTCAACCTTGAATTTGAACCATTTCTGTAGAATTGCCCATATACGTTTGCGTATTTAAGTTTACTCTGAAACTCGCCTGTGAATAAATCGTATTTGGATCGTTGATTAGATGTTTTCTATCTATTTTGATACATTGCTATATTCTACCTTGCTAAAAATAATCCAATATCACTCAAATGTAAAATATTGTCTCAACCTATACTGATGATAGAGACTATATATCGCGAATTAAAAAGCAAAGCACCAGCTTTTAGAGTATTTTCTACTTACATTTTTAAGTAAACGTTATTTGTTACAGGAACACAAAAAAAACCTATAGAATTTACTTAAAAAATATTGAAGCAGCAACTATTTTCTTGGCAAGATGGTGACAACACAAATTTTTAAACTTTCTCAATCTCCCAAACTGTCTGTGGTGGAATCAGAACATAGCAAGCAATTATTTAGATCAATTTGTCTAAAATGGTATTTGAAATATTTGTGAACACCTTAATAATGATATACTGTTACTACAGCTTTACCCGTCTCTAGAAAACAGTAATAGGTAAAATAGTGGACTTTATACCATTGATATAATAATTTTCTTTTTACAAACTAGTAAACCACACATTGAAATACATTAAATGCATGTCTGAAGATTAACATTTTAAAGCGGCTGTATGTAGTTTCTGGTTTTGGGAACCCCTATCGTATGCTTAGTGTAATTATTTTACCTAAACGTCGCAAAGACAAGCAGAATGCTCGTGGTCACCGCATGTCGCAACGACTATACTTCAAGTATGATATTCTCTTCTTGATTTAGTGACGCACTGCCTTGTACCATACCAGACTTCAATAGGACTGATCTGAACTGTGATTTTTTCATTCTCCCATAGACATTACAATGTGCAAACTGTAGAAAGGTATTAATAATACGTTAATACAAAAATGTTGCATATAGCCGCTTTAAGGAGCAGATCAACTGTTTTCTAGATAATTAACAATTTATTTGTAAAACACATTAATTAGAATAAATTCTTCACTGCAGAATGCAGATACAGAGCCCTTTGGCTTGAGGTGCAATTGACTAACAAATCAGGCTCCCTATGTCTACTTAATCCATTCCAGGTGGTCTTGTCTACACTGATTAGAACCAAGAAACAACTAGAAGGCCGACACTGGCTAGCATCAAGAAGGAAAGCTAAATACACTGATCTGCAGCTTAGCGTAAGCTTACCAATCTGACTGAAATGTCACTGCTTTTGCCATTCTAGATGTGGATGTTCAGTAATGTTGGAAACTGACGTAGTTGGAAAGTGCTCTGTGAGATAGTTGAAAAGAAAATATATACCAGTTATTTAGTCTTGGAAAAAAACATTTTATTTTATTGAGACCGTTTATCAAAAAGGCTAATGTTGAGAACATGTTCTTTTCTTTGTATTTTAGTTTGACATAATCCTACTGTAACACACGTTTTGTTGACCTCTAAAGGTAGATGACTTGAAAACAGACAAGTCCAGTATCTCACAATGAATCCAAAGCCAAAGTGAAGACCTGGACCGGAGATTCACTTCATGTCTTCTCCTATCAAACAGGCCATCTTTTTCCACCAGGTTTCTGAGAGAGTTTTAATCTTGTCTGGGGTCTTCAGTCTGAAAGTTTGCTTCTGGTGTGGCACGTCCGTCTGTTGAATGCTGGCCAAGATGGCCGAGTCAAAAACATCCTTTAAGTTCTTCTGTGTCAACGCTGAGCACTCCCCGAAGCTGACCGCTCCTATTTCCACAGCCCGCTGCTGGCCCTCCTCTGTGCTCACGGGCCGCTCCTGGCTCTTGGCCAAATGGATCAGAACTTGAACGTCCTCCCTCAGGTCCACTTGTGTACCCACCAGGACCACTGTCGCTGCTGGGCAGTGGCAGTGAATCTCAGGCACCCACCTTTCTGTGATGTTGCGGAAGGAAGAGGGACGCACAGTGCTGTAGCACAGGAGAAAAACGTCGGCTTGCTTATAGCAGAGGGATCTCAGGTGCTCCAACTCATCCTTTGGCAGTAAAAAGAATATCAAAGTAAGCATCCATTTGTCAGAAACTCTTCAAGTAAAAATATATGGGATTGCTGTTTACACACATTTTAATGAAAAGGAAGGTCCATTCAGATTCTGAATACATTTTAAAGGGTGCTTGGAGTCAGTTACATTGGCTATATCTAAGTAAAGAAATTAAGACATTTCCCACAGGGGGCGACACAGCTCCAAGTAAAAATGTATGAAAAAATTCCAGCAAGCAAAAACTAGACTACTAGAGGGATAGCATTTGGGGCACTGTAAATATACTGATGGCTATGGGATACTGATGGCTTACATTAATTGATCCATCCACCAAGCCCCATTTCTATAATTTCGCACAACAGGAAAAGGAAAAACATAACATGAATGTAACCACTGTAAAACTAGATCAGCATTGAAACAGGCTCCCATTATTATATTTTACGAATGTTGGTAATGCAAACCCAATGTACACTCACCTGTCCTGCCATATCACAAAGTTGCAGTCTTACTGGTTTACCATCGACCACAACCATTGCTTAAAAATTGGGGTACAAACGTACAATCTCAATTTCAAGTTTTGAATGTTATGTGGTGGTGGAATGTTTCAGCAAAGCAGATGCAGGGACAAAATATGCTTGGGCATTTCTTAACCTAAACATGCATAACAACCACTTAAGACAAACACATTTCCAAACATTCTTAGAGTTGTAATTTCTAAAACATACACATATGCCTATTCAAAACTTGAGAATATCGGTATACAATGCCTGATAGCTTCAAAATATAAAATTGTAGATCTGATTACCTGCAAAGTTATCAAATGCTGTGGGAACATATTCCGTGGGATATCCATTTGTGGTATAGCTGACAATGAGACTAGTCTTTCCGACTGCTCCGTCTCCGACCAAGACGCAGTTTATTCTGCGTTCAGGTAGGAAGCCGGACCGCCTGCCTTTCAAGCTAAGAGGAAAGTCTTTGTTTTTCAGGCGTCTCGGTGGAACAGGTGGATAGTCTGCCCCAGACACCGGGTCTGAAACTCGGCGGGGTTTTTGCTTTCCCATGTCTAGCGGCAACATTAGACCTATACGTGTTAAAGTGGTTTAGCCAGTGAAAGTCCGAAGTTGCCTCGCACATATCATTTCGGAATCACATGCAAGATGAATAGCCAATAACCTATATTGTTTTCAGAATGGTGAGCAACCTTGTAAACTAAACTAGGTTACAGTAAAGGCTAATGTGCAGACAACATTTAGTGCGTCTCGCGGCACAGCAAGAGTCCTTGATTGGCATTCTCTGGTGTGTTTATGGACATAAGAGGCTTACGGCACGCCATATGAGGTACTTGCTCGAGGGATTTCCAATTGAAATTGACTTATCTCGTCTTTATCTCATGTTGTAAACTATGTTTGGCAATTTACTTGTGCAAATATGGCGAGTTCGATAAATCTGCTGATTACCCGGTTCCACTATGCATTTACTTTTATAAACTTTCGTTCAGACAAACTCTAAAAAACAAAACAATGCTTCGTTATATTCATATTATGAAACAATCTATAGTCTACTAGGTTCACTGAAGAAAAAGTTGTTAGAATGAATTTGAATGAATTAGTAAATTAGATGGATAATGTTGAACTATGTATTTATGCCCCCTAGTGGAAAACGTTTGGTTTCAACGCCAATCTTTGAGAGTTTATTTTAGTAATCATACAGAAGCTAAATATTGAGTTATCAAATATGAAGATACTCCAGTGTCCCGGTTGGCAATGCTTGGATATACTTTTATCATACTCATATTATTCTAGATAAGAAAAATTCAGCAGTATTCTTTGAGATTACGTGCTTCGTAATATGTTCATGATTGACTATACCTACATCTTAAGTCATGATAACGATTGTCATGAAAACAACCATTTACCGGTTATTTTGACATCAATCCAAGACTTGTACACTTTTCAGTAAAGACAGAGACTACAAACTCGCCTTGAATTGTGAAGATAGCCATAAGTGCTGTGACTGAACAGAAGGTATAATCGTATTTTCTGGACGGCCACAATGGGATACGATTGTGAGGGAGAACAGCAAGTGTGTTTAGGAGTGTGACCATTAGTTGAACTACACCGATGTAGAGTGTGTGGGAGTGACGTCATAGGAATGAGCATGGAAACATGTCCGTTTAATGAAATAGGAAAATTCTACACCGTAGTAGAGGACCTCCCTGGCCATTCCACTGCTGGTATTAGAAGCACTGAATCCTGCCAAAAATACTTATATGGGAACGATTTTATTTGTAATATGTAAAGTAGGTGGTGATATAGTCCTTTACCAGGTGAGGACTTAATTACTTAGGATTAATTAACCCATTTCAGTTAAACACAACTGGGACACAATCATACATACAATGTAATGTTTTGGCACCCCTTCATTCTGGGATGGTAAAACCCTAGTTGTGCAAACTAACAAACAAACAAACAAACAGACACATGCAAACAGACAAATATTTGTTTTATCTCCCTATTTAACAGGACCTTGTTTTCAGGGGAGCCTTTAACAAACCACAACATATATATTTACAGTTACATATGAATAAAAAAATACTAGAACGCAAAATGTAAGATCAATCATTCATCAAGATATACTGTATCTTAAACATAGCATTAATAATGAAAAGAATTGTAAAAAATGTCTGAATTTCAAAGATATGTGCACTCCTCTTAAAATGCCAATAAACATAATTTAATCATAAACTGGAACAGGTGCTTTTAGGTTTTCCTCTTAAAAATGCCAATAAACATAATTTAATCATACACTGGAACAGGTGCTTTTAGGTTTTCCTGCAGTTTATTGCAATGCTAGGGACTAAAGACTGTCTCGACTGCACCCTGGGGTGCACACACACACACACACACACACACACACACACACACACAGCCAATATGGTCACTATTCAGCCCATATACAAACAAACAGCCAAATCCCTCACTGCTGATAAACTAGACACCTGATCATAACCTTTGGGGAACAGAGGAACTTTTTACAGTTTGCAGAGCTGGCAAATATATTTACTCAATCTAGAGTTTGGGATTAGGGGACCACCCCCATTTCCACCTATTTCCCCTCCCCATCTTTGTTGCCTCTTTCTGTCTTCTCCTGGGCTCTCTCTTTTTTGATGGGATCAGCTGAGCGGTGCATTCTCTCTCTGCTCTGTCCCTCGTTCTCTATCTCTCTCTCTCCCGGTCCCTCTCTCCCTTGGGGGACTGAGCTGCTCGGACTCTATAGTTATGGGTTGGGGCCATCTGTCACCGTGCGCATTCACACAGCCACCAGAAGGCCACAACATGTGCTGATTTAAATGGAGAACCCAACTTTCCCAGGACACACAGGCCTGACCCCGGCAGCAGTAGCGGCTCTCCCCAGACCCCCCCCCCCCCCCCCCCCCCCCCCCTCCCCACACACACACACGCACACACACGCACACACACACACACACACACACACACACACACACACACATACACACTATCACTCCACCCAGCCCCACAGACCCCCGTCCCTGGCCAGACCCACCCCAAGAAATACTGTCTGCATATGAATCAGTGAATTAGAGCTCGCCACGTTCCCTAGCTCCCTGGTGTATGTTAATGACGGTGCAGCGTGCGAGGGGATCTTTTTACACACAATGTTGGGTTTCCACCTTAGCAGCTGATGGGGGAGACGCTGGCTAGAGTAGTGGGGGGAAGGTGGACGAAGAGGAGGAGGAGGAGGAGGAGGAAGGGGGGCATGTTAGTAGTCCATAGTGTGCTTGCCTCTGTGTTTCTGTGTGGTGTGTGTCTTTGTGTGGATATTTGTGTGTGTGTGTGTGTGTGTGTGTGTGTGTGTGTGTGTGTGTGTGTGTGTGTGTGTGTGTGTGTGTGTGTGTGTGTGTGAGAAAGACGGGGATCAGCTGATAGGTAAAATGGATTCTAAGTAAGAGGGGGGTGGGTGATAGTGTGTGTTTCTATGACAGAGTAGATCTGGGGAAACAGGAAGAGTGGGGGCAGTGGGCTTGGATTGGGCTTGTCTGTGGGACCCAGGGCCAGGACAATGGGGCTGGCGGGGGTTGGGGGAGCTGGGGTGAGTGTGTGTCACACGCTTTTGCTTTGTGGCTCGGTCAACAGGCGTGTGCCATGGGTGTTGTCCTGACTCCCCCACCGGCTGTCCAGCTCGGGGAGGCATGAGAACGAAGCTCCAGGATCTTTAATGATGGCCCTGCTGTTTCTTATCAAAGATGGACAAGCCATCATTAGAATCATTAGTAAGGCACAATAGTGCCGGGCCTCCCTTAGTTATGGATGGTAAAATCCTCCCACTGGCAGACTGAAAGCAATACTGAAAAATCCCTGCTAAATGCCTTCATAAGTATTAAGTGGGCTCTGTAACAGTTTATATGGCATTTGTGTGTGTCGGGTATGATTGTTGATGGCATGGGTAGTAAGGAAGCATCCATTACAATGGTCCCATACTTAGATGGCTGAAAAAATATTGAACAGTGGCATCAGGTTATGGGCTGAAGACAAATGGAACAAAGCTTACAACACTCCATCAGTAGCTTTATGGAGAGGCAGATACAGTTTTGAAAAATGAATGGGGAACAGGTATTGAAACACGTTTTTTTAGGCAGTTGCATTATCAACCGACTTAAGTCTGAAATCTGAGGATGACAGAAACAAATTATTGTTTTCATTATGTTTGCTGCAAAGCAGTACCATTCAATATACAGCATTAAACGATAACTACATCATGTGACACTGTTCCAAAAAACCAATCTACAATTATCTGATGTCTTTTGTTGCACACCCCATATTCTTGATCCCTATGTGAAACCAGCGATCGATATTTAAGAGGATGTTGTCATACACCATAACCTCGCGCCAAGTTTGTCATCATTAACGATGGGCCAAAAAACATGTTGCAGCGCTCTAGCCTTTCTCAAGAGGCTCCTTCCACTTGTTTTTAATGGTCTCCAGTGGCCTGTGGCCCTGACCGGACTCAGCATTGTCATGGTGGATACGGGAGGGGACGGGGGTGGGGGGGACCGTGATGCTGCAGCCGTGGCAGCTGGCGGCCCAGCTTGCGGGGCCGTCTCCTCACAATGGAGAGCCTTCCCCCTGGGGCCAGTGATTTAGGACAGGGCTCTCCGGCCAGCCCCTGAAGAGGACCCTTATGAAGAGGAGGACACTGGCTTTGCGAGTGCATCCCAGTCCCCCCTCCTCTTTTGACCCTGCCCTCCTCCCTTTCTCCTCTTATCCAACCCCCCAAAGCACCCCTGCTGGTTGTCGTACCTCATAGCCATACCCCAAACACCCCAGCCCACCCCACCAACCAACCAACCAACCAACCAACCAACCAACCTCTCTCCTGAGACAGAGGACCCAGCTTATATGGATGGACCCGGAAGCATTCCTGAGGTGTAGCGCGCTAAGGCCCAGCTCCCGGGCCACAATGGGGAGGACAACAGGTGCGTGTGGATCCTCTGTCCTCCAGCAGCAGCTGAGAGATAGGGACAGGGTTTATTGCCACCGATTATCAGTGCTCTACTGAGAGGCTGTTGCCTCTTTTTCAAGTCTCAGCTCTGCAGACAAAAACACAAAGTCTTTTATTTGAAACCTGGCCTGTACCTTCCTTGTTCCTGACAAAGCTCTGACCCAGCCCAACACCTGCTGCTACCAGTGCACCCTCCCCAAAATGAGCCCAGTGACTACTTATCTCACGGCCGACTCAAGTGAATGCCTAGGACTTCACTAAAGGATATGTGAGTGTTCAAGGTCCGGCTTTATACACTTGTGACATGTCAATACGGCTACCTCGGCACTTCACACACACACACACACGCACGCACGCACACACGCGCGTGCGCGCGCGCACGCACACACACACACACACACACACACACACACACACACACACACACACAGCCATTTCTCTGAAATATGGCATGTCTAAAAATGAGCAGTCATCCAACAGATTGTTGGATTCAGCTACATGATCATGGTGGTGACAATGCCTCTAACAGAGCGAGTGTCCTGAGGGGATGGGGAGTATTTGGTTACAGCACCCCTGATCTTTTCTATTGTGGTTGACTTTTGAGTCCTACAAGGTTGAAAAGGGACATGGCATATGTGGGCCTGCAACGCAGGTGCCTGCATCTGTTCAGTTCTTGGCAGATGCTCATGGTAAGAGAGAGAGGGAGAGCGAGAGAGAGAGAAAGAGAGAGAGAGAGATGCGGAGAGGAGAAAGAGTCCCATACCATCCCCAAGGTCTTTCTACCTATCGAGAGGGTAGCCCACAGACAATTTCCTCTGGATTGCACAAGTTCAGAATGATAAGTCAACCAATCCTCTCAAGTAATAAATGTATGATTATCACCATTGCTGAATATATACATTCAAATGTTGAAATGTACCCCGTCTCTCGCCCTGTGTCGGCTGGGATAGGCTCCAGCCCCCCACGACCCTGCATAGGATAAGCGGTATAGCTTATGGATGGATGTTAAAATGTTGAAATGTGTCCAATGTGATGTTGCTTTAGGTAATACTCACATTTAAACTTGCATGGCCCTGTTAATTGATAAATTAAGCAACTTTAAATAATTCATCAACATTATCCAATCCACTAGGCTTTAGCCAATGGTGTGTGTTCAAAGCACTCTTTGCTGCAATAATACCAATGAATGAGAAAATGTGCCCAATGTATATTTTTTTCAATGATCGATGCATTAATTGTAACCCACATATGCACGCACCAACACACAGGCGTTACTCCAGGGAACATGGCAGATGTGTTTTGATAAACATTGGCACGCGACTCGCTACAAGTCCCTGACAAAAAATCGCTGCCTTCTCCACCTCCCCCTTCGGACTCTATTGCGCTTGCTTTCCTCGCTCGCGCCGCACAGCCACACGTGAGCGCGTCTTGGGGGCCCCCGCGTAATTATTGCGGCACTCTTCTCCTAAACTCAGCACGTCTCTAGCAACAACATATGCAAATGAGACAGCAGCAAGACCAGGGCACCCGTGGATTGGCCTGTGTCCCTTCTCCATGCAGCTGGCCATAGTAATCTGATCTGAACACAAAAGATGCATGTTGCCCCTGATTTCAGCAGGTAAACAGGCAAATAAATTATTACAACATAAATTATTATTATTATTATTATTATTATTATTATTATTATTATTGTTATTATTATTATTATATAAATTGGAGATCCCAGATATATAGAAAATGTTATACAACTATATATTGACGACGTTCAGATAGAAGTGCTCATCAATCAGGCTCTTTTGTGCGTAATTGTTCGTGCAAATGTATAACCTTTTGTATAAAACAGTCCGATGACAAAAAATGAATGAAATGCCAATCTTTTGGGGGGTTTTCTGCTCGTTTTGGTAGCATATCCAGCCAATTGTAACATAATTTTGATTGAAAAAATATGATCAGACGGTAAGTCATCAACCTTCAAGCTAATCGTCTTCACCACAGAACTACATATGATCGATATCGTGTGATGTGCGCCGTGTTTACGTTCCCACGAACTACCATGTGGTGTCTACTCATAAGGGACCAAAACTTCTGGCTTCCCTCCGCCATATGGCCCGGATAGCCATACCGTTACAGGTTCTTTAACATGCTTCCAGTTCAATTTAGATGGTGCCCAGTGGACAGTGGCGCATAGAGACGTGTGCTTGAGGGAGGGAGGGTGAAAAAAAAACGACGTTATGGGTTGTGGCAGATGGCTTGTAAGGGTCTGACCGCGTCTGAAGGCGTGTCGTGGTCCTTCACAGAGAATCCCCAAGGGCTAGCCGTGCATTCAGAATCAATGAAAATTAAAGCACAGAGAATGGCTGAATAGTCAGACCTCCAGTCACCCTTTTTGTTTGCCGCAGCTACTGGTGGGCAGGAGTTAAACTACAACAGCCCCCTACAGTAGCACTTTAGTTAAACAGTCACCCCCGTTGCCATCATTTTATGGAGGAAGATAGAAAGTATAGAGAGGAGCATCATCTCCAAACTCCACTAAGAATAGCTTGACTTGAAAAGAATAAACCAATGGTGTAGGTTTAAGGGAAGGGCATTTATTTGTGCTGATGACAAGGAAGCCGTGTTACGTCATGGTACCTTAATCCTACAACTCATGAGGACGCAAAGGACAGAGCGGCACACGTCTTGTTTAAATATTCCATGTTTCTAAAGGCTTGTATTACAGACTTTATGCCACTTTATGTATATATTATTGGTAATACCAGACACAACAACTCTTACATGTTAATTGACACTAAGGGAAAAAAACTGCAAGTTCAAAGCACTATAAAAAGAGAGAAACATTTTGGCCGCAAATCTAAGGTTATCAGGTAGACTATCGTGATGTGTCGTTCATGAACGATTCGTTCAATTTGAACGAATCTTTAAAATGGCTCGGGAGTAACGATTAGTCTCAGAGAGTGATTCGTTCATTTTGGTCGCGCATGCACAAAAACAGTTGTGTTCCGAGTCATTCGTTAATTTCGTTCAGTAGGCCTACAGGTGTGGCCAGTAGGCCTTAGTATCGGAAACAGAAATGAATAGTTCACCCCTCGACTGTGTCTTCTGGTCTGAGTCGTTCGTTAATTTTTCACGTGACACCCGCATAGGCTCATTATAGGAAAGAGAAAAGAGTAGGCCTAGTTCACTCCTGGACTGGGTCTTCTGGTCTGAGTCGTTAGTTCACTGGTCACATCATAGCTGCATCGAGAGATCAGGAAACATAAATTAGTATAGTTCATCCTTACTTAGGGTCTGAGACTTTCGTTGACCTGTAACGTGACTGTTTTATGCTTAAGTTATGACTACGTTCATAAGTGATTATTAATGATTTTGGCTCATTACACGTCAGTTTAAACACATCTATTGAACGAAATTAGCGAAAATACTCGAAAAAGAGTAGTTCATTTTACAGAACGAGAGTTAAAGAACCAAGTCACTAAAATGATCCGATCGTCCCATCACTGAGAACTGAGAACAGGTAAACCAATGCCAACAACGATTGTCTTGGATAAGAAATGATCCCGATGATGAAACGAGCGAGTAAAATCACTGCGCACATATCTTTAAGAGTGACGCAATGCATGGGGTAACCATGGTCCTGGGGCCATGCCTATTATCCAAAGGAAAATCAGACTTATAATGAACGACCTAATTACGAAAGATCCTTACCCCACCCCCACACGGGCTTCACACAAAAGTAAGCATAGAATAGTAGGGCCCACCATACCCCGAGCCGGGGGTTTATTCATGTTTGTACCTTTTTGCTCCGTTGGGAAGAAAAAAAAGTTTAAAACTTTTCTGGGATAAAGGAAAGTCAAACACGGGATTTTACTTTACGGTTTGGTTTTTATTTTTATTTTTAAATTAAAAAAATACGTCTAAGTTAGGGACATTGTGGGGAGGGCCGCATGGGCTCAGGGAAGCTCGCGCAGTATTATTGAGGGGTGAGCAGGTGCTGTTCGAATTACCATACAGCTGAGCGCACACACAGAGAGGGAATGAGGGAGCAAACTTATTCCTTCAGCACACAATAACATAGTGCCCTCAGGACGGCTACGCGAAATACTCTTTCTAACACACGCGTGTGCTCACAAACACGAGCACACACACACACTCCCACAAGCACACTTTCTTTACTTTGGGAATGAGAAAGTGGAAGCAGGCAAATGTATAACTAGTGTCCATACAAATTCATTTTTTTCTATCGAACGTTTACCTCGCCACATAACTGCCAAGGAATGTTTCCTTCATAAAAGAATTTTGTGGTTAATTGAAGACGTCAAAAAGAAATTGACAGACACAAAAAGACCAAAAAAACAACTACCTTTCTCTTGGACGTATTCAGAATAAACTAACACAAATGTGTTCATTAGTCAATTAATTAGCCTATAGGGGCCAACTAGATATAGAATTGAATTGCAAAAACAAACTTAAGTGCTATGATTTTGTGCAGGATAGGGACTAACCTCACACGTCTGTTTTGTTCTCTTTGTAAACCTCTGAGGTGTTGCCTAATTTGTTCAAAAAAATCTTATCTGCTCGATGAACAAGTGAAATGTGTTGCTGTGATTAATCTGAAATATGATACATTTAAAAAAAAGTTTTTTTTTTTACTCAACTTCAGTTCCTTAGGTAGTTTTCACTTGTGATACCAGGACATTGCGTTTGGGGTAGTCCATTGTGATTCCTCGGGCCAGATTGGGGGGTAGGTCATTTGCATGTCATTACCATGGCATGCTCCAGCCCGTATAAAACCGGCGGGAGGCGGCCTGCACCGAAGACACACGCACAATTCATGTAAAGGAAAGACGTTGGAAGAAGGTGGCGGGGGAGTATGTTGGAACAGTGACAAATCTCAATTTGGGATAGACCAAGACACAAAAAAGATACTTCCTACATTTGTCACCCTTTTTCTTTTGTCTATAGAGTGGGGACTGTGTCAAATAATCTTACACAGTTTTTGAACTTGGATTATCGCGTTGGAAAGGAATTGGAGGACTGTCCTTTTTATTTAGCACTGTTCCGATCTGTCCTTTTTGGACGTTGGGATTTATCTTTTTGTTTTTGGTCATGAATGAAATCGACGTGGCTAACAAATGCAACTAATGTGAAAACGTTGTGAGGAAAGAGAAGCGTGCTCAATGAATCATTCTCAGATTTACGGACGGAATTGAAAGGAGTAATCCTGAGGACAAGTTGAGCGACGTTGCCCCAAGACTTTCCACTATTTATTTATTTATTATTTATTTATTTATTTATTTAATATGGGGCGCATCATTCTTCTAACAATTGCCGTTATGTCCATCTTGCTATGCCAGGTAAACTAATTATATTACTTTTCTACTATTTTCAGGCAACAAAGTTACAATATAAACCATGTTTTAATGTCTATGTAATAAACATTTCTACTCCCCATAGGGTTTTTGTTCAGGCGTTTTTGAACTGAAGTTGCAGGAGTTTTTAAACAAGAAAGGAGTACAGGGAAATAAAAACTGCTGCAAAGGGGGCCTGGCATCTTCATACCAGCAACAGTGTGAATGTAAAACATTTTTCAGAATCTGCCTGAAACATTACCAGCCAAACGCATCCCCAGAACCACCTTGCACATACGGCGGCGCTGTAACGCCTGTGCTTGGGTCAAACTCTTTCCAAGTTCCTGAAGCAATCCCGGAAAGTTCATTCAGCAACCCTATCAGACTTAACTTTGGTTTCACATGGCCGGTAAGTAACCAAGCTTTAAGTAGTTATTGTATAGCTTCAATCCATGCGCAAAAGGACGGAAACCTAAAAAATATACCACATTTATAATTGATGTACACAACCTCATGGTATCATTGCTCAACTATGTAAGCTTTGAGACAACCTCGGCATTGAATATACAACACCTTATCTGGGCCCTATTTTAGATGTAATTTCTCCATATTCTCTGGCCTCTTTTTTTATTAAGTGTTTTTGGTTTCTAGGGAACGTTCTCGCTGATCATTGAGGCGTTACACACAGACTCCAAAGATGAGCTGTCAACAGGTAAGAATAAATGCATTCCGCATAGTTAGACATGGTTTTAGTAAATTTTTTTTAACTCTCTGCTCATGTTGCACACCTCTAGAGAACCCAGACCGTATTATAAGCACCATGACCACTCAGAGGCATCTAACGGTGGGAGACGAATGGTCTCAAGATCTACACACTGTTGGAAAAACCGAGCTGAAGTACGCGTATCGCTTTGTCTGTGATGAGCATTATTACGGTGATGGGTGCTCAGTGTTCTGTCGGCCAAGGGATGATGCTTTCGGTCACTTCACCTGCGGAGAACGTGGCGAGATAGTGTGCGACGCGGGATGGAAAGGACAATACTGCACAGAACGTAAGGACATTTTATTTAAAAAACAAAAAAACAAAAAAAAAACACCGAACTATTTCACTTACATAATTATTGTCTGTGTAATTTTGGTTAACTGTGGTTAAAGCACTCTAAAAGGAAATGTGTAAACTTTAAAAAATATATATATAAAGATAATATATATTAAGATATATTAAACTATAAGGGCCGTTGAAAAGTTGTTGTGCGGAAACACCACGCTCCCACATACACGACCACTTGATTTAATCAAATCAGGCGGATGAAAGTTTTGGAATAATCTCACGCGTGCCATAAATTTACATGCTACGTCCGATTCGTTACTCTTAGAGTGAGTTGCACGCTGATTGGCTGAGGCGGGTGAGGTATTGTTTGAAGTGGGCAGCTGCCGGGAGAGAGTAGACAATGGAGCAGCTGTCGCGCACTGGCAACATACTCGCCAGCTGTCCACTCTTATCTTCTGCCCCAATCCGAGACATTAAGGGGAGTTTTGTGCAAAGACTGAATAAAAGAGTTTTGACCCACAGCAAAGAAAAAAAAGGGGTGTGTGTTTCTCCCTCTCAACTACACAAGCACACTTCTTCCACCCTTTGTCTCCCCACTGAAAATTATCCTACTGATAAGATTTTAATGCTAATGGTTTTAAAGATATCCTTTTTAATAATTTTGTTTTGGAAAAGTCATGCTTTTTCATTAAAGTAACCATCACAGACTTTGTCGCTATGCTTTTTAATGTCGTCGTCCGTCCGTCCCCCCCCCCCCCCCCCCCCCCCCCCCCCTCTCTCTCTCTCTTAATAGCTATCTGCCTCCCTGGCTGTGATGAAGACCATGGCTTTTGTGAGAAGCCTGGAGAGTGCAAGTAAGTTGATCAGTACAAATATGAGGAAGTACATGTATTATTTAGTCTACTATGTCAGTTAAGTGGACTAAGCAATGTTTTCTAATTGGTTGGCAGGTGCAGAGTAGGTTTCAAAGGCCGCTACTGTGATGATTGCATCCGTTATCCAGGCTGCCTCCACGGGACCTGCCAGCAGCCATGGCAGTGCAACTGTCAGGAAGGCTGGGGAGGCCTCTTCTGCAACCAGGGTGAATTCCACCAGAACAAAACACAATTCAATGACGAAAAAAATAGAAGTAGGGAGGAGAAGTGCATGTATGAAGTGTAAAAAATTCAACAGACAAAAGATTAGGGGGTTGAGCAAAGTTTTGGTGAGGAAAACGCGATAGAGATGAAGAGGAGGGAAGTACAAAAAACGTGTTGAAGTGTCTGAAAGAAAGAAAAGGCTTTATCTTACTGCTGCTGCTGTTGTTCTGCCATATGTTCCAGTGGGGCTAATCCACATGTGCTGCTGTGTCTTTCCAGATCTGAACTACTGCACTCACCACAAGCCATGTATGAATGGAGCCACTTGTAGCAACACTGGCCAGGGGAGCTACACCTGTTCCTGCAGGCCAGGCTTCACTGGAGCCAGCTGTGAGATTGAACTCAATGAATGCGCTGGTAACCCCTGCCGCAATGGTGGAAGCTGCACTGTAAGTACAGTTCATAAATCTGGGCTCAAGACATGTTGTTTCTACACCAGCCCCAACTATAAAAAAGAGAACCAGTCTAAATTACATTACTGTAAATTGTAATACCATCAAAAGACTTGCCTTGTTAAGCGCTTTGTGTGACCTTTTCTTTTAGGACATGGAGAACACATATACCTGCGCTTGCCCTCCTGGGTACTATGGAAAGAACTGTGAGCTGAGCGCCATGACGTGTGCCGACGGCCCTTGTCTGAATAGTGGTCGTTGTGCAGATAATCCAGACGGAGGTTATTTCTGCCAGTGCCCCACAGGCTACGCCGGCTTCAACTGTGAGAAGAAGATTGACCACTGCACCTCCAGCCCCTGCTCAAATGGTAAGAAGGGCAGCTAGGCAGGCCGACACTGTACTGGTGGGTCTCTGTACTGGTGGAAATAGATAACCCTCTAACTTCTCCCTCTACTCTAACCATTAGGTGCCCAGTGTGTTGATCTGGTCAACTCCTATTTGTGCCAGTGTCCAGATGGTTTTACTGGAATGAACTGTGACCACACAGGGGACGAGTGCTCCATTTACCCCTGCCAGAATGGTGGCACTTGCCAAGAGGGCTTGAATGGCTACACCTGCACCTGCCCACCAGGCTACACAGGCCGCAACTGCAGCTCACCTATCAGCCGGTGTGATCACAACCCCTGCCACAACGGAGCCACCTGCCATGAGAGGAACAGTCGATATGTTTGTGCCTGTGTCCCTGGCTATGGTGGCCGCAACTGCCAGTTCCTGCTTCCAGAGCATGCTGCCATCCGGGGCTCAGAGGTGCCCTGGATGGCTGTAGGCTCAGGGGTGGCTCTAGTGCTGCTGCTGCTGGCAGGGTGTGTGGTGCTAGTTGGATGCATCCGCTCCAAGGTACAGCGTGGCAGTTTAGGAGATGTCATCGGGGATGGAGAGACCATAAACAACTTGACCAACAACTGCCATCGCGGTGATAAAGACCTGGCAGTCAGTGTTTTGGCAATTCCAGGTGTCAAAAACATTAACAAGAAAATGGACTTCTGCAGCGACCCTGATGAAGGAGCGGCGTCAGGGAGGAGCAGTTACAAGAGCCGCAGTCCACAATCCGACTATAACCTCGTACACGAGGTGAATTGTGAGCAGGCAGCCAAAGAGTCCATGCTTGAGGCAGCCTGCGAGGTGAAGTGCCAACCTCTGGAGTCTTGTGAGTTGGAGGAGAAACACAGAAAACGATTAAGAAGGTAAGGTGGTCTCCATAAACATTGCTGAAATGTGCAAAACAAGAAGATAAAGCAATATGTGGCTAATGTATGATTGTCTTTGTTTACAACCAGTGATGCATCAGAAAAGAAAGTTCAAGAAATGTCTGCATGTGCGGACACCAAGTACAAATCCGTGTTTGTGATGTCAGAGGAGAAGGATGAATGTATAATTGCAACTGAGGTGAGTTTACAATTTCTGGCATAATATTTTATTGATATTTTAACAATGTTTTGGTCTGGAGTATTTTTTTTAAACATAAATTGACTGTAATTTTGTTTTCTTCTATGTCTAGGTGTAACAAGCCATCAAGAGGCTGTCTGTTGCTCATTTGCTCTATGGGAGAGTTTTTATGCTCCTTCAAATGCTGCTCTAAACCTAGGGGGAGGTGTCCCACCTTGAGACTGCTGCTGATACTGAGACGTTTAACTGATATTCAGAGTGAGCTGGTTCTCTACTGGAAACTTAGTGCTGGCAAGAGGCCTGTGGGCTAAGAATCGGTGGGGCAAAAACCGAATACATTTCAAAGTAGCTGTAACTTTGTTTTTGTTACCTTTGATTATGAACAGATATTTGTAACAAAATTGGAAACTGGAATCTTGTCAGTTGACCATGATGTGCAATGTTCTGATTCCAACTGGAGTAAATGGAAACATTGTGTAGAAGTTTTTGCAACATTTGCACCCAGCCTATTTCTGTAACCCACAAGCCGTTGCTGAGCGCAGGAACTGCATCTAACGGTGGATGTTTGGCCATACTGGCCTGTTCTTCACAAGGCTGTTAACATGGGCTGTGATCTTGTCACTTAACCTGTGGGGACTGTACGTATACTTGATCACTGTGTAAACTGAAGTGTGTTTTTCTTAAGCCCTCCAAAACATTAATGACATAGTATTGTTTTTTTGGACATGCAAACTTCTTAAACGTCTTAAGAAACGTCTTAATTATATATTTTTTATTTTGGTACAGATTATGTCCTTTTGTAAAAAAAAAAAAAGAAAAGAAATGAAAAAAGTTATGATTTAAAGGTGTATGATTTAATTTAATTTAATTTAATGATTTTTATTATTTTTTACCTTGTATTATTGTATAATTGTGATGTTTTCTATTATTTAAGTACATTTTTGAAATAATGCTAAAATTTGCAAAGGCACTTCAGGTCAATGGGACTTTGTTTTTAAGAAATGTTATTTAATAAAGAGGGATTGTACAAATTATTATGATACTGCCTGTTACTGTTTGTGATTGACGGATTTAGCCAAGACTATTTTTCCAAATAAATATTATAACATGTGAAATTGCGTGACTGATCTGTCAGCATATATCTTGTCTTACATTTTACTTGTGGTCTGTGAGCAAAGTTAATCAGTAACATCTGTTGTCCTCCCCTGGCGACCCCACGGTGGGCTATTATATGTAGACGCTGTCGGCTACTGCCAGGAGTTGAAAGTGTGTCCCTAGAGACAAAGGGGGTCTACTCTATTCTATAAAAGAAAAAAAAATCATAAACTAGCTTTACCGCTTCAATTCTTCCTCAAAACAACATAGCAAGTAAACAATGCTCTGACACATTTAAAGGTCAAAGATGTACAAGGCCATTAGCAAAAGCCCTTAGAAGGTAGTTTCTTTCTTCAAGAAAACATATTTAGCAATTTTTTGTCTTATGGCTTTCTCTCTAAAGACTATCAAGTTATATCACAATTGATATAAATTGTGATACGTACACTGAGGCATTGTTTGTTGACAAGAAAAGGATAGTATTACGGCAGACAACCTAACCTGTAAATCATCATTTGGGTGGAGTTGGCCTCTTAAGGGGCTCATAACCTCACAGCATCAGAGGAACAGACCTCGATAGACAATGATGGAATTGACAATAGAGCACACAAAAGGCCACCCTTGGGAGAGCCTGTGTGTCCCTTGGCATGCTGGGAGACGAAGAGTAACAGGAACAGATGTTGTTGAGTAACAGATGTCTTCTGGCCAGAGTTCAGGCACTACCAGCCAGCAAGCCCTTCAATGTTTTGAGCTGTAAAAAGCAGATTATCAATGAATTTTCTAGACTTAAAGGGAAGCATTATAAAGAGAATTAACTGTAGATTTTCTTCAGCGTTTGTAACATGAGAAAATAGATATATAAAAAACAAATTTGCACTGAAACTCAAAACATTTAATAATTTCGAAGACAACTAGTTGGCTTGGAGCCATAAAAGACTTTATTTGGCAAAAAAAAATCTTTGAAATGTGTAAATGCAATTAAATCACTGAAGTAGTACAACATGTAATTCTTTCTTAAAAAGTTTAATCATGCCTTTAGTCTTTTCATACTTAAAATATGCGGTATACCATGACAACAGCTTTATAAAATGACTTTTTCTTACGACGTAGTTGACCTCTGTTATACATTAATGTAAAAAAAGACAATAACTGACTTATTTCTCAAAAAGCTAATAAAAAGGCATTAAACAGTGAGTAATGATAATGGGAGGCATTCTGATATAGCAAATAAACAAAACGAAAACACACTGAAGTACTGTACATAGGGTTGCCTTAGGCAAATTGATTAACAACCATTTTATTGTCTAAGAATAGATCCATTTCTCTAAAACAGCCAAATATCGTGCGTACTTACAAAGATGGGCCAGAGCAAAATGTTGATATTTTGCAATTTATAAAAGGAACCTTTTTGTATTGTAACTCATGGACATGGCCATATCTTTATGTAGTTAAGAAATACTCGTCTCATAAATAACTACTTACATTTTTTCATTTAACTAATTCATTCATTCATAATACGTTTCAAATGCAGCACAATGCTGAGGTCAATCCACATGAAAAAGCATTGTTTTCTCAAATAAGTGTGACATTCTTAAAATATAGTAAGGTCAAAGCAACATATTATTTTACGTTTCGTTGGACTAGTTTTGTTTTTAATCAAAAATATATGTTACAGGGTCTTTTCACAAATAATAAACAGAAAATCTCATTCTAATGTGTAACCTTGCTTCCAGGCAATGTCTATAATGAGACATCAGGGGAAAAATCTAACGAAATGCCAATACAATCTAACAATCAAGATAACCCTCTGTGTGTGAAATAAAATATGGAAAAATTTATTTTATCTACCACATAACCCAGACACAGGAGACCAATTGTACACCAAATACTTAAGAGGGACTTACACCTAGATTTAAGTAAAATTTCACAACGTGCAAACCTGATTGTGCATAGAAAAAAATGCCAAATGGTAATAAATATTTATGTGATAAATATCACAAGTTTTTGACTTGTAGTCAAACTCTGATTGTACATCTTTATGATTCATTTAGTCTGACTAAAATCATAAAACAAGGCTGTTGGGAGAGAATACCTTTTACCAGCAACAAACCTTTCCCTTTTAGTGGCAAAAGCCCTGGAACGCAAACACAAACACTTAGTACACACATAATTCAAATATAGAAACTATTAATTTTCATGAGTATCCATGTAAGTTATGGCTAAATAATGAGTTCTGCCTTTTTTCCTTAAGAAATATTTCACAATAGCAAACTAGCAAATTGACAATATGAAGTAATATAACACCTTTTTGTTGTTGAAAGGTTTTAAAAAGTGAACAGATTTGTCGCAATTTTTGTTGCCACTTTTACTGTTGCTGTAGCTTAAACCAATGAAGCACAATGCCTGTCTTTGGACTGCAGAGGTAATTGTCGGTATGCGTAAAAACATGCTAAAATGTTTCTGAAACGTTTCAATTTGAAAAGTAGTGTCCTTTTATTGGTTCCTGTCTCTTCTTCATTCGAGGTATTTGATCCTGAGCCGTCCATGGGTGGCACCTGTGTAAAATGCTTTACTAACTGATGTGTGATGGTGAATAACAATCACTTTCCTTTGCAGCAGGCCTTCTGGGGGCCTCACTTGTTCATTCAAGTGAAACATATATCCACATTCTGCCAGCCTACCCTTTTCTCAACCTTTTAAGCCCCCTCCCAATACTCTCAATCTCTTATTAGGTGCCACCCATTCATTCTGGTGCATGAACGGTTGGGGGAGCACCTCCTATTCCAGCCTGGGTTTTTTTTGCCCAGTCCCAAACCAGCCCCTTACACAAACCTCTTTACATCTATATGTAGCATAGCTACAAGGTTTTAAAACATGTGGTGGGATTACACTCAAGGCCATGTACTTACACTATCACCCATGCCAGCCAAATGCTTTTTATGATTATACAACCAGCTATTAAATGGTTAAGCAAAATCTTTTTTAATATTCAATGTCTACGGATATTGCTTTTAACAACCACCGAAAAAACACATCAAATAAAAAAGGTGTGGTGTCATGACACATTCAACAATTTGGGTTTCAATGCCAAAATGTTGAGGTTTACAACTAAAGAATATACATCCAGTATTCAATTTGGAATTCATTAATTCGTTAATTTATAGACAATAAAGATCAACATGACTTCCCATGTCAATTGACCATAAATAATAAGCAATTACAATGATATCCCATCATGAAAGGAATTCATTAACATTCAATGCAATGGGGGAAAGGAATTGCCTAAGACAATAATGATAAACTCAACTAAAACTGTGCCAGTCTATTATCGATAGAAAAGCTACAGAATTCAAACAAAGTCAAAGGTTTAAGCTTCCTATACAGTGTAGTCTTTATCGAGTTGAATCGTGGCATTCTTAATTTGTCTATTGAGACTGTTTATACAATGTTATATTAATACATGGTATAAATAATCCATTTATTTTGATTTTTTTTTTTAATATTTTCCACAAATGATGTCATGTCATTGTAATTGCAATGTTATTTCAATTATGGAGTTAGATGCCAATGCAGGTCTGTTTGTCTAAATTTGTAAAGCTTTTTCTACTTACTCAAACATTTTATTGCCTCTATTTCTCAATTTTCCCAAACATTTCTCAACATTGTAATGATATAAACACAGGAAAATGTTTACATTACTGTTACAAAAACAACAAAGGATCCTTTGATACTTTGCTAGTCTTTATATAACTAACATTTGTGTTTTGCTTGTTGCTTAGGTTGAGCGTACGTCAGGATTGCAAATAGCAGCTGTCGACTTTGTATCAGTACACCTTGAAAGGCCAAGGGATTGGTTTGGAACTCGGCTAAACTTCCATCCCTCTAGGTGGGTGATGCCCCGTGACCTGATAGGCTGGTCATGCTACCTCCAATGCCGCTTGTGCCCCCCATACCTGAGGGCCCTGCCAGGGCTGGAGGGCTGTGTTTGGTGGGCGTGGGGATGCCAGGGCCACGGCCCTGCCCCTGTTGTGGGTGGTGCGCGTGCTGCAGGGCATGACGCTCCAGCAAGGTGCGGTGGGTGAAGGCCCTGTGACATACGCTGCACTGGAAGGTGCGCTCGGCGCGGTGGGTGCGCATGTGCACGTTAAGCGAGCTCTTCTGGGTGAAGCGCTTGCCGCACACAGAGCACTGGAACGCCCGCACGCCGGTGTGCACCACCATGTGCTTGAGGAGGTAGTCACGCAGGGAGAAGGAGCGCCAGCAGATGGAGCACTGGTGAGGTTTTTGACCTGCAACACAAATGCACACAGAGGCAGAGGTCAGACGCTGAACACATGTCTTGATTTATTGAGTTCTCAGCACTTTACATTATAATTAACAGATCAGGTTAAAAGTTGATGGGGTACCACATCGTAAGTGCGGTACCACTGTGAAAGATCCACATTTCCCCATCTGCTAGCAATTAAACCTTAATTAACAGAGTAAGAAACCTTCGTTATAATTTCAACTATGCCTACTATTCCAATCCAACATGCTTCGATTACATAGTATAAGATTTATTTTTTTGCTTCTGCTGGACAACACTATAGTTTATAGTATAGTTTACTGAATGTTACAGTGACCTTGCACAAACTCGAGTGCAGCAAGTGACAGAAAAATATATTGGCACACAAACAGTGCCAAACCTTTACCAACACAACGGTTTGACGGTCTTCAATGCTACCACCACTAAACATTTGTGCAAGCCGGGTCAGGCTATTTTATGTCAAGTGGCTAATGCTGTCATCCACTGAGAATGGAGATGAGATCATCAGACACTGTCTAGCTACCAAACCTTACCAACACTCTGTAGTCATTCATAAAATTGTACCCAAGTTATTCAATCTATCAGCAGGGGTGCAAACTTGTGAGTAGCAAAAAAAATGTAGACCTATGTTATTTTTTAAATAGAACAAGAAGTGAAGTTTGCATGCATCTGTCCAAGACTGAGAAAGTCAAGCAGTTAGTTAACACTGCACTGCAAATTCATGATTAAACTGTTGCATGTACTAGGTAGATGATCTTTACATAGAAATAAGTACAGGGACTGGTGTACAATAAAATATTTATAGCCGTAAGGATGTAAAATCTATAAATAAACAAAGTCCATAGGTCTTAAATCTGTCCAATACAATCAGTGATATGTGGATTTTGGATCAATATGCATAGTTCACTTTCTGGGTTTGTGTGGATCTTAAGGACATAATTTTAATTCCTCTGGTCTTTCAAGCAGAGCATGCTCTGGGAGATGCTCACATATTGGGATCCAAAAATTTAAGTATTCTGCCCATGAATTACCTTGACAATTATTCCCGGAGGGTTTAACAATTGAATTAAAAAAGCAGACTGTGGTTTAGCTTACCAGAGTGTATGAACATGTGCTTGCTGTAGTTCTTCCTGGAACGTAACGATTTGCCACAGTGAGTGCAGTCAAATGAGGTCTCAGAACCCTGTGAGGAAGGGGAGGGACCCGCGGAACAGGAGGCGGATGGAGCCGGAGCAGGAGTCATTGACGGGGGTGGTGGTGGGGCCTGTTGGCTGGCTTCAGATCCTGCCATGCTATCAATGCTCATTGGACCACCCACAAAAAATGATGCTGGCTGAGATTGGCTCACTGGATATTGGAAAAGTAGCTGAAATAAGACAAAGGTATAAAATATGAGGTTGTAAACCAAAAACCAACACAAAAACTTGTTGACCTTTTACATTATATTGTGTTCCTATTACATGACCAGTTAAATAATGAACGCTGAAATACATTCTCTGCAGTCGAAATACAAAATTTGCCAGTTTTAAAACTGAATTATTTTTCAACCTAAAACAAATGGTACAACTGCTTCTCCTACTTTATGTTTAGATACACATGAAAACGGGTTTCCTTTATTTACTGATTTATTGAGGGGCTTGACACAGTTGGCCATTCAATCTTACTTAGTAAACTACTACAATTGGTTTTGATACTACTTAAGGTAGATTGCAAGCCATTGTGATTCATTTTCAGATTTAAAATAAGTTTTACCCTAAATTGAATCGAGAGAAAGTTGGTTTAGAAATCGAAAGAAAATTTTTTGTAGCACATTGTGGAGAATGGCCTCCAAGCTCCAAATCTTGTGACCAGAGAAGTGGGCTCTGGACCACAGCAAGGTGCTGATTTATTGACAGGAGCAGGCACAGGGACGTCTGCATCTCCTGTGAAAAAGGAACAAGCTGCATGGATGCAGAGACCAAAACGGAGGAAGAAGAGAAAGAAAAGAGCAATCCCCCTTTCAGTCAAAAGCCCCCAAAAGAAGATTATGCTTAAAATTTTGCTGTTATGCTTAAAGTTAGGTACCGCTACTTAGGGCTGGGACAATCGATTGATGCATCGATCATATAAACAAACATCAATGCACAAAATAAAAACACCTTTTTAATCATAGAGATATTGACTGACTGACTGACTTTAAAAAAGAGCGCTAAAAACCCTGACAATGACAACCGAGTTTCGGAATAAATAATCTCCTAAATGTATCTGTATTTAATTGCAGTACTTCTTAATACAAGATTAAAGAACGTGTCGTCGTCGTCGTCGTCGTCGTCCCCCCCCCCCCCCCCCCCACAAGCAGCGGTGAAATGCGGCTGGCAGTGAGCTGCCATGCAACAATCCTGCGGCCGTTTGATTATGCGACTAAGTGCGCCAAACTAAAAGTTGAGAATAGTTTAATTTTCTGCAGCAAATTGCGGCCAAATAAAAGCCGCAGCCAATCAGTAAACAAAGTCCTGTGGCATGTTGACCTAGGCCTATATGTTACCAAAAATGTCTTCCCACCTGAAATTAATAAAACTGACATCAAAGCAATGGAGGATAAATTGATTGTGGTGATCTCAGCAACTCCATACTGTAGGCCTACCTCATTGTATAATGCAGAACAAAAGAAGACTGTGTGGAAATAGATTGCCATTCTACTCGGTGTGACTGGCGAGTTCGAATTGAGACGCTAGTTTAATGTGCGTCAGTATAGAATGTATGCTAGACTTTAGCCAGGGGTGTAAAGTAGCGAATTACAAATACTCTCGCTACTGTACTTGAGTAGTGTTTTTGAAGATTTGTAAAAAATGTATACTTTTACTTGAGCACATTTAAAATATGTATTCTACCTAGCTTCTTTTAATTTGCATTCCGTTACTGAGTATTTTTAAATGTGCTATTCTTTGCACGCTTCACGCTCAAAACAGCTGAACGCCCAAACCACAGAAATGACAGTTGGGTTCAGCCAGCGTGCTGACCACTAGCGAGCCCATTGGGAGTTAATTGAAAGGAATGTTGGATAAGCCTGTTCAGGGATAGTGAAGCTTGCATTTGAAAACACAAAACGGCACCGACTGCCATCTAGTTAATTTTATTATTACAAGACAATTTAAAACTACCTGTGTGTTGTTGAGTGTGAACATGCGTGCCTTCAACATATTCCTTTGGTAGAAGGATTGGTGAACGGAAACCTTTCGTGAATTGGCTTATGAGCTTCAGATTCACAAGCGTCTAAGCGTCTTTGGGTCTCAGAAAAGCGCTAAATAACTAAAATGAATTATTATTATTATGCCTGAAACTCGAAGTCTCTGCCTTCTTTGGTATAGGGCTAAACAATAACATTTTCATCAAAATATGAAGATATACATAAATATTAAGATGAGAACTGAAACTTGGGAGAGCTTTTAGTAACGCAAATTTACTTTTACGTGAGTACTTTTAAATAAGATACTTTTTTTACTTCTACTTTACTTGAATCAAGTTTTAACTAAAGTAACACTACTTGTACTAGACTAGAATTTTTCTGTACCACCTCTGCCCATATCACACAAAGCTAAGCCTAGCGTAGCAGAAAGCTAACCTGGTTGTTGATGGATTGTGTGGACGTAGGAGTCAATGGCTTGCTGACTCTTGCTCTGGGATTGAAGGCCATGGTTTGAGCAGGCTCACTTTGTGGCCAGAAACTTTCAGAAAATACCCCTTGCTCATCATAGAAATCCTTAAAAAATTAAGCAAAACAATTTACTTAAAAGTAATGCTTGCATTTACATTTAAATAATTACGACAATTTTAAAAAACGTCACGTTACAAAAACTTCTAGAAATAAACAGCCTTTCAGACAAGCGGATCCAAGGATAAGGGGTCCTCTATGCCCACTGCAATACAAAAGGCCTTCTTTAAGACCCACCTGGCCAAAGCTTGCCATAGGCTCTTGTGGTCCCTGTGGCTCTCCATCTTGTCTAGCATCCTCTAAGGCATAGACAGCTCCATCGGTATCATGCACACTTTCATCTTTCACCACAACTCCTTCTCCATCAAGAACCTGTACAGATAAATTATGTTAATGGGCTCACTAGCGTTTTTTCACATGACAATGAAATTGCCTTTTCAATATAAATGTTTTACATTTGAGTAAAACCAGTAGGGGCCGTTGCCACAATCAGTGTAACATAAAGTACACTGTTGAGATATATTTAAGTAATATGCTTAATGTAATATAATAGCCGATGGCTAGTATATGCAGTCTAATGCAAAATAGTCCCTGGTAGGCAGAATCTTAATGGAGCCCTATCAGGCTAGTGCTCAAAAAGGTTAAGGTCCAGCCTGGAAGAATAAAACAACTGGAGAATTATAAATAGTCTGGATTGGTCTTAATATCAAAGATGCTTGGTGTTTAAAAAACATTTTCAGTGTAGGGTAATTCTGGCATTTTCAACAGACCATAACATGTCAAACTAGTTATTAACACTGTAGAATATCTGCTAAACAGCACAAAATAGGTTTGAGTAAAAGTAAGCCACCTCAGAACCATCTTAGAAATAAAATAACAATGCTGTCATTTTAAAAAAAATACAGTTGTTAACTGGAAAATATGTTCCATCTCTGCATGCACTACTTTGGCTGTAACCAACAAAAAGTCTTTATCTTCCCACCTGTAGTCGAAGTGGCTGTCTCTGCTTACGGCTGTGTCCTGCCCCCCTGTCTCTGTCTCCATCCCTTCCTCGGTCTCTGCCATCCATCTCCTCCTCCTCGCTGTACCTGTCCATCCCAACAAGGTCGTCAGAGAGGTCTGTTGTGTTACCACGGATGCTATCTCTGCTGATGCTGTCCACACTGCCCACACCAGAGCTGCATGCGGCCGAGAGGTCCCCTGTTCTACTAGAGTTGGCTCCGTTGGCCGTCTGAGCTAGTAGGTCTCTGAGCTTGTACCTGACGTCCTGAGTGCAGCTGGAGTTTTGCTTTATGAGAGCTGAGCCAGTGCTCAGGCCATCAGGCCCACACATTGAGCCAGGGCCAATGTCTGCCAGAGCCATCAGTCCCACAGGGTTATTCTGCTCCAGGGCTTCTGCTCCATTCTCACTAATATTACCTCCTCCTAGACCACCGCCCATGTTGCTGGACCCACAGTCCCCCATGGTGAAGTTGGAGAAGTTCTGGTACCCCCCTCCACCGGTCCCACCAGCGGCACAATTTCCACTTCCACTAATACCCCCGTCTCTCACTTTCCCCCGTTCTTCTTGTTTGGGTAGCACTGCTCCTAGGATGCCGCCTGCTCCACCTGCGGCAGCCCCCGCAGCTGCCTTTCTCTGGGAGATGATCTGGGTGCATTCGTCGATCACCGTCTTGATCTGAAGGATGCTGGCTGCGGTGAGGATACAGAGGGCCTGCGACTGCAGGACCACCAGCGAGCCGCTATACATGAAGTCCACCAGCTGCTTCACTGTCTCTGCCGGAACCAGGGGCGGCACCGAGATCTCTGAGTGGCCCAGCAACAGCTTGTCCTGGAAGAAGGGACTACCGGCAGCCAGCACGCAGGCGTGGGCACGCAGAGAGGAATCATGGATCCGCACGGTCACGTCACAAAAGAGGCCCTGGCGCCGCTGACTGCGTAAGGCCTCAAGCACCGACTGACTGGAGTTGTGCAGGTGAATGTAGTGCACCGTCTCTGTGCCAGTTGCCATGGTTGGAGGTGCAGGGACACAGGGGACTGAGTGGGAGGGGGGGTGGGAAAGGGAAGGAGGGTGCCTTGATGGCTCCTGGTTTTGCGTCAGCTTGAAAGAGGAGTGCAGGGAGGGAAACCGTAACAAAGTATTGGCCACTGTTGGGCCACCTGCCCTTAAACAGTCATGTCTCTGGCTTGATTTTGTAAGTTGCTTTTTCAACGTGGTTCTAGATGCGTTTTGGGCCTTAATTTTGTCTTCTGCAATGAAACTTTAAAAACTGTGATTGTTGGACACCTTGGGTGGCTTTACTTAGACCCTGCTGAAAACAAACAAAATTATAGCATATGATCACAGCCCTTTACATAATTTTGAGATAACTATATGGAAAATGACAATTTAAGCTTAATTACATAACATCTGGATAGAACACCTGTGCAAATTATAGCACGTGCCCCTGTGTCCAGTCTGAACATTCTGTGAGTGTAATAAACCGGGCCACTGGCCTGGCTAATTCCAACTGACCCAACAGCTTTCTGATCGTGCTTTTAATTGAACGAATTCTATTGAGAAAAGTACTTCAAAGCTAATTACATTATTGGGTACTTTTGGATATTACGTGTTAAAACAAGTATTTGGCAAATGCTTGTGTTAACAGAAAAAACGCCAGGTCACTTGTTTTAGTCCCGTACTAGCAAAGCTCAATATTAACTAACGTTAGCAAGCCTAGCTTGTACTGTGTAGCTACATTGCAAAGATGGCTAGCAAGTTGCTAAATGTCAGTACATAAACGAGCAATTCCCTGTCGATAGATACAAACATACCTGTGAACTGTTATATTACATCGACAAAATAAATCAAATGGACATAGATCAGTGTCTTCGAAAGCCTGCTAGGTTAACAACGCTATGAAAGTTAGCTGGTAGCCCGTAATTTTAGCTAGCTTTCTATGGCAACAGTCTGCAAAAATGATGGGTTTTTACAATTTCAAAAGCTTGACACATCCCTAATTTGTTGTTACCTGAATACATACCTGTGACGTGCAGCGTTAACTCATTGTGTACAATTTGTATACATTAATGTGCATGCATTTTTGTGCACGATAGTTGACAGCTAGCTAACTAGCTAGCGTTAACGCCAACTACGTACTTGCAGCAGGCGTATCCCTTTTGACATCTTTGCTGCAAATATATACATTGTATTCTGGGGTGCACACAGAGGGACCAGATTGCTAGATCTGTATTTATTGGGATTAGTATTTTTAGGCTACTCCCGCCCACCATATCTTAATTTCAGCCTATTAATATTTTTATGATCACTTGACAGCTATATTTTATTTTCAAATTAACGTGTCTTTTGTTTTAGAGGAGGAAATACATGTACTACCCAAGCCCAGGTTCATGTCATTACAAGGTTTATAAAGAGATCAATTGGCATTAATTAACTATAATGTAGTCCCACTTGATAAAAAACAAAAACAAATAAACAACATTTACAACACAACAAAATATAATTTAATGAAGTCACTTTTCACTGTTTTCAACACAAATCTATTAATGTATAAAATAAAAGGGTCCAGTGCCTTCCTTAGTCTCAATATAAGGCATGCAGTCCCCACACAGCTTTGGACATATAAAGCTACAGGCCACTTTACATCAGGACACTGACACTCTGCCACAAATACACACCGAAGCGCTCTGATTATCCACTGTTCTTGGGGCTCAATAAACGTTTATTATTTGTGTACACAAAATGCGTAGAAGTAGGATTCAACACAACACCTAAAGGATAGCAGTTCACATTTAGCGACAAGATCACACTTAACATAGACCAACCCTTTCAAAGCTTAAGGAAACATTTTGTGCAGGTGGAAATACTCTAGATAAGTATGTAAGATACATTGACATTTCACAAAAAAAAAAGAGATTAGTATCGCATGATGTGAAATCGTGGTGCAAAATGACAAAGATGGTATTGTTAATTGTTTTAGTTACAGTGTTCAAAGCCGTGACTCTGGCACTAACAAGCGGAGCATATGTAACAGGTTTTGGAATTGGAAGTTATTTACTAATAAAAATTTAAAGTGACACGGAAAAGCTTATTTTAACTCTGTTATTTAGTGTGATGCAAAATCCTACTCTCCTGTGGGATAAATATGACCAAAGCTATATAAATACAATTCTTATACTCCCCTTTATATAAAAATAAAATCAGCAATATATCAATATTGCACACCTACTAAAGGATTGTTTTTAAAATCTTGGACAACAAGCTATTGCGGAAACGGTGCAAACATTAAAATGATATACAGGTGCAGGTGCAATGTAAATAAATAATGGTTCTTCTGTTTAAATTCCCAACAGGTGCAGACTGACTCTTGCTTTGGCCAGTGAAAGGCCAGGTGTGGCAGGGGGGAGAGTCACGGCTCAGATTATGGAAGGGTAAAAGAAGGGCTATTCATTGGGTTAAGGTACAGTAAATGTGGAGCAGCATGTAACTGAGGACAATGGCCGCTGACTAGCTTAGTGGTGCGCTGCCGCCGCCGCCTCCTGTTCTCTCTGGCGACAGCCAACAGCAGTGATGAGGGCTGCCCCTTTGCCACTTCCATCCTCCGATAGCAGGAAGTTGACGTCACATTTGGGAGCAAGCTCTTTCACTGTCTGGTGGAAGATCCGTGAGAAGCTTAACGGAAAAAGGGACACAATGTCAGAATGCTAAGGAAGGAAAGTAAGATTCTTTGGTAAAATCTTACTTTCATTAATTATGAAGACATGCATTCAGATTAGGAATCATTTCAAAATCTCAGATGTAAATTCAATCTTTTATTGAATACCAACAGTCTTTCTGATTTATTTGTCTCTCAATCACTTACTGTGGGTGTAGTTTGTACAGAGTGCCATCGACACCCACAGTGATGTCCAGGTGGTCCAGCCCTCTGTTCTCACGGATCTTGTCCACTACAGCAGCCATTCCGGCTCCACAGATCTGAGCGGCGCGGCGAGACACAGTGCCACACACCTCTTTGACAATAATACTGTCATCACATGTGCTGTCCAGACCCAGCTGCTGCAGGATAGACCTGACCTGCAGCAATGCAAGACGATCGCTGGAGGGGGTAAAGAGAGGGTCAAAATTAATTCAGAAACATGAGGATCACAAGATATCTAACAGCTGTCACTGTGGCTAATGGTGGCCTTAAATATTGTTTAGGGGAGACTCCTTAAGTACACAGTTTTTTACCCCAATTTAAATGTCAATGTGAGTTTTTCTTATCTATCCTTTATGCTTACTTTTTTATGATCTTGTATTAATTGAATTGGATTGAATTGGTGCTGCCTACCATTTGGTTTCACTTTATTAGGGAAATAAAGAATGTGGTTCTACAAGATTGGGCTGGTCTCATAGCTAGTTCACTGAAACATTAGGGACAAAAATTTCAGACACAGCAACTCCTTTTAAAGGTACTCACCTCTCTATCTGGGAGAGGAATTTGGTTTCGAAGATGCCCCTGGTCTTCAGTGTTTCGGAGATTTGTCCTCGGAACAGGAAGCCGCGTTTGGTCAAGTCAATCAGGATGTTCCTGACAATCTCCCCCAGATACATTCCACTGCACATCTTCTCATACCTGACATGGATATTTAAAACGGGATTATTTATACTTTCTTATAACATATGAGTGAGAGCGTTATACCTGACAAGAATTTTAGAAACAGATACAGGTACAGTACCAGTCAAATATTTGGACACACTTTCCCATTCACTTCAATGGGAAAGTGTGTCCAAACTTTTAACTGGTACTGTACATGTTTATCAGATACATTTTTTTGCGAAAGGGACATTTCCTCTCACTAGAGTTCAGTCTTTACCTCTGTTTCCCTTCATTGAGGGAGTTCTCATCCACGGCGCGGTCGTACTGCGTCCTGATGTCGTCCAGGCAGCCATTATCACCGAAGGCTCCCCACTCCATGTTCACACACATACGGCCCTCGTTTCCGTCCACCGTCTCTATGTTCCTCATCTCTTCCATGTAACATGCGTTACTACCAGTCCCTAAGAGCAGAAACACAAGTTAAAAAAAGATGACCATGATAGAACACACAACAGCACTTTAGTAATAATTCACACATGCCCCAATTTTTGGGAGAGAATTTTATATTTTGATAGATTGAATCAGTACTAGGCAATAATTCACCATTCCTGGCACCACTTCTTTATTTAATCCTTTATATTTTTAAATGTATGTATGAATCTATATTTTGTGTTTATTTTGCTATTTTCACAGTGAAAATAACAAAATGAACACAATAATTTAGATTCATATTGTTATTATAATGATATAATAATTTGATGGCCAATTGATAACACTGCAATTTCCCTTTGGATCAATAAATTGAAGTAAATTAAATTAAATTAAATTCAGTGTGAAAGCACCCAGACAAGCGCTTTAAAGTTTTTCTTGTTTAATGTAGTTGCAAATATGCACAAGTCAATTGAATACTTCTATTGTATAGGACGGTACTAACACATTACTCTTTATGATCACATAATGAAATAGTAAGGAGACCTGAAGAGCTGCAATACCTGCTATAAGTCCGACCTCACAGGTAGGCTCCTCATATGCACATGTCATCATTGTCCCTACTGTGTCATTCACTACTGCCACTACATCCAAATCAAATTCCTTAACAACAAGGGAGGGAAGTTTAATTAAAAACACTTGAGATAACAAGTAGGATCATGCAATATTTCAGCAAACCAAAATGCATTAAGACACATTTGTGTGTTTTGTGGATTGGTACTACTTTATAAGTGAGGACAACAAAATACATTTTTTTGACCTTTTACATTTTGGGGACCTTTTGGAGTTGTGAGGACAAAATTACGGGTCTTTACCCAACTAGTTACTCTTTATTTTTTAATAGAAAGCAAACAGTTGTTTTAAAATACCTAATATGAAATAAAAAATGTTTTCCTTATCATAAAGGCTTTAAATTGAATACCAAAAAAAAGTATATTAAATGTTTGTCTCTACAGTGAAACAGTATTTAAAAATATTATAGTTAATGTTAGGCTATGGGTCACGTTTAAGGTAAGAGTAAAGGTAGGGTTAAATTAAGTTTTGCCAAAATACAGGTTAGGGTTAGGGGTCAGGACCTCACTTTGAATGCACAACATACATGTGTGTGTGTGTGTCTACGTGTGTTTATGTACATGTAAGAGGACCACAAATGTCTGGGCAGCTAAAATAAAGATAACATGGCAAACTAAACAAATTGCCTCACCCAAGCACAAGGCAACACACGTAAACTCGCCTTCCTTGTATGCAACAGAATTCACCAATGGTACGGCCTGTTATTTTCTAAGAAACTACCCCTTTTCAAGCCCAAACCCTAAAAAATTATTTGTGTATTATGTTTTGTGGAAAGACTTAGAATTTTACCAGTACTGCAAACAATGTAGTTACACCAATCACATTCTCTTAAATTCAGCTCCAACAATGAGTTACTGCACACATTTTGGTTATCTTTTTGCTTCTGTTAGAAAGCTGTTCTATTTCAACAATATCCGCACACCACTGAACTACAAGACACATTTATTTCATACTTATTTTTAGATTAGATTGATTATAGATTTTCCTACTATAAAAGGTGAAATTGATGTAAGAAACTGAAGACAACGTTTGAGGGAGAGAGAACTGTTTGTCTAACTAAAGGTCAAAGCAACCTGATCATTAAAAAGTGTATTTTTGATCAGGGACTTATGCCCCCGCCCCCCTTTTTTTTCTTAGTTGTAAATAGCTGCATGTCGTGTGCTGTATATGTATGTACGTATGTGTCAACCTGCCATTAGAATTGTTTAGTTCTCATTGGTTATTTTTGCTATTCAGCTTAATGTTAACGTATGTTGTATTTGTTATGCAATGGGTTATTGAATGATGACTTACCTCTTTCCTCTTAATTCCTTCCCGCAAAAGTTCTACCACATCCTCACCCTCACAATCAGTGGCTTTGAAGCCTTTGGTCCAGTTTACAAGGATACCCTGAAATATACAATACAAAATCCTGTTATATCAGTGAGCTGAATCAAACTCTTAAATCCTTTCACCTGCCGTGTGTCCCTTTAGAAACATTTGAATGCACTTAAATAACTCACTGCGTCCAGGCTCTTTTGATGGCAAGGGAAGGAGAAAGTGAAACCCAGAGGAAGTCGAGCACTTTTCATGCCCATGTAGTCCAGGAAGTCGGAAATGCAGTGCACAATGTGGTCAAACAACTAAGGAGAAACCAGGAGTGAATTGATTTATATATATAAGACAAAGCCTGCTATAGCATGCATGAGTATATACAACTTTGTAGTAGTGTAGCACAGATGAGTGTTCCCATTACCTCTTCCCCTGTACCCTGCATGACTTCAATAGGAATGGCATAGATTTTGTTGTGCATCTCCACTGTTCTTCTCTTCCCACTGCGAATCTTTACCAGAAGCACTCTGAAGTTTGTCCCACCAAGATCCAGAGCTAGAAAATCTCCATTTTCTGCAACATTTGAAGCGATCCATTAGCTAAAGAGAACAATTAATCCAATATGTAATTGTAAACCATTTCCTCACCACAGAGAAATACAGTACCAGTCAAAGATTTGGACACACTTTCCCATTCCCGTGAACTGGAAAGTGTAAAGCTTTTGACTGGTACTGTAGATTGGAGGATTTCACCTGATTCAGATGTGTTGGTTGAATTTTTTGTTGAATTTATTGTGACATCTTTTCCCATGGGGAAATGAGCTTTGTGTATGTAATATGTGCTGTTTCAAGTTGGCCCTCAGGGTTCAGATCAATTGAAAAGTAAGTAGTAACTAATTTTTGAATTTCACAGCAGACAATCTACAAATATTGCGGATCAATGGGGGATCAATGTCCATATTGCCAGTCTTATCTGTAAAATCATCAAAAGGGGCTTTTTTATAGCAGGTTTTATCACCCACAATTGAAAAAGCGACACAGACTAGAATCGATAGAATCAAATTTACAGACCAACAGAGATTGTCGAGAGATTCCATAAAGTGGGCATATGCATACTTGTGTTGCTACCCAGAAGAACACATTGGACAATATGCACAAACCACTTCAACCATGGATGTACTGGTTTGTTAACAACATTAACCAGCAGACAGCAAATACACAGATAGCACGTTTGAGCCAGATTTTTAGCAACTGACTTTTGGCAGCTATGCTTAACCCTTGAGTAGTATACATTTCCAATGAGAAAATTAAATTTTGAGGATTTTTTGGGTGCTATAAAGGTAGGTAAGTGAATACGTTGGATTCTAAGATTATCTTTGAACCTTATTTCTGGTTGGCTGCAAAATCTATGCATCCATCACCCATGTGTGTTATAGCCACCTGATCCATCAGGTGTGCTGCGGACGAAGGTGGGGAGCATCTTGACAGTGGCGTCCTGATGGGTTTTCTTCCCCAGGCCGTTCTCGATCTCAGTCCTCATTCTCTTCTTCACCTCTAGCAGCTGGGCCTTGCTCAAGCGGAACTCAGCCATTGTCTGGGTGATCTGTCGCGCCTGGTCAGCCAGACGGTATGCCACTGCTGTCACCATGGCAGCGCCCTTAGCACTCCCACTCTCAGAGAGAAGGAAGCGGACATCAGAGTCGGGCACCAAGCGCCTTACAGTCTTGTGGAGACGCCGGGAGTATCTGCAAAAAGAAGTTAGGATTGTATTACCCAAGGCATTTTACATTGATTGTAAAATGGTTGGGTTCTTAGACTCCCAAAGTTAGGCGCAGTGTCATTCTTACTGAGGGTGCATCTTGTAAAGGGACCCATCAATTCCCACAGTGGTGCGCAGACGAGGAACTCCCTTGTTTTCTTTCAGTCGGGACAGAATGCCTCCCAGTGTTGCTGCTATGAGGTTGGCAGATCGGAATGACACAATAGTGCACACGTGCTGCACAGCAAGGCAGTCTTCATGAGAAGGCTCCACACCTAACCGTGTCAGGATCTCCATACATTTTTTAAGGCCTTCCTTGCTTCTATAATTGAAGACAGTCCTGGTTAAATACTGTTTATAAATAGGATGGTTATGCATTAGCGATGACTAACTCAATCATCTATGTATTTGCTTTCCAGGAGACTAGAATATGTGGCGTAAACCCACATATTATTTGGTAGTCAGACTACCAAATGCATCCAGTATTTGTTTTCAATTAGGCAGAGCAAATAGTTTAAAGACACTCACTTTTCAATAGCTGAAACATGCTTTGTTTCAATTTTCCCTTTAGTCAAGAGCTCAGGAGTTATACGCCCCTCAAACAGCAGGCCCTCTTTGGCCATTTTAACAAGGATGAGTCGAACCAGCTCCCCCATATACATTCCACTGGCCATCTTCTCAAACCTGACCATAGGAAAAAAAAGATAGAAAGTTTTATTTTTATGTCACAGCTTTCTGTAATGGTTTTTCTACAACTTGAAAGGACCCCTACATGTGAGGAGCAGTCCTGGTCTTGTGCATAGGTAGTTCATAGGAATAAGTGTATGCTCTTCTGAGGGTCATGATAAAACATCTTAGACTTAGGCCAAGCAATATACACTTTTGATTATCTGGCATAAAACACATGAATTGCTGTTAAGGGTGACATAACTTTTATGCGATATGAGTAGTATGTGCTTTACACCTTTTATTAAGTTACTTAAACAGGTTGTTGGTTTTAGGAATAGCTTTGACATTAGACTTACAGCTGTTTTCCTGGATTCATGGAGCCCCTGTCAATTTCACGGTCAAACTCTGTGCGAATGTCTTCAAGGGAGCCATCATCTCCAAAAGCTCCCCACTCTGTGTTGACACACATCCGACCTTCGTCGCCCTCTACCAGGTCAATGTGACGAAGCTCCTCCATGTAGCAGGCATTGGTCCCCGTACCTGAAAACCATTAGAATATTCAAACCTCTTTGTACTACGTTGAGCACCAGTGAAAGATTAGGCTTCAGAGAGAGAGAATCGTTGAAGTTCACACAATTTTTGTGTAAATATATTTTACAAGTACCTATGATAATGCCAACTTCACAGCGCTGATCGTCAAAACCACAGGTCATCATTGTTCCAGTTGTATCATTGACCACAGCCATGATGTCAGCTTCATAGTCCTGAAACAAACACAAGGTTTGATGTTATGTGTATGGTGTTAGTGTTTTGGTATAGCTTTCCACATATGAATGGAAATGGTAGTGTTTCTATACATTTTAGAATAATTGACTAACTGTGCTTTTAAGGCCTCACTCAAAGGAGTTTGATAAACAGAGGAAGAATAAAACTCACTCCTCGTTTCTTGATTGCCTTGTTGAGAAGTTTCACAACATCCATGCCTTCCACACCACTGGATTTGAACTTCTTTGTCCATGTCACTAGAACAGCCTATTCAAAAATCGTATTGGTTACTTTCCCTCTCTTTTGAATTCCTCAAACATCAACCAAAGCACATAGCATAGCATAGCATAGCATAGCAGAGCATTGCATAGCATAGCATAGCATAGCATAACACCTGTTTCGAATTCTTACCTCATCAAGTTTAGTCTGTGCACAGGGGAAGGAGAAGGTGAACCCAACCGGTAGTTTTTTATCTTTGATCTTTTGTTTTTCCATGAAGTCACCAAGACACTCAGCAACATGGTCAAAGAGCTGTAGACAAAGGAAAAACAATTTTTACTGTAAAGGAGTTGAACCAATCAGCTAAAAAAAAGAAAGCTAATTGATTAATTATATATATTTATTTATTTTGTTCACATCAGCAACAGTGATGTTATAGAGAAGTAATGACTACTGTTCTAGATTTCCTTTGAAAATTATTTGTACACTCTGCCTTTCATATAATGCTGATAACTTCAGCCAACCGTTGCTTCAGAGTTGAGCTAAGGTCAGTGACTACATCATGATGCCTGATCAACATAAATTATAACTGGATTTTGGGAACAATTTCATAAAATCATATTCTATACAAATGTAAAAAGAAAATAGTAAATACTCTTCTGAATTTCTCATACAGACCTACAGCTGGCGTTATTATTTTTGATGACCTTTTAAAAAATGACCTCGAGAACTGTCCCGGCTATAATCAGACTTTTAGCTCTAACCCTATCTGGCATGCTACCTGTCAATCGTGTCAGTGCTTGCTATGGACTGGCTCTCTCTCTGTCAGTCATTGCAGCTATTCTTTTGACATGGAGAGGGCAGAAAGATTGTGGTAAAGTGTGTATGGAATCTCCTTCCGTTAAAAAGATATTAACCTGCGTTCCACTGCCATGGATAACGTCATCCGGGGTGTCATAGACCTGGCTCTCCATTTGAACGGGTTGCTTCTTGTCCTGTGTAACCTTCACACGCAGAATACGGAAGTTTGAGCCTCCCAGGTCCAAAGCAATAAAATCGCCTTTCTCTGTCAATTTGTGAAAAACAAACAAAATTTTTTTACAAAAAAAAACCCATTATATCTGCAGCACTGTTAGTAGCATAACATTTTTTCCTTCATTGACGAGCTATGCTATGCACTGCATGGCCCAGTTCTTCTATCTGGTTTTGATACACACTACAGCTAAAAAGGTATGCTAACCGGTAAAGAACGTTGAACTAAATAAATTATATTCCCAGGAGTTCTCCAAGTTTTGTAGGTAGCATTTCACAAAACCCTTTATTATGTAAATAAATACTGCTTGCCATATGCTCGATAGGATTTCACTCCAGGCAGTCGGCCAAAATGGAGCCTGATCCTGGGTTTGGTGGAGGCTTGTTTATTTATCAAATATTGTAGCAGTTTAGTCACACCATGCCTGTCATCGTGGCGATACACTGTTATCCTCTTGACCTGTCTGGAATGTGATGTGACTGACAGAGAAGTGTGTCTGAAGGACAGCAGGCTTCCATTTTGATGCTGCCTCTTGAAAGATCCATGCGGAGCGGCGAGAGCGCTATATGTCAGCAGTGCTTATAAACAACGCTTGTGTTATGTTATCTATAAATTCCTCCTTAAATAGTTTTTCTTTGTTTGCCTGTTATGTTTTAACAATTTAAACTGATTCAAACTTCAGCTGTCACCATGGCTTTAGCTCTGACCTGTGTATGAATCCTGAGTTTGAGTCCCCCAGGACCAGTGACTGAAACTTGAGGCTATTTTTATGTTGGCTGGAGTGGCTCAAAGCAGCCTGACGCCACCCCTTTTTGCAGGCCCCAAAAAAGCCTTATGACAATCATAGTAAGATATGGTTGTCAAGTTCACTGTTGACAAACATGGAAAGGCCACGCAAAAGGCGATGTATGGAAGTATGTATGTATAAGGTTTCTCCACTGCATCAGAGGAAGAGCAACATTATATCAGTCACACAAAGTTTCAAAAACACGCACTGGTGTCTAACATGGAACTCCATGGTTTCTAGCCCATACAAATGCTGACTATATGGGCTAGTAACAATGAGGCTTCTGTCACAGAATAGCCATCCCCTTTGAAAACACATCAGCACATTTTTGTAGGATAGTTAGAGGCAGGCCAGAGCTGGCCTGTGCTCTAAAATACATAGCAAAAGAACAAGACCAATATAAATGCAAATGGCATGTCATAGTACTGCACACACCATGTTCTTTTTTCATTGCTGAAGATTGTTTAAATTCTATGCTTTCTAACTCACTTTCAGTCTTTTCCATATTTCCAAGGTCATATGGACTTTACCTGATCCGTCAGGTATGGACCTGACAAAGGTGGGCAGCATCTTGACGGTAGCGGTGGGGTTGGTGTCTCTTGACAGTCCATTTTCAAGCTCCCTCCGGAACCTGCACATGATGTCCTTCAGCGTGTCATCGGAGAAGCGCATGGAGAACAGATACTTATCGATCTGAAAACAGGAGATGCGGGATATTTGATCACTTGTTGTAATACACCTCGACAATTAAACACAATATTGATTTGCTTATCTCTGGAGTAAAGTGATTATATAATATTTGTTTTGCAGTAGTACTGTTAATGTTGTATGCTTCCATACTCATGTAGCTCAGATTTTTACCCTTTATACAAAACACCACTCAAAGTTTATTGAGTAATATTATAAGTTATATTAATTTAACATTTTTGTGATTGATTTCTCTGCTAAAGAGGGGCAAGTTGACAAGTCTGTTTATTATTATTATTATAATAATTTATAATAATAATAATATTATTATTATTATTATTATAAATGATTAATAATAATAATAATAATAATAATAATAATTATTATTATTATTATTATTATTATTAATAATAATAATAATAATAATAATAATAATAATAATAATAATAATAATAATAATGATGATGATGATGATGATGATGATGATGATGATGGTGATAATAATAATATTATTATTATTATCATCGTCATCATCATCCGTTTATCCCAGAAAGAACAGCTGATTTAATCACTTCTAAGCCCTACTGGTCAAGAGCCAAAAGCATGATTATATTTGAACCGCTAAAAAAAGCACAACATTGGGTGTTGAATTT
This sequence comes from Galaxias olidus, assembly GCA_026901105.3. Lineage (NCBI taxonomy): Eukaryota > Metazoa > Chordata > Actinopteri > Galaxiiformes > Galaxiidae > Galaxias > Galaxias olidus. Next base: position 185,313 of record JAPMUY010005955.1, read on the forward strand.
AGCAAAGGCACCAAACCAAAATGGCGGACATATTTTACAGTTTTTTATTTCAGAAAGAACAGCTGATTTAATCACTTCTAAGCCCTACTGGTCAAGAGCCAAAAGCATGATTATATTTGAACCGCTAAAAAAAGCACAACATTGGGTGTTGAATTTAGCAAAGGCACCAAACCAAAATGGCGGACATATTTTACAGTTTTCACTTATTAGATGGTTCAGTAGTGAAATAACACGTAAGGATTGATTCTAAAATGTGGTCATGTTGGAATAAATAAAGTAATCACTGCCCATACAATATGAGGGTATCAGATGATATTTTGTTATAACATCCTTTTATTTGTAGACTACCATCACCTACGTGATTAAATGACATGGAACCCTGTAGGCCCCTAAGGTAAAGCTTTGCTGCAGTAGTTCCGGCTGCCTTGTCCACCAGAGGCACGTGTGTGTGCTGCACTGAAACGTCATGTGTGACATCACCAATCCTATCCTGCAGCTCATCAGTCACGAGCCCTGCTTTGCTGTGTCCACTCACCAGTTAGACATGTCATCCTATATTGTCTGAGAAACACGTTGTCATTATTAGTGAGGCGACTTTGTGAGATAATACATGGTGCACTGGGTCCGAAATCATCTCCTCACAATCATAGTTAGCTTTGTGAGTGGTTGTTTGATCTGGTCTGAGGCAGCATCTGTCTCTGTGACAACTGTTAGGCCCCCCCCCCCCACACCGGTAATGAGAGGATTGATCTGTTTGAGTCTAACGTTTAAGGAGGGGGATGGGAACGGTAGGGGTGCTGGGCAGTAAGCAATTTAAATAACAAAAAAAAAGAGAAACAAGGGGGATGAGTGCAGGGAGATGGAAAGACGGCGATGGTAACATGAAGAAGACAGAGTGAGGAATCGGAAACCAGGAACCACAAACCCCCGAATTTCCCCGGCGACACCCTCACAAACACCTGCTGCTTCAGAAGACCCGGCAACACCCTGACACACATCGGCTGCTTTAGATGCCCTGGCAACACTAGCACACACTTGCTGCCCGCCCGCCCCGGCAACACCCTCACACAGGTCGGCTGATTCAGACGCCCGGCAACAGACTCCCCGGCAAAAGACACCCCGGAAACAGTCCTTATCGGGGCCTGTATGGAACCTAACCCCCACAGCCCTTCCTCAAGGACATCCAAAGGCCAAACAATCCTCAAATCCTGACCAAACTATAATCTCACAATAATCTCCTGGTATCATATTAGCCTACATAACAACCTCCCATGGCTGCGTAAACGCTCCCTCCTCCTTCTCCTGCTGCTTGATATGCACCACAGGCATATTGATATGCAGGCCTCATCAGCAGATTCCCATGGCTGTCAACTACCCCTGACATTACACCACACCGTCGCTCTACACAGAGAGGAACAACTACTGCTGTAGATTCAAGCTGCTCACCTTTTTAAATTGATCATCCTTCAGCTCAGTGAAGTAGTAGGCCAGAAGCTGCGCCGCTATCATCCTGCCTGCACGTATGCCAGAGGCTGTCAGCTAACGAGAACGGTGAGAAGGGAAACGAAAGGGAATGAAGGCCGATATCCAGCAGGAAAAGCTCCCTTCTGTCCCCGGCTAATCCAGGCCCAGCTGCCGGCTCTTTGGTTCAGGCGGCTTGAAAGTGGAGTGAGAGAAGAGCACAGCAGCAACTGTGCCTGCTACTATTCAAACCGTGGGCACGCACACAGGCACACACACAAATAGACACACTCTCACACACACAGAGGCTGGGTCTGTCTGTCTCGTCCTCAGTGCTACTAGCTCTTTGGAGATGCAGCAGCACTGCACTGGAATGGTGGTCTGCTATGCCCTGCCCCCTCCGTAGGTGCTGATTGGCTAAACTGAAGCTGCTGAGAGAGGGAGGGGGAATGAGAGGGCTTGTCCTAGAGCAGAGGAGGAAAGAGCAGGGAATGGAGAAAGAGAGAGGAAGACAGAGGCGGGGGAGTGCAAAGATTCAACAAGGGATAGAGGAGGAAATGGGGGCTTTTAAAGAGTCCACCCCTCTGCTCACAGAGACCAGTGGAATAACCGGCTGGCACGTCACTCACGTTGCCACGGCACCCATGGGTGGACGTGCAGGAAGGCATGGCAGGCACTTGATAATGTCATCCCTCCCCCCCTGCATCCCCATCATACTCAGCCTCATGCGCTGTTGTGAGCTGGAAACGGATAGCTGGCTGAAAGGGCATCCTGTCACATCCTAGACTGAACTTGTAGCTGCAACCTTTGCCTTTGGCTTTAGCACACAGTACTCAACATTCCCAAGGGCACTCAGCCCCACACCGGTTCTGACAAGATGTGAAGTGGTGTGAGTGTGAATAAATCCCTCCCTTTTGAATAGGTGGGATAATAATAATTGTTGGTAAAGTTTAAGAAACTATACCCTACTTATGCCTTGAACGACTCATAACAAGGAGAACATAGTGGATAGGTCACACACAGGACAGCAGTTTCTCTGCAGTAGAATGATCCAAAGTGTGTCTGGGCATGGACAAGTGTAACAAAATATTCATATTGGGAAAAAAGGTGCAATATTAAGACCCAATTGGGATATATTTTGGGACAAAATACAAAGCTTAAATACAAAAGTAATACACACTCTGTTTCCTATTCCAAAAATCATTGATTTTTTTAGTCATCAATTGTTTTTAGTGGTCGGGGAACTACCCTTTGAAAACATTCCAGTAGGTTAGTGCATCAACCTTTAACATTGTCAGCAAAGGGACACATTATTTTTTACATTATTAACCTTAAAATACAAAATATATACCCTCTCCCATCTAAAAAATAAAACCATGTTGTGTCCCCCACCGTATGTAATGATTCATCATAAAATAAATCATTAATATGGTCTGATACAATATTCCTCAACAATACTCCCCTTGCATTGGACACCAATGGTTTGATATAATAATACGTCACGCCGCAAACCCAACCAGGTCAACTGACTCGATGACGTGCAACGTTTGTGACTTCATCTTTTTCTGCCCACCATTGTTAGGAGGAACTCCCTCCACTCTGCTCCCCCTCCTTCTGCTCTCTCTCTCTCTCTCACAGGATTTCCCCCTCTTTGTCATCAAAAAGAGCAGCTTGTAAGACACGAAGAAGAGAGGTTTTGACTGAGTTCTCGTGTTTCCAGACCCCCTCTCCTTCTCCTCAAGAAATGTTGCGTGGTGTCATGGCTGCTTCAAGGTGACCTTGCCCTACTGTCAGAGGCTATTATTGACAGAGCAACCCAGCACAATTTAGGCTCAGAGCAGCAGTTGGGTCGATTCTATTTAGTTTTTCCACTAGTTCCTTTGAACCTTGTTGAATATTGATTTAGCTGTGTTTTGTTTTTGTTTTATTCACAATAAAAAAGTACATATTTCATGGAAAAGTTTAAGAACAAGCAAGTTAAGCAAGTTTTTCTGTAGATTGAATCCTCAATTAATGATATAAACATTGCATTATTAATTTACACAAAAGTACAATGATTCAATAAATAATTTAATTATACAATATATAAAACATTGTTATTTTAGCTGTACGAAAACTCAGGTATTATTAATCTGTTTAACTCTCAGCTGTAATTTGAGAGTATTCACATCCTGGAGCAAGGGTTTAGGAATTACAGGTGCTCAAGGGACCAGTGTGACTCAGAAGGCTGCAAAAAAAAATAACAACGCTGCATGGGCTCTTCCTCATTAACCTGTACAATTAAGCAGTTAAAAGGCTGGAATGTTCCTTGGGTGTTTGCGGAACACCACACACACACACACACACACACACACACACACACACACACACACACACATAATAATAATAATACAAATATTGTTACATTTTCAAAAACAATACCCTACTCTTATGTCTTGAACAACTAAAACAAGGAAACCATAATGGATAGGTCACACACAGGACAGAAGTTTCTCTGCAATGATTCAGCCAAATGCAGCAAAAAGTTGATAGGACGGCGCTTCACAGTACAGATGGACATAAAAACATACTGCAAAAGCAACCCAGGATTAATATTGTGGGAAAATAGTAATATTAAGAACCTATTGGGACAGATTGTACAGCAGACACACAAAAAACATAGTTTATATACAAAAGCAATGCACACACTGGTTCCTAGTCCAAAAATCCAAGATTTGTTTTAGTCATCTATTATTTTTAAACATCGGTAATGTTCCTTGGGTGTTTGCGGAACCACACACACACACACACACACACACACACACACACACACACACACACACACACACACACACATAATAATAATAATACAAATATTGTACTACCCATTGCAAACATTAAACTAGGTTTAATTTGAAAATAGTAATATTAATTTGGGACAGTACAGCAGACACACAAAACATAGTACTAGTCCAAAAATCCAAGATTTGTTTTAGTCATCTTATTGACCTAGGTTTAATTTAATTTGTTTGTACCTTATTGACCTTAAAATACAAAATATACGAATACCCTCTCCCATCTAAAATAAATATGTTGTGTCCCCCACCGTGTGTAATGATTAATGATTCATCTTAAAATAAATCATTAATATGGTCTGATACAATATTCTTCAACAATACTCCCCTTGCATTGGACACCAATGGTTCGATATGATAATACGTCACGCCGCAAACCCAACCAGATCAACTGACTCGATGACGTGCAACGTTTGTGACTTCATCTTTTTCTGCCCACCATTATAAGGAGGAACTCCCTCCACTCTGTTGCCTGCTTCTCCTCTCTCTGTTTCTCTTACCCCCCTTCCACTGGCCCTGAAATACGATACCCTATTCTTGTACTCTTGTGCCTTGAACAATTCACAACAAGGAGAACACAGATGATTGGCCACATGCAGAACAGCACTTTATCTGCAATTAAAAGATACAAACAGGCAATCACGCACACACACAAATGTATATATATATATACATTTCTGTGTGTGCGTGATTGCCTGTTTGTATCTTTGTATATATACAGTATATACAGTACTGTGCAAAAGTTTAAGGCAGGTGTGAAATCTTTATAGTAAGAATTTTTTTTTTTAATATATATAAATGTTGATTTTTCTTCTTTCTTTTTATCAATTCATAAAATACAAAGTGAGGGAAAAGCACATCTGTATCAAATCAACATTTGGTGTGACCACCCTTCGCATTCAAAACAGCATCCCCTGCCTAAAACCTATCCACAGTACTGTATATATATATATATATATATATATATATATATATATATATATATATATATATACACACACACACACAGGGATTAGAGAAAGGATACTCATTAAGGACCTCTGAGACACTGTAGCCAAAATGTTAAGTGGACCACTGAAACAGAATGACCAATATACATTTAAACATTTATGGACTCAGTAAATTTCATAAAAGGTTGAATTGCATACACTTGACTGATCATTCCTGCATGCCATTTGTTGTTTATAAAGCCTTTTTAATTTGACAGATTTTTCATTGAGGTTATTTTTTGTGTTGGTTTAATTCCGTTAAATAAACAATTGTTATTTAGTTCAATAGAAAGTCGCTCAGAATAGTAAAGCACTGATATCTCCTAATAATAGAATTAGAGAGGTCAATGATATGAATCATTTCACAGTTCTGTTGATATGATGTTGACCCACACTCTGAAATGAAACCGATCCCAACAGCCATTCTGTTCTGCTCTGAATGTCGCAGCCTGATGGGGAGGCCCCTCAAACTTGTGTGCTTCCCATCTCTCCCTATTATTATGCTCCAATAATCTCTTTTATTGTCCATACAAACACGCTGCGCGCTGGGGCCTAGCAGGAAGCCAAAGGAATGCAGCAAAGGAAGGCAAAGATCACCCACACAAACGTCACATGTATACAGCAGTGTGAATACGAAGATCTTCTCTACTTCCAACATGATAGAGGCCTATACGGACAATATTTGTGTATTAACTAATGGATGCCACACTAATCCTATAAGTTGGATGTTGCATGTTGGATGTGTAAATTAGATCTTTAGTGACTACATTCTAAATGTACAGATAATGAACATCACAAATGATGTGAAGCAAGCTAGAGTTTTAAAATACTATGAAGATTTCAAAGATATTAACATTAATATTCACACACTGGTTCAGATGGTTGATCTCTCTTTCAGTGTTCAAAGCTACATAACTGTTGGTGAGAAGCCATTCACTGCAAAAAGGTTTCACGTCAGCAACAAATAGATTTGTTCTATCTTCAATTCGCTCAACAAGTGTTACAAATAAAGCTGTGGTTCACTTTGTGGCCACATGAGGAGGCTATGTTCTTGTTTTGTTTGTGGCCACATGAGGGGGCTATGTTCTTGTTTTGTTTTTCCATCCCTGGGTCATGTGCCTGCGTGTGTGTTAAGTTACTTATAGTCCTGCACAGTTTTCTTATCTATTTCAGTTCTGTTCTGCTGCTCAGTCTTCGTTGCCCCTACCTTGTGTGTTAAAGTTTTTAATTTAAAGAACTTTTAAACTCAAAAGCCTTCTCAGTCACACTTTGGGTCACTTGTTACTGTACAATGAAACGATGCTTAGTATATAAGAATAATTTCACAATTAAGAAAAGCCTTGTGCTCAGTTCGTTTCATTAATTTCTGTGCCTGTTCAAACATTTTGTAACAACTATATTTATATGAATGTATTGTCATACTCATACATACAATACCACCTGATGTTGTTTTTTATGTTTTAATCAACTGTGTAAAAAAGGTTTTCTGCTCTATATGAAACTTATGACCTGTAGGCCTCATTGACCTGATCTTCACAAACTTGTTTTTGAGTTAAAAAAAAAGACAATTTATTGTCATTGGAGTGACAATTGGAGTGTGCTTGGTTTGCCCACAGGAGGGCGACTATTCCTTTCCCAGATTGGACTTGAGTGCTCCATATTGCCCTGATTGTTGTCACCGGTTTTTTGTCCTATATGGGAGGTTCTACAGAAATTTAACCAGAAACCAGAACCAGAAATTCAAATTGCAGTCCCCACCTAAAATATTTTTAAAATAATTAACTTTTTAAACTTTTATGTCTTATCTTGATAATGATATGGTCCATTTAGGAACAAACACTATAACACATTTTAAAATTGTCTTTGGTAGTGACATATTTAAGGACAAGAAAGGGATTACAGAAAATAAACAACATAACAGAGCACCCAATTTTTTTGAGGGGGCACAGTTTCGCAACTCCATTAATAGGCCTACTATATGCCGCTTTGGCATATACTGTATATCAGGGCTAGAAATTACACATTTATAGTGATGGCAGACGTTTGCTACTAGTTGAAAAATGCGCTTAACCAAAGCCTTTTTTGTTGTTCATTTGCAAACGAGAAATCTGAAATCGCAAAAAAAAATAAAAATAATTCTTAAATAAAGCAGTTTGTGTGTTTACATTTTTAGTCCTGCCTTTAATCGATTTTGATTGGCCAGCAAACAAAAGTCAAATTGGTGAGCGCTGCCCTTTGGCAAAAGTTGACGCCTGGCGTGGAACTTTTGGAAAACTGAAAACTTGTATAATTGACACAGCAAATACGCTGTATTCTGCAGTGAAAAAAGTGGTGGGATAGCAAGACTTTCCTACCATTGCCTTCGCTAATTTCGAGCCCTGGCAAATATACATAATACTATGGATTTTGTTTCAAGGAATTGAGGGGGCACGGATAATGATTGTACTAATAAAGATGGGGTATTTTGTGCTGTGTGAATGATCATTGAATTTGACTATCAATGATAATAATTGCTGTAAAGAGATTACTTTTTGAGGTTTTTCGACATGGTGTTCTGTACTTTTGCGCCCATATTGGATCCTTCCATTTTAGCCACAGCCACTGGCTACTTCTTTCTGCTATATCTGACACAGCTTTTATGGTCTTGCGCAATTCTTTGCCGCAGATACCTATTTCCTTAGATGTTGACACTGCCACAAATCCTCGGCATCCAACTTCCACAGGACACACCTATGTTCTCCAGCCTCACTGTTTTGCCTTAGCTGCCAATTTGCTATAGCAGAGTTTATTTATTTCATATGCCTCGTCAATCCCTTCTTCACACGGGACGTTAGCTCTACAAAGTGCACAGTTTGCTAGACCAGAGTAATAAGTCTGGTCTTTAATTGATTACTGCAATCTCTAATGGGACTCTCAGTTGTGGGCCGAGAACTGCTAGCATTTTCCAATCGCTTGCTCCACTCAGCTGCCTGGCTCTTTGTTTTGGCCTATATAACTTCCTTCCCAGAACTCCCTCCATGACAAAGCGAATGTGGTGCGTGTCGACCTCTGCTCCAATGGGCAGGGCATTAACTATTGAGCACCTATGCTCTATTGTCGCGGCAAAGGACGTTAGTACCTGATTTTGGCGCCATGGATATATTCCTTGAGTAAGGATAGTCTTGCACCCAGGCACTTTATGTTTTAGATTAAGTGACCCCCCATGGAGGGGCATGCTGGAGCCTCACCTACCCACTGGCTAAGATTTGTAAGGGTTGGTAGTACATTGTAGGTTGCTGTAACAATAAAGCTAATTCTTGTGAATTCCATATCCCGCAAGTCCCTCCAGGTAATTCTCTGCTCTACACTTTCCCAGTAATGTTTGCATTGTATTGTATTTTATTATGCTGGTAGAAGTTTGGATAAATCAAAATCTAGAAACCTTTCACAATATTATGTTATTGATTATTATTTTTAAATCTTAAAACACATTTTAAAGTTTGATACACTAGAGGAAACCATACACATCATCAGGCTCAAGACATATAGGGCTGCATGCATGACCAGAATATGGAGAACTTTTAGAACTTTATTCTCTGAAGCCTATTACCTATTATTGATTCTCTGGTGATCTATTAGCCAAAACTGATTATCATTGCATTTGAAGATGATCTAAAATCCTTTTTTAAGGATGTCACCAAAAATACCTTTCTCTTTAAAACGTTTATTTATTTATTTTTTGAAGAGGCCCGTACTGTATAGGTTATTGCAAAATAGCCATTTTGGCTTTGGCTACAAGAAACTGGCACATGACTTTTAAAGCCCTTAAGACACTATTTAAATATGAAATATAAATTCACCGGATTGATTACTTCTACATTTCCCCAGTTCATTTTTATTTAACTTTTTTTAAGATAGGCCTATAGGTATATAGCCTAACTAAAATAGTTATGTGGGGTACAGTAAGAGTCTTGGCTATCACTGTCCCTGAAAACTTAATCTGCAGTTAAAAATAACTTCTGGCAAGTGGGTTTGGAGCAAGACTCGACGCTGTCCCAAGAACCCTAAAAAGGTCCCGCAGGAAACACAAGTAATTCAACTATGTGCTAATATTTGGAAGATATTAAGATTTTTTTTCAAAATATTTGATCCAACTATGACATTTTCTATGGTTGCGCAAAAAAAATTTGCGCGTCTCCTGAAGAATCAGTAGGCTAAATATACTTAGACAAAACATGTTTCATTAGAAATTACGAAAAAAGCTATGCTACAATAAAAGCCCTTGCAAGATCAGAAATAGCTCTATTATAGAATGACGATAGCATGACCAAAGTAATGTGAAGACATTTCTTAATAATGGTGTTACTTATTGTGGAGGTTAGCGCCACATCGGTGGTTAACTTCTCAATGCCTTTAAAAAAATTGTAAATAATAATATAGTTTCCGTGAGCATCGCGCTTGCTGTGCTTATGTTTCAATCGAAGTGCAAAATGAGTCAAAAAAAATTAAGTAACTGCTATATATAGTCTAAGTGCATCCATACATGGGGTGGAGTTGGGAACAGCATTCCTTCACTGAGGGGGTAATATTTTTGTTACCATCAGCAAGCGCTTCCCAAGCGGCATCAGGCAGGTCTGACACCGCTTTGCGCTCTTTTAATCTCTTGGGGTAAGTCGCTTGTCATTGTTTTTTTTGTAAATATTTTTTTTCTAGAGGTGTTTCTGGGACCTTCAAATTTGAAAGGCTCTGCCTTTTCTTAAATGTAGGCCTGCTGTTAATCTCTGTCAGCAGAAATATAATTGAAACATAAATTTTAGATGGCTATAGTGAACTCGTGTGGGAAAGGTCATTTCTCGAAATTAGCTGAAGTCTGATGCACTTTCACTTTGCAGTTGTTTCCTGCCTTTGAATTTGGAGGTCGCTGACCCTGTTTTCTTACACTTAGCTAATGCCATTATAAATGATTGACCTCCACTAGAAAGTCCCTGGAGATATCTAAATAAGCTACGTGGTAAATTTGACTTGTAAATAAATATTTTCCAAATATGGGTATCTATAGTTTTGGATCAAATTCATTGAATATTTTTAATGATAAATCTCTGATTTAGTTGAGAACATTAAGCTTGGCCTTGCCGATCCTCTCATGGCCAGGGTGTTATTTAAAATTTAGAAATATAATTTTTGCTTTCAGATTTTAATACACTATTCTTGGATGAGGGGTTTTGAGGGTTGTAAGATGAAACATTGGAAGTACTGGGAAAGTCATATGTTGGAATGTCAGAAAGCAACATTCATATGTTGCCCCTACTGAATGCTATACCTACATTTAAAATTGGTGGGATGAATCACTTCTGAAAGGAAAAGGCTAATATGTGAGGGAAAGTGAAAATGCAAGTATAGTATGCAATATGGTTAGACTGATCTAGTAAACAATACAAAATGATGCCGTTTATTTTCCCAATATATGTTTGGGTCATCAAGGTAGATAGGGGAATATGATTTTTATAAACAAGTATTTAAGCAGCAATCTGATGCGCTGCTGTAAATCTTTTAAATGTGCTATGATTAAGTAATGTTTTGTTGGTAACCTTAGAAATTCTAATGATGATGGTAAAGTAGTACCGTGATTAACTGATGTGCTTTGCAGACTGTGTACATGCATTGCCGCATATGAAGTACTTTAATAAGTAAAGTAACAACCCTCTTGCCTTCACTTCCCCTGGTATTTCAATCAGAACTCTTTGAGGTTTTCCAGACCTGGCTGCCAAAGTAATGCCTCTTTATCAGAAGAAGCACGTGACCTACATCCACAATGACTATCGCACCACTCATTCTAAACATGTTATCACAAAGCAAACCTCAAGGTAGGGTGCTAGTGTCAGTGTCCCCATGCAGCTGCTGGTTTGGCATGGTAACTGTTAGAACACACTGCTGCAGGCTGATGGAACGTAGCTACCGTGCTATTTGCTATCACTCTCTGCAGCTTTATTTCAGGGCCAGTCTCACATCAGGTCAACCCATTCGAAAGGGCCGATAGAAGCTTCAACAGCAGCTCTGCATCCATGCCTTTTAGACTGCTTCAGTCACCATGGACTGTGCTTGAGCCTCACCTTGAAGGCTATGCTAGATTTACAGTATGGCAGCGATTTGGATGGAGGACTGTATGCCATATAAATGCTAGCCAACGTCCTCAGGCCTGAGATGTCTGGCACTGTAAGCTGAAGCCTGTATGGATACCCCCAGTGGCGCGATCCTGGTAGGCAGCGGCAGTTGTGGTCTCTGTCTTATAGCACCACTAGCTTGCTTCCTGTCATGTTTTTGAACCTCTTATTTTTGACTAAACCAAAACTGTGAAACAAATGTACCAAATCTTTTCTTTTCACCGTCATGATCAACTTGATCAATCTGTATCTTTTGTACACAATTGTTGTTTCCTATCACAAAGTTTTTTTTAAAGTTTACAAGTCTACAATCTCTGAAATCAAAGTGTTTTTGGTGATGATTGTCAACAATCAGTTGCTACTCCACCACAACCACACAGCCGTGCAATGGAAGTCTACCTGTATTAAAAGGTCTAATGCGATTGGTTCTCTACACAGGAAATTCAGCTCTCAATCAGTGAACCAGGAGCAGGCCAAAGCCACAGAGGCTATGGCAGAACCAGCCTATACGATACCGGCATTCCGACAGAGGTGAGCCCAGATTGCTAGAATTTACCATCTGCCATGTGACTTCTTTGAGTCAGAAAACTGATGAGGAAGCATATTGCTTCAAGTTCTCTACAGCCAATTTTGCAAATACCAAATAATGAGTTTGCTCATTTTAGTTTTGAGTTAGATATCAGGGCTGATATTAACTCAGATGTCTGTATCTATGTAGGAGTGCCGATGATATAGAGGAGTACCAGCGTGTGTCTACCCATGTCGGGAAAGGACTAGCTGCCATTCAGCATGAACTGCACAGGATGAGAGTTGCCACCAAGACCCAAGTGGACAATCTAGCTCTCAATAGAGAGGTAATCAAACCAAGGGAAAACCTTGTCTAGCAATCCGAGCAGGTTACTTTATCTTGTGACTTGTTGTAAGATGCTGCACGAGCAATTTGCTAATTTCACTCAAGATAAAGTTTGGGTGATGTGTACGCTCAACGAAACACAGTCCAGTCTTTATTATACATAATAATGTTTCAAAGCTGGAAAACCTCACAAAGTGTTCCCTGGCTAATGTTATTTGTCCCCCTCAGGTTCAGGAAATGATGACGAAGAAGGTGGAGATGCACGAGGAGGCCCATAAGCTGCCAGACTTTCTGGTGGCACTGAGGCCTCACACCGTGTGGGAGAAGACTCCTGTCAAGCTGTTCTGCACCGTGCAGGGTCACCCTAGGCCTATTGTCAAATGGTTAGGAGATCCGCTTCTTATTGCACAGGATTTCCAATAAACTGTTCAGCTTAGTGATAATAGTCGATTAACTACCAGGATGTGTATCAAGTAGGTCTTTGTTGTCACAATTTAGACTCAGCATCTTTAAATGAGGTAACTCCAAAGGATACATTGTATGAAGATGTTTTGGGATTTTCACTCTTTATTTGGCATTTTAAATGACAAAAGGATATAAGCCCATGCAAGTTCCTCTTATAAACCTAGGTTTTCAGAATGGTTGTTTGTTTTAGTGTTCGCCCACTGCTTTTCTCATTCCAGGTTAAAAGGAGGAGTCCCCGTCGACCCACTGAGTGCCCCAGGAAAGTACAAGATCGAGAGCAAGTATGGTGTACACAGTCTGATTATTAGCAGGTAAGGCAAGACTCTGATCTCTGCTGTAGCCTAATAGCATTATCAAAATATATGGCACCAGACAGTTTTTATCCTCATCAAACCTTTTTGGTTTATAGATAGACTGGAATTTGTGGTTCATCAGAGATCATTTCAGTTCATTCCGATAATGTCATTCATCCCATTCATCCATATGTTGCTCATACCAGCCCCCCATTTTCTAATATTTTCCACTCACATAATTGCCAATGCCAGTGGTTTGTCACATCTGAGCAGACGTGACACCAAATCACACAAAACTCTGGTTTTCTCTCTACATTTGTTCTACAGAAGAACAGATGCTTTCTTTGTTTTCGTACCCACAGATCCCTCTGAGAGTGTTGCGAGACGGAATTGATTGTAGATATACAGTACTGTGCATACGTTTTAGGCAGGGGATGCTGTTTTGAAGGCGAAAGGTGGTCACACCAAATGTTGATTTGATACAGATTTGCTTCTCCCTCACTTCGTATTTTATGAATTGCTAAAAAAAATGAACAATTAGCATTTATATTTTTTTGTGTTTTTGTTTCTAACTTTAAAGACTTCACACCTGCCTAAAACCTTTGCACAGTACTGTAGATAGATAGAAGGTATATTCAGACTGAGAGAGCTGTGGGGGTGGAGGCTGTTTCCTATTTAGTCTAATGCACTGGTTTGGGATGACGGACTGGCCCAGCCCTCATCTTCAAGACGCCTCAGCTGTTAGAGGCCGAGTGCTGACCTTTTTGTTATTCGATCCGTGAATTCCTCCCACATCTTCCAAGTGCTCTTCCTCTCTCTCTCTCTCTCTCTCTCTCTCTCTCTCTCTCTCTCTCTCTCTCTCTCTCTCGCTCACTTTTCCACTGTCACTGAGCCAAAAAGGGAACTCCAGTTTGTGTAGGCCTGTTTACCTCAGCTTCATTAAACCCCATTTTTTCTCAAATCTGAATATTGTACCATCAACATGAACTATTGGGAATCCCAACGATGACCATTTCGGAGAAACTTTTCTGGGCCTACAATTTATATTTTCACCAGCTGAGAAAATGGACCCTTTAAAATAGTGCCTTTGGTCGGAAGGTCACATTACTGCCTTCTATTCTCACCCTCAATCTTTCCTTGCACGGGTGCGTCGATGAGTGCAAGACGGCATGTCAGCACGCCTTCTGTTGGACCTCACTCCCAAGGCATGAGATCATTTTCCCAAAGACGATGTTGCCTCCCTCGTGTCATCAAACATTTGACTGGGGGATTAAAAGGTTTCCTATCAGAGGCATGAGGGTGAAGGGGACGTTGTTGTTGTCATGAAAGACAGGGCATTGCGTGGTACCACGTCCAAAGGTTATTTAATACAATAGCACAAAGTGCTTGTACTGGAGTGGAATTACACTGGTGTTTCTCACAAGGTGCTTAAAGCGTAATGCTTTGAAAAATCATACTGTATGGCTCAGCTAGCAATTACCCACATATAATTCCATATTTTTAGCAGAGGGTCATATCGTGTCATATTTTTACTGTAATCACGCTTGTAAGGTATCCGTTGTTTCATTTGCCTTCCTTCAGGTGTGCGGTAAGTGACACAGCTGAGTACAGCGCCGTGGCAACCAACCCTCATGGATCCACCACCAGCACGGCTACTGTCATTGTCAAGAGTGAGTCTCTCTGTCTCACTTTCTCCATTCCACATTTTGACCTTAATTATCTGTTTTAAATGTAGGTCTCTCTATTCTTCTCATCTTTCTCTTTATATATTCCGCTCTATGTCTTTTACGTGTACATTTGCTATTTTCAACTGTTACTGATACATTTCCTCAAGCTTCACTGTTAGGACATTGCATCCTAAACTGATTTATGTTGTATCCTTTCACTTTCCCTTCTTGTCTGTAACCCACACTCTCCTTTCTGCAGGACCAGCAGGTGGAGCCGTCTCATCCCAGCTTCCGGGTCAAGGTGAGAAAGAGGATGTATCCTGTCAGTCCTTACCCCGGCTGGGGGTTGCAATGCACCGCTGTCTGTCTCAGTGAGCTGGTAGACAGTGCGAAGCACAGAGGGCCACTATGTTTCTGGTTTGGAAAACAAAAGACCTCTTCTGGAAACTATAAAGCACCCTATGAAACTACATAGTATGAAACAATAGAAAACCTATAGTATCGCAACAATACATACGTAGATATTCCCTACTAAAGAATAAAGCTAGGAGGATCATGCTAGGATGATCTTCCACTACTTCTCCATAGAAAATAAATATTTAACCTAGGTTTAGTAAAGTAAGTACTAGAAATAATATTTTATATTGAATTCTATAGTGATACAAACTGTGTTGCTTTACATTTCCTTGCCCAGTGCCCTTCCTGAGCGAGATCCACCCCAGTAAGCTGGAGATCACCCTGCTGGAGCGCTTCGGCGTGACGTTTGGGGTAGAGGGCGGCTCCATCAGCCTGCAGTGTACCATGGTGGTGGTGCCTGACCTGCCCAACGTCCCACCACTGGCCCAGTGGTACCGCGATGGTAAGAGCCCCTCTGGGATACGCTGCACAGTGCTGCCTGGTATCATCCCATTAAAACGCATGAAAGGCATGATAGCACAATGGATAGCAGATACCGTGCCAAGGAGGCGGACAGTGGGGACGTCATTTGCCGTATGTCTATATCAAGATTCCAAACCGATATTATGCTGTTCTTCATTTCTTAATTTTTGGTTGTCACTAAGCTTTCTTTTACGATTATTCTGCCGACAGATAAACTGTTGAAGCCTTGTGAGGTGGCTGAGATGAAAGTTGGAGGTGGGGTTGCCCGTCTGACCCTCCCCCACCTGGCCAAGGATGACGAGGGCCTATACACCCTCCGCATGTGGACCAAGGATGGTACCTCAGAGCATAGTGCCTACCTGTTTGTCACAGGTAAGGCTGACGTGACCCTGTGTGTACTGTGCATTAGGTACAACCTACTGTTGTCATTCCACAAACTGTATTTGTCTAGACTATTTCACACTGTTGATATCTCAAATTTCCGTTTTGCTTACACAAAGTGTTACAGAAATGAACTGTCTAAATTGTCTTGTTCCCACAACACAGAGAATAATCACATCCTATATTTTCTGCCTTCTGATCTTGTTTCCTTTGGCTCTAGATGCCGTTCCCTCTGTGGCCGGAGCACCTGGTGCACCAATGAGCGTTAAGGCATACGACATCAACAAAGACTATGTCCTGGTTGCCTGGAAACCCCCCAACACCACCAACGAGGCGGCTATCACTGGATACTTTGTGGACAAGTACGTTTTCATTCTGTACACAGCCCCTTTCAAAGGACCAGGTCAGAGTACAGTCTTGTGAAAATAAGCTGAGAACAGCATCATAGTCAGGTGTAATGTAAGCCGAAGGAAACTGGTTTCAGAAACAGCTAAAGAAAATATGGAATCAGAAGAATGTACTGATGTATTGGGAAGACTATTGCAATTTATTTTACAGTGTCAGCTATCTTTAAAATGATTTTAAATCTGAGTTTTTTTAGAGCTCCTCTCCCTAAAAGTAGGCTTTTCCCTGAGCAAAGTCTTGCTCTTCCTTAAAGACAACCTGAAAATGATGTCCACATGCGCTGCTTACTGGTCCTCTGGCTTAGGAAAAGAGCAGAGAGAGAGAGAGAGAGAGAGAGAGAGAGAGAGAGAGAGAGAGAGAGAGAGAGAGAGAGAGAGAGAGAGAGAGAGAGAGAGAGAGAATAGCAGTAGAGTAGCAATAGAGTATAGCAGTACAAGCCATATTCAGAATGATCAACCCTATAGCTTTCAAATTTGCAGTATGTTTTAAAATGACTGAAAGCTTATAGAAAGTACACCTGAAGGCAAGAGAATAAGATGTAACACACTGTAGAACTACCTGTTTCCCTACTGCTATCCTGTGTTTGTATGAGCAGTATGTATTTATGTTCACATCCTGCCATCCTTTTCTTGCCAGATGTGAGGCTGGAAGCGACGCCTGGACCCAGTGCAATGATGCTCCTCTGAAGATCTGTAAATACCCGGTGCATGGCCTCAGCGTGGGCCACTCCTACCACTTCCGGGTCAGAGCTGTAAACAGTGCAGGCATCAGCAAGCCCTCGCGCAAATCTGACCGAGTGACCGCTCTCGACCCCGCTGAGAGCGAGAGACTTCAAGGTAAAGAAGAAACAGAAGCTGGAGATAAAGCATGAGCTCTTGAGCAGTAGCCATTTTATTTTTGTTCCAGTAAAATGTGATGCATGTATGTTTTTCAACAGTGTAAACTAACTCTGAGTTTGTATGGTTTTGTGTTGGAACAGTGATTAAATTGGATGGGAAACATGAAGTTGTGATCAAGGCCGACGACCTGGAAGGTAAAGTATGATGTGATCAGATATGGACCGAAGACCCCATATTCTTTTTTTTTCGTTCCTATCTTCTGTTCTTTTAATGTCTTTTAATATGCAGTTCTATTATTTTCTATCCTTTACTATCTCATTCTATCCTGTTCCATCCTTTCTAATCAGATTTTATTGTTTTCTGTTCTTTCTTATTTGGTTCTATATATTTTCTATTCTTCCATATTAGGTTCAATTATTTTCTATTCTTGCCTTTTCTATTATTTTCTATTATTTCTTGTTAGGTTCTGTTATTTAATTTTATTTCCTATTATATTCTATTCTTGTCTTTTCTTTCCTATTCAGTTCTTTTCTACTCTTTCCTATCCTGTTCTATTCATTGCGGTCCTATGCTATCCTGTTACATTATTTTCTGTTCAGTTCTATTGTAGGCCTATTGTATTCTTCTTCTATTCTTAAATGTCTTTAGTAGGTATCTGGAGTGGCTAATTGCACTATTGTTTACAAAACCAGAGAACGCTGGCTGCTCATAAACATTATTGCAAAAAAACTTGTAACAATCAGGATTCCGCTAGTAGTTCCCTCCAGTTTGGTACTGTAAGTCTCATTTTAACCAACAACATAACCACCTGCCTTTACAACATTAATTTCACATTGATAGCACTAACATTTACCAACTAATCAAAGTCATAACAACATTTTCATCAACATATTAAATACCAAGTGATATTCATCGAAGGAAGTGCAATATGAAGTCTTTGATGAATGCTCAGTACAAGCATTTTTAAAATACACTATGTTATATATGTATGTTATATATGGACCCATATTGGATCCTTCCTTGTTAGCCACAGCCACTGGCTACATCTTTCTGCTCTATCTGACAGAGCTTTTATAGTCTGACGCAGACCCCTATGTCCTTAAGAAGTTTGGTTGTTGATATTGCCACAAATCCATGGAGTACAACTACCACAGGACACACCTTTGTCCTCAAGCCTCACTGTTCTGCCTCAGCGGCCAATTTGCCACAGCAGAGTTTCTTTTGTATGCCTTGTCTATTGCTTCTTTCTACAGGACTGTTAGCTCTACAAAGTGCACAGTTTGCTGTGTGTTGGACCAGAGCAAAAAGTCTGGTCTTAAGTTTGTTGTTGCTGCAATCTCTGATTTGTCTGTCAATTTTTGGCTGACATCTGCTAGCATTTTCCAGTCACAAGCCTCTTCTCTGCTGCCCTACTCTTTGTGTTGGCCTATATATCTTCAATTCCGGAACTCCCTCCCTGACAAAGGGGATGTGGTTTGTGTCCAGACAACTAGACTAATGCCATCTATGGCAATAATAGAACATAACTAGAAAAACAAACAGAAAAGTAGGTTTCAGTAAATTAAATTAAATTGCCAAAAGGACCCAGTGATGAAAATCAAACTAACATGCAATGATTTGTTTTAACATTACAAGAACGGCAACACTGTAAAATTAAAATTACTACAAAGTATGATTATTGGCTTTAAAAGTTGATTACAAATGTTTTTCAAACTCTTGTTACACCGTTTGGAGTGAATTATCTTAACATAGCAATCTAATTTCACCAATCTAACTGCTCCAGTAACACAAAATTAAACCAATGACTCCCAATTTAGTAAAAAAAATCAAACATAACCTGATATATGTAATGTAATTGTCATGCCTCAATACCCATTCACTCCCAATGTAGGTTATGTAACGTTACCAGGGGAACCCACTGACGTGCATGCCTCCGAGATTTTCAAATCATATATCGTGCTGAGCTGGAAGCCGCCCAGCCCACGCGGACGGGCGCCGCTGTGGTACATCATCGAGAAGGTGTGTAGTCTCCACTCTGGACGACCACCCTGATCATACGTCTACAGTAGGATTTGGTGACACAACAAGCTTAAAGGGTGCAGCAAACTGACCTTTAGATGTCACAGATGTATGTTTCTGTTACATTTGCAAGTTTTGTTGAAATAGCTGGACCATTTATTTGCCCTCCCGACTCTTTCTCTGTAGTCCATAGCAGATACTGGGGCTTGGCAGAGAGTCAACACTGCAGTCAAACTGCAATCCCCTCGCTACCCAGTTTTTGATTTAGAGGACGGGAAAAAGTACCAGTTCCGCGTTTATTCAGTCAACTTGTATGGGTCCAGCGAGGCCTCCGAGGCTACAGATCCCATTCAGAAGGTGGATGAGCATGGTAAGAGTGGGCTATAGTATTTACACCCACAGTATAAGCTGTGTAGTACACACACATGCACATCTAAAATAACACCTAGACTATTACCCCCCCCAAAACAATATACACACATATAATGTAAATATGGTGTAATGTTTAATTTCTGCAAAAATAAGAGTAGCCTTCACAAATATTGAGAATAAAATGTTATGAAACGTTCATATGCAAACAAAAGCGTTTTTTAGTTTTTTTTAAATGTTGGCAAGCTAAAAAGACTGTAAAATACTGTATGTTCCAGGTGTTGAACGACCCGTTGGTATGTACATTTGGAGCTAAACGTTGACCACCTATCGTCAATATGATTACTCCTACACTTATCTCACAATCCCAACTTTGTCCGCTGCGCACGTCAGAAAGACACTAACCATGAGTGATCAATGGCATTGTTAGGCCACAACACCGTTATTCTAAGGTTATC
Source organism: Galaxias olidus (assembly GCA_026901105.3). Taxonomy (NCBI): domain Eukaryota; kingdom Metazoa; phylum Chordata; class Actinopteri; order Galaxiiformes; family Galaxiidae; genus Galaxias; species Galaxias olidus. The sequence continues at coordinate 205,365 of JAPMUY010005955.1, forward strand.
ACCGAATTTTACAATCCTTAAACACCTATAACTTTACTCCTTGCAGTGGCAACAGGTCATTTCTGAGGTTTTCATTGTGTTTCACGTGACTAATTATACAATTTAAGTGTGTCTCCCATTCAAGGCTTGCACTACGTGTGTTCACACGTTTATAGACCATTTACATATCTTTCTAGAAAACAAAATTCACAAAATTAAAAACACTTTCACAGTTGTTCCTCCTAGAATGTGTCTCCTCGCCAGAATATTAACATCAAGATCCAAATCCATTCCAGGCTATTACAAGCAAAGGTTAGGCCACTGCAACGTATTAATGTCCAATGTGTCCTGGCGTAGGTCCCCCCTCAGCTCCTGGCCAGGTTGTTGCCACCAGGAACACCAAGTCCTCAGTGTTTGTGACGTGGGACCCTCCCAAACACTCCAACCACCTCATGGGCTACTACATAGATGCTTGCGCAGCTGGCTCCAAGCAGTGGATCCCCTGCAACCACAAGCCTTACAAACACACCCGGTAGGCATTTCCGACTGCTTGGCCCACACAGCGGTGTAATTAAGAGCTCAAACAAGCCAAGCTCATCACATAACAGGCCTCAGGCATGTTTCACTGCAGTTTACGAAACCAGCTCAGGTTGACTCCTTTGTGTCTGGTGTAAAGCCAAATAAAGTAGCGGTGCAATCAAAGTAATCGTTTTTCAACCAAACATGATGTTAACCCCCCCCCCCCCCCCCATCAATATATGAAGAGGCGGATTAACAAACACAAACTGAAAGGCAGTACTTTGGTATAACATGCATTTCCCATCTCCTTGCGATCAGGTTTGTGGTGCACGGGCTGGTCCCAGGGGAAACCTATGTTTTCCGTGTCCAGGCTGTCAATGTCTACGGCCTCAGTGAGGAGTCTCAGGAGTCTTGTCCTATTGCTGTTGAGCCTGCTCTCTGTAAGTATAGCACACGGTCAGATACATTCGTTTATTCTTTTATACTATTTATATATATTGACACTATAGGAAAGCATTTACCATGTCAAATGTTAACTTTGTATGGATTCTTTGAATGCGCCATAGGGGGAAGTGCGGAGTATGGTATGTGCTCTATTGAGGCAATTTGCCACGTTTGTTTTTAATTCACACGTTTTCTCCTAAATCATAAGATTCACTATCTTACTTATACACCCCCCCTTACCTTTTGCATTACTGAATTTATAAAGCATAGGCTAAACCGTCTATGTACCTCTACACACCCTCTTTACACTGTGTTACTTTTACTATTCACTATTTTACCTGTTTAAGAAATCGTATCATGCTTTATCATGCAAATAGCTGATCCATGTCAAGAGTATTTAATATTTTACCAAACTAGATTTGTTGACAATTTGATGAATACAATAACCGTGACAACATTGCCCCACAGCCACCCCCGGTGCTCCCTTTGGCATCACCATGCTAAGCTGCGATGGCTCTGCTATGACACTGGCCTGGAAGAGCCCAAAGCACTGCGGAGGCTCCAAGATCAACGCCTACTACGTGGACAAGCGGGATGCCGACACCCTGGTCTGGAAGGAGGTGAACACAGCATCCGTGAAGGAAAGGATCTTTGTGGTACGTGTTCGCAAAGCTAGATGCCCGTTGGCATCAAAGTGGGTTACTGCTTCTTTAGCATGTAGGGTTAATGTTGGGTGATACCTTCATTGAAGTCAGCACCTATACATATATTTTTTTTTTAAATATACATGTTTTGGGCTCTGCTTCACTGGGAAATTGCGGTGAACAGGTCAGGCAGGCAAACAGAGAGATAGTTATGGCAACGTAGCATTGGTCCACCTAGTGACCCATGGAGTCCCTATTTGTAATATCCACTATAGACTGTTTGTTGTGTCTCCCTGGGGCCATAGGTGGAGAATCTGACAGAGGGAACCTTCTACGAATTCAAAGTCCAAGCTGGGAACCTGGCAGGGGTGGGAGTGCCTTCTGCTCCTAGTTCACCCTTGAAATGTGAGGCCTGGACTATGGTTGAACCAGGTACAGTGTTCCTTCCAGACCACGCCTCCTCTGATCTCTTTGGTCACCATAGTGACCACTCAGTGCTTGTCAAATAGATTCCAAAGAGTTATTAGTGCTTATGTTTTGTCTTTTGTCCTTCAGGCCCAGCGTATGACCTGAGCTTCAGTGAGGTCAGAGGTGACTCTCTGGTCATCCTGTGGAAAGCTCCAGTCTACTCTGGGGCCAGTGCAGTGACTGGGTACTTGGTGGATATGGCCAAAAAGGGCTCCTCCAACTTTGTCACTCTGAACGCGGAGGCTGTTGGCTACCATTACCTGCATGTAAGTCACTGAACATGGCCGAAAGTAGTGTAGGTTCATGTTAATATAAGCCATTGTTATTTTAGATCACATGGCTTCTCTGAAAAACAGTTTGTTACAGTAGGATGTCCGTTGGAAAAGGGGAAGTAGTTCCATCAAATGAGTACCAATTCACTGGTTAAATTGTTACGTGATGAAAGCATTTGAGCATTCCGGGCATTGTATGGGTTATGTTGTACAGTTTGATATGAGTGCATCAACACAACAGAATACTAAATAAAGTTTAAAAAAAAAAAAAACTGCTCTTTCCAGGTGACAGGCTTGGAGGAAGGTGAATCGTATGTGTTTAAAGTGCGTGGCGTGAATGCTGAGGGCATAGGAAAAGCTTCCCAGGTCTCTGAGCCAGTGTGCGCTAAGGCTCTGCCAGGTAATGACATGTCTGTAGATTAACAGAAAGCTTAATTGGTATTATGGACTGACATGTTCTTTAGTTACAATCTTCAAAGTAAAGTGTTTAAATATGTCTTCAGGCACTAAGGAGATTGTATGTGGCGTGGACGAGGATACTGGAGACATTTTCTTGTCCTTTGATGCCTGTGAGATTTCTGAGACCTCCCAGTTTGTCTGGTCCAAAAACTACAAGCCCGTTGCTGACTCCGGGAAGGTCTCTATTGCAACTGAGGGCAGATGGTGAGAACTGTAATTGAGTCAACTCGTACCATGAACAACTAAGTAAATGGTGACGGTTCTTTGAGTTTCTTTTGTTGCTTTTTTTTCAGCTCCAAGCTTACATTCTGCAGTCCAGACAAAGAGGACTTGGGCAGCTACTCTGTTGTTGTGACGGACACTGATGGAGTGTCCTCCAGCCACACTGTGACGGAGGATGGTAGGTTGAGCACAAGCACATAGGACCAGTTTAATGGCGCAATAGTGAACCAGAAAAAATATGTTAGTTGATTTAGTTTGATTAACTTTTCACTTGCACATCTAAACAAACGTTTTTAAATATTTTCAGCCCTGAATAGCATGCTGGAACTCAGCTATGCCATCAGACATCCAAGTAAGAACCCTCATTTGTACCAATCAAATACAAGTGAAATAAACATATTTTTGGATCTGATCCACAATGGTTTGTTGTGTGTTCCCCAGTTGTGCCTCTGAAGCAGGGTCTGACCTATGAGATACTAGAAAAGGGACTTGTGCGGTTCTGGCTGCAGGCCGTCAAGTTGACCCCCGCTGTGTCCTACCGCTTCATTGTCAACGACAAAGAAGTCAAAAGCGGCGAAGTAATGTATCTTTAATATGCTAACAAACTACAAATCTAATTAACAAGAAGTTGAAAGTACAGTTTAAATGTACAGTTACTGGTCAAGAAGGCCACACCTTCAAGCCCATCATGTTCCAGTGGTAGCTCAGTTCCTTTGTGGTATCTGCTGTATCACCTACTTGCCTAATTGTGTTCTTCAGGGGCAGAAGATCAGCCATGATGTGGCCAGTGGTGTCATCCAGATGACTGTGGAACACTTCACCAAGGCGAGCGAGGGCACCTACACTGTCCAGATCCACGACGGCAAGGCCAAGAACCAGACCTCTCTGGTCCTGGTTGGAGATGGTAAGAGGGGGACATCTATCTCATAACTTCACTTTGGTGCTGCTGCGTCGACAACAATACCTGAAAATGTTCAAACAATAAGTCGAGCAGACACAGTTGTGCCATTACTGCTGTGTTACAACACCACCTGTGTATGGAGATCTACAGAGATTATTTTCTCTTGTTAATGTTCTCTTTTAGTATTTAAAACTGCTTTGAAGGAGGCTGAGTTCCAGAGGAAAGAGCACATCAGGAAACAAGGTACATTGCAAACTACAATGCATCCCCCATTGTTTGACCTTTATGGAACTGCTATTGTACCATAGACTATTCTTTATATGAATTAGTGTTGCTCTAAAGAATGAGCTCGCTCTGAAACGCTGAAAGTGCCTTTCAATCAGTCCATCAAGTCGTTTTATTCAAGGACTGATCATCTTTTTATTGGTCCATGAAATGGGTACACAGTGAGAGTGCCTGTACAAATAATTACTTTATTTTATTGTATCTAGGTCCACACTTCTCCGAGTATCTTTCTTTCTATGTGGAGGATGACTGCACTGTTATGCTTGTGTGCAAGGTAGAAATCTTTCCCCCCAAAGTTTACTGCCCACACAGCTTTTCTGCTTTCATATTTAAAAGATAAGCCTCTGTAATTATGTTTATATTTTAATACAGTGTTCAAAATCTGCCCTCTGTTAAACAATACACTGAAAAATACCAGCTGCTGTGGCATCAATCCCACATACTTGAATTTGCTCTTTGTGTTTGTTATTCAGGTTGCCAATGTGAAGAAGGAAACCGCTTTCCACTGGTTCAAGGAGGATGAGGAGATTGTCATGGATGTCGCTCCAAACGTGATGTCTGGATCCTGTGCTCTCCCTATACCCATGGTAACTGATGCCCTGAACCTCGGTTCCCAGTGGCCGCCCAAAGCATGCAGCTTCACATCAAACTTTGCCCACATTCTGTTCTGCTCAATCCCTTTTCAATTTCCACACACCTTTGTTTTGAATGAACAGCAACTAATACTGTCGATATGGTTCAATGAGTGATCATATATTTGTTATCTTCTCTGTCAGTTCTCTAGGAAAGACCAAGGAATTTACAAAGCCACTGTCAGCGACGATAGAGGAAAAGATACCACTCTGTTCGATGTTTCAGGGCAAGGTATGCTCTTACCCACTGATTATGGAAGAAAGTTTCTCCGTGCTTTTTTAGCTATCAGCTATGATATCTTACGCTTTTTTTTAAAATCATTTTCAGTGTTTGACGACATCATCAATGCCATTGCCCACATTGCTGGTAGGATTCAGTTCCAGACACTTTCTTCTCACAGCACTGTAAACATTTCACATTTTATTTCAACTGCTGTTTCCACCAAAACATAAACATTCCATCCACGATGGCTTCTGTGTTGGCATGCTTGTAAACGGTGTGTGCTCCCATCAGGAACCTCTGCCTCTGAGCTGGTGCTTCAGTGTACCCCCGAGGGCATCAGGCTGCAGTGTTACATGAAGTACTACACCGAGGAGATGAGGACTAGCTGGTTCCACAGGTTTGCTCTCAGCATCAAGCAAAAGCCATCCATAATCAGTTCATTGCTAACCCCAAGATCATGATCGTTATATATGTTTAAAAAAATACTAAATTGAATGTTGAACTAATACTTTCAACTTACTGTCTTAATGGAAAACCTCAGGGACAGCAAGGTGGCGTCCTCTGAGAAGATGAGAATCGGTGGCACGGCTGAGATGGCCTGGATGCAGATCTGTGATCCCTCTGACAAAGAGAAGGGACACTACTCCATCGAGATCTTGGATGCCTCAAAGTCCCACACCCGTGCTTTTGACCTTTCTGGACAAGGTAAGCCCCATGCAGGATTTGCACACTTAGATTTAAAAAAAAGTATTTCAGCGGAAAACAACATTTAAAATTGTCTGAACTTTTAAGTCAAATTCTTTGGAATTTTTTTTTGCAGCATACACCGATGCTTATGAGGAGTACCTGAGACTCAAGTAAGCTATTTTGTACTATTTGTCCATAATCTTTATTGTAATTTTACGATTCAAGCAGTTGCACAGACCAAATTAACGAGGTATCACTGCCCTTTAGTCCTGGCAGTCTCCAAGCATTCCCCTAGATGAACTGTATTTATTTAAAGTGCTTTTTTAATAATTCAATAATAAACGTTTTCTCTGCTTGAGCCCCTGCCCCTATGGTTTTGTTGAAATTAATGGTTTTGATTTAATTCTAATATTTGTTCATGTTTTAGGGCTGCGGCGTTTGCTGAAAAGAGTGAGTACATTGTAAATGTGCTATGGCAATGCTGAAATAATTTATCCTAATACTGATCTTTACCTCGGTTAACTCCTTTTTCTTTACGTGTAGACCGTGGTAGAGTGCTTGGTGGTCTGCCTGATGTGGTTACCATCATGGAAAAGAAGGTGAGAATCTATCCTGTCCTATTATAGGTGTATATAAACCAGTATACAGAGACATACATAATAGATAACACCCAGCCAACTGATTAGAATGAAGATTGTCTAAATTATTATGTTTGCCGTACTGGTATCTGACCCAGCCCACCCGGCCCGTATCTCTTTCTCACCGCCTTTAGTCCCTGAGTCTGACCTGCACAGTGTGGGGTGACCCCAGCCCTGAGGTGACCTGGTTCAAGAACGAGCAGGAGGTGGCCTCCTCCGAGCACACCAAGATCACATTCGAGGGTGGCAAGTTTTCCAGCCTGGTCATCACTGCTGTCACCTCTGAAGACTCTGGCAAGTACAGCATCAACGTGCGGAACAAATACGGTGGCGAGTTCGTGGAGATCACCGTGAGTGTCTACAAGCAGGGCGAGGACATCCCAGAGCCCAAACTGGGACAGATGTCCCGAGCGCCAGCTGCACCCGCTGCTGCACCGCCAAAGTCCCCAGCTCCCCCATCCAAGACCCCCACACCTACCCCTCCTCCCTCCGTCAAGTCCCCCACCCCCTCTCTAAAGTCTCCCACTCCAGCCTCCACTCCAGTGCCCAAATCCCCAACCCCCACCCCTAAGTCTCCGACCCCCACTCGCAGTGTCAAGTCCCCCACCCCACCAAGATTTATGAAGTCACCAACTCCCCCTAGAAAGTAACGAGGGGAGGAAAATGCCTGAGAGATGGTGGCATTGATGGTATTGATTCATGTGTGTGAAGATAATACCTGTTACTTAAAGTTACCCGTAGATGTCCATTTCAGATTTCTTGTCATTTGAATGTAATTTAGCCGGTCTCTGGGTCTCAAAGAGGCCAAAGAAAGGATGACCACAGTAGATGTGATGTTACTTGTTTTAAAATATGTACCTTCCACTATCCAGTGTAGTGGAAAGTCTGTATCCATATTTCTGATCAGAAAGTGCAGACCACATCTCCAACCTCCCAGTGGCCAGCACACTGCTGTCAGCTGTGGCAGTGCTTAAGGATCTGTCTGTCTTTATGCACCCCTTATGCTGTGTTAGTAATAAACCATTCTCATAACACCCTCTCTCTCCTTTGTTTTTACAAATTACTATCAGTCCTTCCCTATTTTTGTAGGAGCTAAATTTAGAGTTGACTTTCATTCAAAGGACTTACAATGAACTTTGGTTTGGCTAGCTAAGGTGTTAGCCCATTTCTGTTCTGTGGACTCATACCATACATGTTTGCCATACCTGTTTGTGTAGTGTTAAACTCCATAGCAGTAGAAAGAGACAACCTGTCTGTCAGACACACACTGATGGGGAGGGAGGAACACCGGTTAGGCAATGCCTCTTGTCAGGAACAGCCAATGGGGGAGAGATAAAACAGGTTATTGTTTACATAGAGTCCACACCCACCGCTGACTACTCACCTGTTCATGTGTACCATACAGCACAAAAGTAGGGCCTGAGCTCACTTGTTTGTTCAGTTTTTTTTGTCTCAGCATAATGTGCTCAACTGGATTTTATGGACATACAGTCCTCCTTGTCTTTCACGCACCATAAAGTAAGTTTCCATCACATGTCTCTTTGTTACTAACTTAATTCCTTGTTATCGCTGGTGACGCAAATATATTTGTCAGTGGGAAGTTTCACCAAACCAATACATATCAAATTCAGTTTATTGTATTACTACATGTTTGTATTATCCTTACTTATCCTCAAATGATTTATTACCACTTAAATGATTTATATAAATTTTATTAAGGTGTGAGGCTTCAACTAGTGCGCATTGAGTGCCTCTGCAGAACAGCATCAATGGAGTCTAATCTATCATGCCTGTCATCTTTGAAAGAGGACGAGAGCCAAGCATCTGAATATATCCAGCCACACTATAGTGAGTCCTACAGGCTGGCCATTTATGCTCTGGTCAGTGGAGGACAGGAGGCTTATCAGGAGTACATTATATCACAGCAGATTAGACCGTTTCTGTCAGACGAAGAGATTGTCTTCATTTTGGAAAATGCAGAGTTACCGGTTTCAGGCGGCGACTCAGAGTCCAGGTTGGATTCTGAAGAAAACGTCCCCTCAACCTATTTCCCAGCAGAGTCAGACGACATTATGCCTGAGCTGGAGCTTGGATGGCCCGAGGTTACACCTGAGGGCACAGACACAAGCATCAGTTTGCTCTTCCACCCACCTAGACAGAACACTCCAACTATCAAAGAAGTCGTACGCAAACAAATTCAAGATGCAAGGCAGGTGAGAAACTCAATTACGTTTTTTTTTAAAGTGTAGTTTTAAGTATTGCAACCCGTTTGAAAGCTAAAGTTGAATCAAAGCGAATTAATCAAATTGGTGAAAAACACACATTTTTCTCATCTTTCCATTTGATGGTTAAGATCCCCGTTTTCCAGTACCGTTTCATGTCAGATGATTATGCTAATGTTCCCGGTGGCTCAGTGGTTAGCACTGTTGCCTCACAGCAAAAAGGTTCTTGGTTCAAACCCCACCTGACCCAAGGGCCTTTCTGTGTGGAGTTTGCATGTTCTCCCCGTGTTTGTGTGGGTTTCCTCTGGGTACGCCGGTTTCCCACCATCAAAAAACATGCTCCATCCTCCTACCAGTGCCCTGACCAGTCACTGCCAATTCAACTGAAGTTTGTCTGTGTGTCCTATGTGTGTGAGTAAGTCTGTCGCAATATGTTGGGTGAGCAAATTGGCTGCCATATCACTCAGACTGAGTGTTGTGTTTGATAGCTGTTGGTCCGTTCGTTGTTTGTTCTGTGTACTTAATTGGCAACCAATTTGTGTAAAGTGATTTGAGCCTTGAGAAAAGTGCTAAAAACTAAACACAATGAATTATTATTATTATTCTTGACCATCTTTTGAGTCATACTTAATCTTACCGTACTCAACCTGTACTTGAAAGTCAACTTCACAAGTCTCGACTTGTCCAAGGCTGAGAACTCATCCCATGTCATGCTGTGATAAGTAATGCAAAGGCTAGAGAGCTGGATGTGCATTTGGTGTTATATAGCACTAGCTTTAACTGGCTGTAATGACTTAAGATAATGCACACACAAGAAAATACAATTTACCATGAACAACTTTCTTATTTCAAGTTACAAATTTTCTCAGTTTTACAGTGGTAAGTCGTCAACTGTACTTGAACTATCCCTTTATTTGTCCTTAATACATTTAATATACGACATCATAAGGAAAACCCCAAAATCATGCATGAATGATACATGAACTTTGTATCAGTCTTCTCATTTGTGAAGTCCTTAAGGCATTCAAGATATTTCACATGCTGTAATGAACTGGTTCTCATGGCACATTAATAATTCTTTTCTTATCTTTTGCATAGATCATTGCTATTGCAATGGATGTCTTCACAGATGTGGATATCTTCAAAGATATTGTCAATGCAACCCTGAAAGGAGTGATGGTTTACCTACTACTGGATGATTTCCAATTCCAAAGCTTTCTGAATATGTCCACAAGGTCAGGAGTGAAGATTCAAGACATCAAGGTACCTCAGGGGGTTATAGCACTAAATAAAATGTGATGCAATCCAGACATCCAAGATGTCATTGTTGATCTGTGTGTCTGCTATAAGTGTAGTGAGTGGTTACACACAAATACTGTTTAAAAGAGTGAATACAAAGGACAAGGTTGTAGCTTGCCTGTGGCATGGAATTATTTCCATTGGCAGAAGGATTAAAGGATTCAATTTGACATTTACTTCCTCTACCTGTGGAAATGCAGCTACTTCTCGAAATCACAAAATTAACTTAAATCTAAAATGTTAAACTAGCCACATTGTAAGGATATAGCACTGTTTTCTAGATATGCCTGTTTTACAAAATAATGGATGCCGATAATGATAACTGGTATGTAAATATTCAGCACAAACGGTTCCTTTGTAGGTTGAATAATTTGCACACAGGCTCAGTCTTGCCTAAAGTGATAAAGTAAGCCACATGTGTGTGAGCATGTGTGTTTAAAGACAGAACTAAATGTGTGTTGGTGTGTGTGTGTTTAATGACAGTTGCTCACTGTGCATTGTTAAAAATGTATCCTCAGAATATGCGAGTCCGGACAGTGAAAGGACAACAGTATCAATGTCGCTCTGGGGCTAAATTTCATGGAGGTTTGGAGCAAAAGTTTCTGTTGGTGGACTGTAAAACAGTGCTGTATGGAACCTACAGGTGAGCCAATTCAACGCCTAAAACCCTTAAGTAAAAGCCTTAACTCTTCGAACACCTTGCTGTTAAGGTGCAGAATGACACATGACTTTTAACGACAAGAAAACGTTGACGATGTTTTCACTATGGCGGCTGTACTGCAAATTAGGCCTAACACATTTGTTTTGGTGCCCTATATCTCCAGCTACATGTGGTCCTTTGAGAAGATCCACCTCAGCATGGTACTGGTGGTCACAGGGCAGCTGGTAGCCTCGTATGACGAGGAGTTCCGCAGACTGTTTGCCCGCTCCTCTATTCCTGCCAGGATCTCTCAGGAGAGCGAGTCACCAAATAGAGCAGGGCTGGTGCACAGTCCTAACTCCAGTCAATCCTCCCGCCATCAGATTCACATGAGATCCAATGTGACATATGGCTCAAGAAGCTCCATTCCCCGTAGATATAACCCTGGTCCCCCCATAACCCGGGGCTCCAGCATGCAGGACAGGCTGCATCATGCTCATCGTTCTGGGAATATTATGAGGGGACAGAGTTACGCTGGGGAGCTTCAGAGAATGAACTCAACGTCTCAGCTAAGAAGTGCTTCACAAAATGCTATGGTCCCTGGGAGACACCGATCTAACCTCCAGACAAGAGAGGGAGTAAATCCGCTTTACCACCAACAAAGTTTGACCTCCATGGCTGAACAGAACCTGGTGCCTTTCCACTCTGAAAGCTCCCTCAACAGGTGGAAGATCCACTCTTACCTCAATAACAGCGACAACAATTTAGCTCAGAATACTGTAATTTCTTCAGTCGGAAGTCAATTTGGCTTGAATGACGACCAAGTACAACTGATTAAAGCCCGTTCAATTGAGGTCAGGTCCAGATTGGAGGAGGTGAGACTTAAAAGACTCAGTCTCTGGGAGAACACAGAGCCCATGAACAATAGCAGTCCGGGGCAGAGCCAATATTCTCTGAGGCCTGTAAATGTACCCAGAGAAGGGCCATTAGGACAGTCTTCATTAGCTGGCCTGGATAAAAGGCATAGTATGGTAGAATTAAATCCAAACACTGAAGGGGGCTTTCGCCTAACACCACCAAACTATATAAATAGTGCCAACCTAGCTGTGCCAAGCACACTGAGGGAAACCCAAAGACGACAACCATTCCCACCAACACATCTCAAAGAGGTGAACCGTAGTGTCTCTGATCACGACATCAAGGCTTATTTGGAGAGAAACAATACACAGACCTTTGACTGGCATGAACCCTCCTCAATGACAATGTCCACCTCCAATTTAGGAATAAAGCCGAAAGAGTCTTCACTTTCACCTTCTTGTTTCAGACCCACCAGCCTCAATACTCAGGGCTCAAGAGCAATGGCGTCTTTAATTGATATTCCGGAAGAACAGGAAGGTCACACCAGAGGGGGCCATGGATCGACAGACAAGCTGGCTAGTAACTCAGAAGAAACAAAGGGCCAGAACGAGACCATAGTGCAACGGATTACCTCAGTCAAATCAACAACCTCTGTAAGATCCCAATATATGGATCAGACCAAGAGTTCAATTGGAAAAGAACCAACCGCCGTAGTAGAGTCCAGAGCCCAGAGAAAGAATTTTGTGAGATCAAAAGACACAACACAACTAACTTCATGTGAACAAACAATGCCAGGCAAAGAAGAGAAAAAGGATCAAACACAGAACTCAATGAGGACACCTACTCTGCCGTTAGTGGAAGTGAAAGAAACACGTCAAGAAGAACAATCAGGTCTCCAACGTAAAAATTCTGTGAGGTCTAAGCTGTTTTCTCTTTTATCTTCAGATGAACAAAAAACATTACACAAAGAAAAACCTTTCCAACGAAAAAACTCTTTAAGATCAAAGCAAGGCACACATGTAGACCTCTCTGTGGAGAAGAAAGCCATCTCAGACAAGTGTGCTGCTAGCAAAGCACCAGACGTTGAGCAAACTTCCTCGAGAGGTCAACCAGAAAGGGCTTCAAAGTCACACAAAAAAATTGATACTGTTACAGAAACAAAACACCATAATTACCCATCAGACAGATTCTCCTCTCAGAATCCACGAAGGATGCAGTGTGGTCGGAATGTAAGTTCAAGAATTGCTTTGGAGGGTGTTGGGGAAAATATCTCTCAAGACAGAAGAGCATACCACAATCTTGACTCTGAAACAAGATCTTCTGAAAAACCTATTACAATGGATACAGACATGTTCTCCACAGACAGACAGAGGGACTTGTATTGGAGAAGCCAAAGGCATTACTCTTCCAATTCTACAGATAGTTACACAAGGTGTCCGGAACAAACAGCGACAGAAAATAGGTTTGGACGATTCATGCAAAGAGTGGGAAATCTGATAATCAAGAAGTAAATCCTCAGATGCACTGTGGAGTAGAACAGAAGAAACTAGCTGTTTGCTGAAGTATTTAAGTATTTAATCGGCCCAGAGTCAATGAGAATTATAATATTATAATGAGAGCAATATTATAAACATAACGTTAAACAACAATTGATATAATAACTTCTTGTGGAATTTGTGCACCTGGGTATGTGCACATATTATTTTTTGTCATATGTTGAATTGTTTGTTTTTGTATCTATACTTCATTTACATATATTATGTTTTCGTCATTGGTTGATTTAATTTGAATGACAACCACTAGGGGGGAGTTATTGTACATTTTTGTAACCCATACTATGTCTGTAATGTGGTTACTTAAGGAAACGTCATGAAGATAATCTGTTTTCCTCCAGTTTTTGCTCATATTGTATTCATCTAACACCAAGTACGGCCCACTCAAGTTACATAGAATACTTTTGGTCGTGCCCATATAAGATTGTTAAATTAAATAAGTCTCTAAAACTCAAGGGATTTGAAAGATGAACAGCTCACATACCTTGAACTATTCTCAAACCCATCAGGTTAGAAGAGCAGGTCAGGTGTTAAATTAGGTTGCCTAGTGGTCAAAGTTTCGTGTTCTTCTTCTTGTAAAATCCTTAGCAAGGACGTTGTTACTGATTTCTTGTCATACAAACACATTGAAACGATAAGACCTGCACTATTACAGTACATCTTTTTGAATCATTTATATACTGTATATTTGGTTGCCTTTGTGGATGTTGTCAAACTGCTGCTGCTCAATTCACCTAATGTATAGCTTAACATGCTTGCATGTAGTGCAACTAGTCTTTTTCAGTCGATAGCCTGTATCAGTAGCCTTGGTCAGCACCATTTATTATCTAATTCGTTAAAAATAAATACGGCCCGTCAGTTCATGTTCAGTTCTGTTGTCCTGACTCATCGTGTTAGGACAAAAGTCTCTAATGGTTCATTGTGACTTGACTTGACTTGTGTCTGTCAGTAACCTACAGTTTAATGTCTAGGACACAGAAACACACTACATGCACGTAATTTATAGCTAGGGATGTACTGTAAGGGCGTGTGAGGGATTTAATTAAATGGAATGTTGGACTATGGACTAGAGTTCTGTTTAGTCCTGCTGAATATCATGCTAATTAATTGTCTAGAGGGCGGAAATGTACTCAATACGTTTCAACAGTTGTCTGCAAATGACCAATGCCTTGACTATAATGTATATGAAATCAAGACATTCAATAAAACCCATGCAGAGAGAACATGTCATCTGACCTCTTCAACACCTAAAAGTGGGAGTGTCCTCTACATTTTAACTGTCTGTCATTGACACGTATAAATTATGAATGATAATATGCATCTGAACTAACAAAAACTTACTTTATAATGTCATACTGTGGGATATCTGTCTGAAAAAGAACCTCCTTAGAGAAATATTTTTCTACAGTACTTTACCTGTGAGATGTACTGTATTCGTATATATATTATTCACACGGGTATTTGAATAAGAGCAGGTCACAATTTACATTCTATTGATGTTTGCCATTTTAATAAAAAACTGTAATACAATTGTAAAGAAAACATACACTTGAAAAGAGAATTAAATACCCAGTGGTCAATATTATATAAATTAAACTATATATTTTTATTTTCTTATGTGATGTCTTCACATTTTAGATACACAATTTCTTCCTTTTTCATATTGTGTATCTATATGAAATACTCCAGACACTTATTCCTCTCTGCATCCATCTCTTCAGTCTCAATCTCAAATTCCTTCATAGCGATGAAGTACTGCACAAATGGCTCCCCCAGAGCACTGCGGATAACATGGTCTTCTCCCAAAGCCACCAGAGCATCCTCCAATTTGACAGGGATGGCAAATTGTCTCTGCTGACCCGAAGCCCTGTTTAGACTGGACTCCAGCTGGAGGTTGCGTTTGATACCATCCAGACCGGCTGCCACTGTTGCTGCTAGAACCACATACGGGTTAGCCATAGCAGAACCCACCTTGTTGTCAATACGCATTTCCCGCCCACCATGGTATTTGATGTTAAAAGAGCTGCTGTTGTCGTTGCAACCACATGTAGCGTACAGCATGTGCTTGGGGTCTTTGACCGTCTTGGCCATGTGACTCCGACAGCCTAACCCGGGAGACATCAGGCAGCTGAGGGCAGCTGAGTGGTTGAGGAGTCCTGCTAACCACTTCCTGCCCATTTCAGACAGCTCCCCTCCTGTCTCCCCACCGTGGAACAGACTACGCCGACCGCTGGCATCCCAAAGACTGTGAGAGAGCATGCCGGCGTTGTAGAGCCCATCGTCAGTGAAGAAACTGGCAATGTAGTTGTGTTTGCGAGCCAGCTCTTTTATGCCTGTGCGGAAGGTGAAGGCGCTGTCGGCGGCTGCAATCCCAAACTCTGGCCTCAGGTTGATCTCCATTTGACCAGGACCGCTAGCAGAAGCAAAACTCTCCACGTCTGCTCCCATGCAGTACATGCTGTCCACCAGCTCATGGAAGAAGGGCAGGTCATGGTTGCTCAGCAAAGTGGTGCCCGGGAACAGGAGGGTCTTGGGGCCAACTCTGTCCGGCGCTCCCAAAACACAGCACTCATAAGTGAAGGAGGAGTGGAGGGAGAAGCCCAGAGTCTGGAGCTGTCCAAGGAGCTGCTTGGCAATGAGACGGGGGGAGGTGCGTAG
The DNA here is from genome assembly GCA_026901105.3 of Galaxias olidus. Classification (NCBI taxonomy): domain Eukaryota; kingdom Metazoa; phylum Chordata; class Actinopteri; order Galaxiiformes; family Galaxiidae; genus Galaxias; species Galaxias olidus. Next base: position 220,968 of record JAPMUY010005955.1, read on the forward strand.
GGGGCTCCCAGTCACCGTGCAGGGGTCACAGATCACCCGGGCTGTCTGCTCTGCCCAACGCAGCACCCTGAAGGTGGACAGGTCTGGGATTAGGAGCACGTCGCTGTTGAAGTTGGCTGTGCTGGCCGGGTTGTTGTTGTTATTACCGTGATCCACCTCGCTTATTTTAGGACTCAAAGTCAGCTCCAAGTACCCTCTTGGCATTGGGAGTCCATGCACTGCTTTCTCCTATCCAAGGTAATTTCAGACACATTAATTGATGCATAAATGATCGATTATTTCATAAACATTTCAAACTGTTTAAGTGGCGTAGTTACATGGAAAAAGCGGACAGGCACGGTCTTAGACCTGGACACCCCATGGAGATCGGTGGCCTCAAAACGGACGTAGTTGACATGCTCCCTGGCAATGTGTTGCTTTATCTGCTCCATATTTGAGATGAAATGTTGAGTTGCGCAATGTTCTGTATGCTGCTTACAATTATCTTCGAGAAAAGTGTACAGAAAGAAATGTATGTTTGTCAAAACTTACAATATATCAGGGAGTGAATTGCAAATGACACCAGACAGTATTTACCTGTTTGAGAGGGACAACTCTGTTCCCAGTTTGTGCCGCTGCATTCGTTTGTGCGTGTGCGGACTCCTGACTGCCATTTGGAAGGCACATCAGACCTGAATGAGCTGGATGAATCCATGCTGCAGCCTGGCTGAATGGAGGTGCTATTGCTAGATGTAGACCCCCTGGTGGACATTTCTGAGTGGGGCTTAAAAGTGACAAAGGACTTGTGTGAGCTTGCCTGGTCCTGCCTACCATCTGGCCTGGTGCTGCCTGGTAGGTAGGTGTAGGGGTTCCCAAATCTGGCCTCCTCCGTCCCCCTTGTGCCACGCAGGGAGTTCTCCTGGAGGATGCTCTTCAGCTCCTCCATGGTCTGTTTTGAGACGCCCGAGGAAGTGGCTTGGGAGGAACATTTCCTGGACCACTCTTCTTTGAGTGGGGGCTCCTCCATCTGGGCATAGTTCCTCTCTGCACAAACCGTGGGTTTTCTTGAAGTCTGGCTGATGGAGATGATGGTGGGGCTCTCTAACTGTATAGCAGCGCTTACAGAGGGGTGAACAATGGAGGCCTCCTCTATATCCCAGTCAGTCTGTGGCAGAGACTTGCCACTCACCCTCACACTCTTCTTTTGGCCCAGGCTCATTCCTGTGCCATCTACCTGGTCTCCAATGCCACAGCAGTTTTCCTGTACAAGGAAAACCAAATTTGGATATAGTTTGGGTAATGCATCAAACAAATGCCATTTTAATAATTGCGAGTAAAGTACAACAGGGCAATAACACACAAAGGAAAACATGATAACAAAACTCAGACAAAAAACAAAATAAACATTCACAACACACACATTTTTTTTTTTTTACCTCAAGACGAAAATCCTCCGAATCACACATTCCAGCTTACTTTTATTAGCTTGCTTTAAAATGCAATAGCCTTCATATAAAACCAGAGCTATGTTTGCACATTTATTTTGTAGACAATAGGCACAATGGTGATGGATTAGAAAATTCTCTCCCCACATCCATGGGACTCCTGTTGGAAACTGGTATCTCCTGAACACTGGTAGAGACTAAGCCACTTCTGCTGTGAGCTCATTGGCTATTAACATGAACAATTCAATATCCCTTTGTGCCAATGCAAACAGGGCTTGTACAAAAACACAGAGCTCAGCTATTCTGTTTGTGCTTCGTACCTTAACCCTAATGCTGTTCTAGAAAGGCACATAAGGTTCAAATACATTTCTTCTAGATTCAACATATGAGAGATATTTTGTACACAATTGTCACACATGTAATGCGAAAACAGTCGGGTTGAAAGCTTTCAAAGAGACTCCATATCAGAAGCTAATTGTTAAAATATGTACAATTTCAGGTTCATGTTGAACACATATCAGATGTTGAGGTTAGGGACAGCTTTGGTTATATGTATTAAGACAGTTATTCTTGTTGACTTTCCTAAAACTGTGTTAGGTTTCAGAAGGTCGGGTGACTTCAAGGCCTTTCAAAGAAACTTTAACTAACCTTTAGATACGGTGGCCCTGAGAGGTCAACGCACTGCAACTTCAGAAAACACATGCAAATGAAGAAAACATCTACATCAATTTGACAACACATGCGCAGAATTTAGAAAACGTGCTGCAAATTCAGACAATGTCTGTATTTGCAGATCATTTCTGTAATGTGTTGTGTTTTCTGTATTTGGAGCTCGTTTCTGTAATGTGTTGTGTTGTCTGAATTTGCAGCGCGTTTTCTGTGCTGCTCATGCGTCAAATTGATGTAGATGTTTTCTTCATTTGCTTGTGTTTTGTCTATTTGCATGTGTTTTCTTAAGTTGCAGTGCGTTTGGCCTCTCAGGGCCACCATATGTAGATCCAAAGATGTGCAAGGCCTATAATAAGGAAGGCTACGCCTATTGCATAATTTAACTTTTATAATTAAGAACGCTTTTTTTCACTCTCAAAAGACAACACAATGTATTGTCTTAATTGGTAGGGCCACTCAAAATGTGCTGCGCATATTAATTTAAAGCATCATTTAATGTTCCTTCTTGCGCATATTGCAAGCTGATGTCAGTGAACACGGCCAGTCTGCGTTTCAAGGGTGGGGTTTGCAAGTCGGGTTCTATGATAAGCAATTGCCTTGCATCGCAGCAGTCGAGCAGACGCCGACTCCGCACGGAGAGAATTGTTAAGACTGTATGGTGTTACACCATTTTCATATTTTTATTACTTTTTAGGGACCGGCTGTATGATTAAGCTACAATCTTCAATGAGTAAGCATACTCCAGTAAGTATATTTGATCAATAATGCAATACTGTCTTCCATTTCTTTGTGGCAATTTATTTAAACAAGGTCTTTGAAGTATTTAACGATAGCATACTATGGCCTGTCCGACATGAAACTTCGATGTCTGTGTTCGATGTATTGGCTTTCTTGAAACATAATATATTATTATCAGCAAGTCTCAAGATGTGGCTTTATTATGTAACCTATTTTAGTCGTAAAAAACTAGATATTTGATCTGCTTTGTTACGCGGATTCTGGATGCGCAGCACCAGGTCGTGTTCGACATTTTGTATTATAAATTTGACGCATCTCTCAACATAGGCTACATCTTTTCAACATACCAGATACATTGAACATAATTTACACCTTAGTCTAATGCTCTCAACCTAATCGACGACTAGGAAACCTAAAAACAAGCAACGCAGTTTCTTAATCTCCATGACAGGCCTCTGATCGCGCCCAGTTCGCCCTCACACAAAGGATATTTTACGGACACATTGATATATTCATGTCGTGTTTTACCAACAATGTTGGTTAGGCTCAGTCTATTAAGATAGTATAACCTTTCAAATACAATTATTGTATTGCATCTATATATTTAGGGACAATGGCCTTTGCTATTCTAAGCATCCATCCCAGCCGGAAAATATGGGATTAACAATGCATACTTGGAAAGATTAGACAGTATTTGGAACGTAGCCAAAGAAAAGAGCTGGGTGGTGGAATTATACATATTTAATGTGGAAAATTTAAGATAAACTCAATTCAACCTTCTAATATAACCTTACCATACCATGTGAATGTGGTTGTCAGACCTGTTAATGTGGATTCATAAGTCTTTGTATGTGGCTATAGAGGGTTTATGAGTTAAGGTTTTGGGGTTTAAATAATCTATGATCTATCAAAATGCAATATCCAGCACCTTGCCTCTTCTCTTTTTCAACAGAAGTGGACAGCAGCCTAAAAAGACTGCTATAATCTAGGGTGTGTTTCTAGTTATACTTTGATAAGTTTGTGTAGAACTTTCACTGAATAGAACATTGTCCCTTCTGTGTCTTGCAGCAGTTCCGTGGTGTTCTGGGTCACACATTTATGGAGTTTCTGAAGGGCAGTGGGGACTACTGCCAGGCTCAGCACGCTGCCTATGCAGACGAGTGAACTGCAGAGCTCACCATTTCCCAGAAGCGCTCGAGCCACCGGAGGATCCACACGTTGGCAGGACCAGGACGCCTCCTAAAACCAGCAAAGCCAGGGCCTGGATGGGGTAACTTGCTGCACACTGCCCTCGTTGGCTTATGTCTGGCCAGAATCAAGGTGGAAGCCGTTTTCAAAGGAGAGGGGTTTGATTTTTATTGTCCGCCCTTTTTCGGCCAATTCCCAATTTCACCTTTTGCCCGTATTGCGTTCTTTGGCTTTGTCAGAGTAAGAACAATTTTTTTTAATTATTTTTTTTTTGGGCTGGGAAGCTAGATCGACAATTTTTTTTTGACATTCCCTCCTTTCAGTGTTCACAATTTTCTTTGTGGAACTTCTCGCAATGGCTCGAATGAACAGACCCGCCCCTGTGGAGATCACCTACAAAAACATGAGATTCCTCATCACCCATAATCCTACCAATGCCACTCTAAATAAATTCATTGAGGTGATTTTCAATTCTTATAAGATTTGTATTCTCAAAATAGATGAAATAAAACTTCTCTTGACACATAGGAGTAAACAAACCCCATTGGAGAGCAAATTGGTGTTGCTAATTATGTGACGGAGTTATCCTAGAAAACGTTAAGCAGGCCAAATTACTTTAGTGGTTATATAGCTTGTTCTAAAACAGGTGTTTTTACTTTGACAGGAGCTGAAAAAATATGGAGTGACCACAATTGTAAGAGTATGTGAGACCACCTATGATGCCACCCTGGTGGGGAAAGAAGGAATACAGGTCCTGGTAAGCTGAAGCACATATCTTAGTTTTACATTTATCATAGTAACGTTTGTAACGTAGTGATATAGGCAAGCATCAAAATGTATGGTTTTGGCTTCCAAGGAAACAAGACATTAAATAATGTCTTCATTCCACTTCTACAGGATTGGCCATTTGATGATGGCGCTCCTCCCTCTAATCAGATTGTTGATGATTGGTTGAACCTGCTGAAGGTTAAGTTCAGAGAGGAGCCCGGTTGCTGCATTGCTGTGCATTGTGTGGCTGGTTTGGGGAGGTAGGGTCTTGTCCGACTTGCACAGAATGACTTGAAATAGATGAGATCATGTACAGTTATTTAGTTAGCTTTACCTAGATTCATTGTTTGTTTAAAACAAATTGTAAAAAAAAATCCTTACCATTTGTAAAAGCATACTTCTTCTGTCTTAAGGTAAGTATGCCTGACAAGAATGTCTTGAAGCATGTTGATCCACTGAGGGTTCTGTGATGTCTTTGTAGAGCTCCTGTCCTGGTTGCCCTTGCCTTGATAGAATGTGGACTGAAATACGAAGACGCTGTCCAGTTCATACGACTGTAAGTGGACATTTCAACAAAAGTAGAGAGTCTTGAAGTGAAGTTCCAGTGCTGGCGACTTTTTATTTTGTTATAACAGGAGGTTTATGTTTATGTTAATTTCCTTTTTACTAGGAAGCGCCGAGGAGCGTTCAACAGCAAGCAGCTCATTTACTTGGAAAAATATCGTTCAAAGATGCGCCTGCGCTTCAAGGACTCCAACGGCCATCGCAACAACTGCTGCATCCAATAGAGCCAACTTTAGTCAATGCCAATGCCCTATATAGTTTAATCTCTTTATCTTATTACCTGACAGACTTGTTTTGGTAGTCATTGTATTGAAGTATTTCCATTGGAAAGCATTCTCAGTCATTCAAGTTTTCCCTTTACCACAGAATTTCAACATGTGAAAAAGCGGTTTGTGAACAAGTGAGTGTTCTCTTTACGTGCCCATAGAATTTGAACCAGGAGTCTAGCCAGTGAGTTGTGTATCATGTGAACATCAAGATGTTGCTTTTTACTGTACATGTAAACCCATCTTAAGGTTTTAATCCGTTGTGGATTTTAGGTTGTTGGAAACGGTTTAAAAAAGAAATCTTAGTTATGGCCTTCCTTGTGCAATTTTATAATTGTTATAGAGACGGAATACAAAGTTGTATGCCTTCCTTCAAATGGTTCATACTTACATGCCTTATGATTGAAATGGAACAAGACAATGGGGTGGGAGTTTTCTTCCACTAGCATTTGGTAAAGGTGTTTCATTTGTCAACTGGAAAGAAACTTGTTGCCTTCATCTTGTTCAGGAAGTCATACATACTTATGTCCTTTCAATGAGTATCTTTTAATAAAACATGCTTAATGGTTGCAATATTTGTTCATTGATAGTCTGACAGTGGAGTAATTTGTGATCTTTTCTCTATCAATTTATTTTGTTTACTAATAACTGCCATGTTTGAAATGTGATTTTGTGTTTTTGCTTCGTTTTGGACTTACAATGTCTGTGATATTTTGTATGCATTTTTATTTGATGTATGTAACTTAATATTTCGATACTTGATGATTTATGTATTTGAAAATGATTTATTATTAGGTTGGCTATTTATACTATCAATGGATGTGTGTTTTAGTACCGTGGGCGACAAATTGTAACTGTTCACCAACTTGTGAGAGTACATTAAAATGATACACTGAAAACCAGTCTGACATTTGAGAGTGCTTTGATGAGTGTGATTCTAATATCATCTTTCTTCAATATATCTGCCCATTGGTGCACTGGCTTACTTCAGTTCATTAAGCCAGGCTTGCCTCACACAAGTGTTACCCCACTGACAAAACTTTGCTGTCAGAAACCACTATTTTACGATAGAATCATCTGGATCTCTTGCTTTTCAAATGTTAGTGATGGGAAATCAATGCATGTTGTGCTTCTGACTTTCCTCAAATACACATCCCACAATTGGGATGAGTTCTCAATAGTTCCTTGGTCAGGGTGCTAAATTAATGCAGATTAGTTTCTGGTCATGTTGAAAAGAAATTAACCACTGTGTATATATATATATACATAAATAGACATTTATATAGACATGGTTGAAGGTTCTAAACAGGCTATTGAAAATAATTCAAGAGTATTTGTAACTCATTTTCAGTTATCACTTTAGTGCTGTTTCATAGGAGAATTTGAATCACAAGTTAGTCAAGCTGAACTATGCCCCCCGATGGCTATGTTTGAATCTACAACTGATAAAGCCACAGGAGACTTGTAATGTGAATAAAGTTTGTTCACAAGGAGATTGGTTATTTTGGTCATAGCGTTATTTACAAAACGTGCAAGACTTTATCAAAATGTGTTTATTTCCTCTTTTGTACAACTTTAATGAGTCACGTTGGACCTTAATATAATAAATAATATAAAACTGCAAGAAGTGTTGTCAGCCTTCCAATCACAAAACAAAACGTTGAAATTCCTAGATTGAGTGGATGAAGCACAAGGGTTCAGTGGATATGCCACAAAGATGCACACAAACAAATGCCATTCAACCAGTAGTATAATTTGCATTCCAAATTGACAGATTTACAGAAGCATGCAAAATTCACCCAGCAAAAAATGTGTTCCTTGTTCTTGCCTGATGAACTCTCACTTATTTGGGGCGGTTTGAGTTTGTATATATTCTTCATATTTAAGCTTGTCATAGTACCAAGACTAATTTTATTCTGAGGTACCAGTAACCTCTGAAAACGTTTTCCAGGTTTAGGGTGGTTTACAGCAGCTGATTATGCTGACTAGCTTGTCGTCTAGAATAGATGCTGTGTTCAAACATGATCTGGTGGCAACACACACATTATGTTCCAAATAATTTGAAAAAACAGGAAAAAACACTCGACCAACCACAAACCATATCGTACAAAGTAATGGTGCTTTTGTGGACTATTCGTGTGTGCATTAGTCTCTCAGTTTTCTTCTTCCCCCTCAGTGCTGGGGTCTGTTGGACCACCTGCCCACCTGCTCACATCTCGTTAGGCCCCTTCATGCCAGAATCTTTTGCGGACACTTCTGATGGTAACATGGACAGAATGCACTGCGACGACTCGCAGTATCCATTCAGCCCGGAACGACCAGGAGGCCCAGGGACACCGGGAATACCGGGAACGCCGCGAGGTCCTCTCTCTCCGTCACGACCGTCTGTGCCATAGGCTGCTCTACCAGGATTACCTGAGGAGGGGGTGGCCGAGTTAGAGCTACCTCAGAACAACCAACCGACAGCTGTGTGAGATACTACAGGGAGCTGGCACTGTGGTGTGCTTGAATGATTTACCTGGAAGACCAGGTGCTCCAGGAATACCCTTTGGCCCTCTCACTGTGGGTCCCCTTTCCCCTGTGTCACCCTGGTCGCCTGCACAGAGTCAAACATATCATGATGTAAAGTTAAAGAGCTTACTCAAACTCTTCTTCAATACAAAATAGACTTAGTGCATGTTTCCTCAGTGAAAATGAGCTCAATGCAATTCCAGTTTATTTTGCCCAACAGAGGAACGTGTCATCGGTAGAATCATCTCACCTTTGGGTCCTTTGCGACCGAGAAGCCCTGGAGGTCCTTTAAGACCTGGCAGTCCTCTGGCTCCAGCGTGGCCTTGGAATCCATTCTCTCCAGCAGGGCCCGGAGGCCCTGGGGGGCCGGGTGGACCAGGCAGACCAGAAATGCCTGACTCGGGCCTGCTTAGGCTGGCTGCTAGCTGGGCAAGCTGCTCTGTGGCATCACAATTGTGAAGGAAAACGGGGTTAATTGGTTACTGGCTGCAGACCTGCTTTGAAGGCTCTGAAAGTGTATCCCCCATGTCACAAATGCGTACGTTATTAGATAACGTTAGATTAACTTCACTGACTATTGAATCCCAGCATAGGTGGCAAAATAAGATGATTATAATATAATTTGTTTAATACAGAGATCGCTTACCTTGCATTACTCTCATGCAAACCTGTTTGATGTGTGTATCACTTGGCATTTTCCCCTGGAAAAACAAGGTGGTGGTTAACAGACAGCGCTGCACAGGCCTGTACCAGATAGGCACTTGTGACAAGGTCGCATGCTTCTCCTATACATCTCCAACCGCTTATCTTGTGACCTGATCTTGTACCTTTTCTAATGGCAAGTGAAACTTAAAACTTATAATGATTGTAATCGTTTTAAAGGGATGTTATTATGTTGGATATCGACACAAAAGGACCATATAAATAAATTCAGTAGCTGAATAGAAGACAGGTTATTCCTGGGTGGTAGAGAGGGCCCAGGCCAATACTCCATTCTAAATATACAAGAATCTCTATAAAGCCCAACAGGGATTTAAGCACTGTTTACTAAACCCACTGGCCCTTTGGTTTTTTATACTGGCAGACCTTATCTAGCCACTGAGGGAAGAGGTTGATATCTAGATATGTTGAGTGGAACCCCCCTTTTATTTGGCTAAGGCCTTATCTTCATCCAGTAGTAGACTTTTGCTGCTAGTCCGCTAGACCTCTCTAAAAAGTGTGCCAGCCAGTCTTTAAATAATGTACTTACATTACAAAAGAACATACACAAAAAATTATGTATCAGGAGGACAGATAGCTTCAACACCCAAACAAACTGGATTACAAGGCAGATCAGAGGGAATGAACTAGACGTCCAAACCTTACTACGTAGGTACTGAGGTCAGGGCTTGATGTTCTTACCGCTGGCCCCTGTGTCCCAGGGAGGCCAGGCACCCCCCTGTCGCCCTGCATGCCACGTGGCCCAGGTTGACCAGGCTTGCCCTCTTTCCCTGGCTGGCCTCGACCGCCCTCGGGTCCTTTGTTTCCTGTCTCTCCCGGTGGACCAGTCTGCAAACAGAAATAAAACGCTGACCGTGGCACTCAGGCCAACAATCTGGGAATGGTGATTGGATTGCGCTAATTGCAACTAATTATGGAGTGTAGAAATAACATGTGGATGAATGTGTTAAGAAACATGCCGTGCACGAGGACTTGGTGTTGCCATGAGCAATAGACTAAGGAATGAGCGGTTAGTGCAGGTTTAATCACGGTGCTGTTTAGACTTACAGATCCCTTTTCTCCTTCTTCCCCCTCATCCCCCTGGGTGGAAACAGATGATTGGAACACAATTGACAACTCGCAAAGCGAGGACAGGTGCGAATCCCTAGACCTAATCATAATACCATTAGAATGTTATGCTATAGCTTTCAAAATGTTTCAAATACACTTAGATACCTAGAGTACTGGCATTCAGATCACAGCGCATGCCCTGTGCAGTGTGGGCCTGCTACTGATTCATTCATATTTGTAAATCGTAGATCTTTATATTGAAAGTCGCAGTTTACTACTAGTGTTGGGTGTATAGTGAAGAGACACTCACCAAATCGCCTGTGTCTCCTGGTGTACCCTCAGCGCCCGCATCTCCCTGCGGAGGGAAAGATGGTTTCTATCTAAACACCTGATTTCAGAAATTGCTGCGGAGAGTCTCTTCCAGAGCCAGTCTCTTAGTTATCAAAAGCAACAGCTTTGTTTTGTTTTATTTAACTCACTTGTTCTCCATTGGGGCCGTCAATACCAACTGCACCCTAAGGGAAAATAACAAATAAAAACAATAAACAAAATAGAATTTACATCTGAAACCAGGATATCTGCACACCTTGAAGGTTTCACATACACAGGTCCAAGGGTCAAGATAGAACAGCAAACAATGATTACTGATAACGTCAGCTGTGGCTCTTCTGCAATTAGTTATTTGTTGCCTGTTGTCTTTTTTTTACTATCTTTACTTACTCTGTCTCCTTTCTGTCCAGGCAGGCCAGCAGGACCTGGCAGTCCAGGCAGGCCAAGATCCCCTATGCTTCCCTATGAAAACACAGGCACAAACACTTAGAATCACACACACTACATGGCCTGTGCCATGTTAAGCTTCCTCCCCCTCCTACAGCCAAACCACATTTCCCAATTTTTTGGGGGGGAGAAAAAAGCCTACAAAAACAGCTCAGATGGAAAGGTATTGGGGACACAGTCCCTCAGATGCCTGGGTACCGATTGCGGCATACCTAGGGTTGACTGGTTTTAGGTATTCCTGTAGAACAGAGGGCCCTTTGAGGGCTTCTCAGCCTCTTTTCCTGCCCTGAATCCACCTCTCACAGGGGAATTACCCTGGGCCTATGAGGCAGTGGAACATGAGTGCATTCAGACACCAACCCCCCACCATCGGATTACCGTATTACTGGCGGCCAGTGCTCCAATAAAGGACTGGGACTCCTAATACAGAATACCAGCTCCACTTACCAGGGGTAGATATTCGAACAAGATATTTGGTTTGTCTTGGCGAGTGTTCTCCATGTTGAATAACAAGAGAAGGATGATGGTGAGCAATCCTCTTGTTGAATAATATGTACAGAATAAGAGAGGGTATTTTTGCACACTGAGCTTTTACTTTACATTGCCAATATATACAGTAAAACTGACAATGCGAAAACTAAGCTGTTAATTGACCACGCTAGTTGTTGTTTTTTTAAGCGTGTCCAGGGTAACACATCCTTTATTGTGCATGTGTGTGTTTGTTGTTTAGAACCACAATAGGTAAATGCATTTACAACATTCATTTATCAGTCGTTCATCCTTCTACCCTTCAAAATTCTTATCCCACACGATAGAGAATGGTTTCTTATCTACCCTTCTTTATCCACCATTCATTCACTATTCTTATCTTTCCCCACAAAAGTGATATTTCAGTTATCTATTTATTTATTTCTAACTCATTTTGGTATGGTAATGGGAAGGTTCCATAGGCTTCGTTGTTTTGTTTTTTTATCCAAATTAATTATTGCCTAAGGTGCTCTTTGCTTAATCATAATATTCCTTTTGTTCATTAATGTTTTCAAGGTGCTTTGTTCTCTTACCTGATACCCGCTCAGTAGATGTGATGTATACTTGTTGTATTGCACGGAAATTGGCAATCATTATGCCAATTGTGTGAGATAAGTGCTCGAGATTAGTCAGTTAATGTTTCAGTATATTTCTTGGCTCATCATAAAAACAAGACCATTGAGAAGTACCTTCTTGTGTTTATGCCTTCTCCTCCGCATATTACTCTTCTACCTTACATGTACCTCTCATGACATCTAATATGGCCTGTAATCTAATGTCTGGGGTAACATGGTTCCACACTAGGCCTCTTTTCTTTTTGTCTATGCTAAATCATATAGCAATTTTATTCATCCACAAACTTAGTAGTTTAACAGTGAGACCTGTATTTGATACATATTAACCCCATTTCAGCATTTTATTCTACAGGTTTGTTGTTGATGTCCAGCATTGAGCATACACAAGATAATGTGACAAACAGGTGATGCTTAGTTCAAAATCATATTTTTGGGAGTACTGTCCGGGGGGTTCATTTAAGACAGTCATTAGAGTGCTTAACGGTTGTAGCTGGAGACTCTCCGATGACTTACCCGTGGTCCTGGATTTCCTAGTGGTCCATCAGGCCCTCTATTTCCTCTCTCTCCCTACCAACAAATAAGAGAACATATCGTTCTAAACAAGAAAAACGAATTTAAAGACATTTCTTAACACATCAAACAATTCATCCATTTGTTTTTTTCTAATATTGACATGCCAATGGAAAGATTAGACTGTTGTGTGGTAAGTGTCTGTTGAAAGGTGATTTAAGCTTATCTTAATAGTGTAAATTAAGTCCTAATGAAGTGAATCCTCTTTTATGTCAGGCATACATACTTACTGGCCCACCTCTAGGTCCATCTGGACCGACCTCTCCCTGCTCCCCCCGTTCCCCCTGCAAGAAAAAACGTTGTCAGCTCAGATTCATAATCTTCATATGACCCTTAAAACCTTCACTACATTAAAGGAAATGTTTACTCAATCACGTTGTGTCCATCGATGTGTCACTTGGGGTGTTTTGTGTAACTACAAAATTTTTTTTAAATAGTCTTCTTTGATTTGGACTACGGTGTTACAGTGGTCTTAACTCGAGCTGCAAGGTCCAAATTCTCTGTACATAATCAATTTAATATGAGCTACATTAAGTCCAGCAAATGTATGCTGCTGTGACATTCCTACAGGTCAGGAAATTCCTTATGAGCAATCTGACGAAATTGAAAGAAAGTAAATGGCTCTAATTTAATGTCTGATCATCCCAAAGTTATCAAATGGTTATCTATGGAAAGGCCAGAGTCTCTAGTCCAATACAATACCATTGATTCGCTTTGTACCATCACTACCACAAACATTATAGGTAAAGGTATTCTACGTGTTGTCTTCTTTTCTGGATTACTTGATCTGCATACAAGATCAGCATATTAAATGTTCAAATCCTGTGAACTCTCATAAATACAAAATCTTCAATGGTAGCCTGGTAGCCCAAAACATTTACAAAGAAATTTCAATTAAGAGTTGACAACTTGAGAAAATTAAGGATTGATCATGTACAAACTACCATTAACTTTACTTACTGATTTCCCAGGAGACCCCATTGGTCCAGCAACACCTGGGTCGCCAGAATTACCCTGGTGACAAATATATTCAAAGATGTAGTCATATTGCCATCTGCGTACATTTACTTGCTTTCAGACATTTAAAATTGAAGTTCATGGGAGTTACCCTCTCGCCACTGGCTCCTTTGGGCCCATAAGCGCCGGGCAAGCCCTAAATGGACACAATCTTATTAAAATAAAACAATAACCAATCATAGGTTGATCTCTTTTCTGAAAAAGAAGATATATTAAGATCAAAGGTCAGACTTACAGGAAATCCTTGGAGACCAGCATCACCAGGACCTCCATTTTTCCCAGAAACACCCTTGATAATAAAATTTAAAATTACAGATCAGTCTCATAATTATTGATCAGTCCTAACTGTAACATATGTATACTGTAAAGTTCACAATATATAAGGTTCCTAAGATCCAATCAACAGGTGCACGCTAACTGTACCCTGGATCCTGGAAGTCCAGGAATTCCCTCTCGGCCATCTGGACCGGATAGGCCCTGTTCATGAAAAAGAAAATCCATATGACCATAAAAGCACATATGAAGGGACTATAAGATGAATAGATGGCTTCTGTTTCTATCTAGTTACAAATTACAGTGGGCTTATGCTAGAATACTGTGCATCCTCCCACATGAAAGTTGATGGATAGACTTACAGGCTCTCCTTTTGGTCCTGGTAGACCCCTGATTCCTACTGGCCCCTGAGACCCCTGCATAACAACAAATAGAAAAGCTGTAATGAACCCATCTCATATAAATCAATACACCCCGAAACAAATGTGCCTTTAGTTGAATGTGGGTTGAAGAACTGTGCTACTTACCTGGCCTCCCTTTGGTCCTGTCTCCCCCACCACGCCTCTCTGGCCTCGATCCCCCTATGAAAGAGAAGAGGCTATTCGGTTAAGGCCAGGCACAGACAAAAGGTAATAAAGACATCCAGGTCCTCTAAAGGTCAAGAAGTGGTCAACAGAAATATTATTGGTTAAGAATATTTATCAAACTATGTCTATCTATAATACATTTTAATCTATATTAAAAGCTAACATAATAAAAGCAAAAATATGAACAAAGAAGGTGGTATATAATAGTTTAAAAATGCTTTTACTGGGGCACCCTGAATCCCCTGAAGACCCAGATCGCCGGACTTTCCCCGAGGTCCCTGTAGGTGAGAAATAAAGTCCTGTTTTGTGAACTTTTCATGAATTTAATAATGGTGAATAGATGCTTCCTAAAAGTTTTGGCTCTGGGATAGTGTGCGCTCTTTGATTCCCAAAAGAAAATCAGACTGTAACTAATCAAATCTGCGCCTTTTCAAGTCAACGAAGGCTTGATTTATACGTGCCAGAAACGGTTGATCTGCCCCAACCCAGTGAAATGTCTCCTTTAACGAAGGAGTCATCCTACTGTATGTTTGACTCCTTACCCTGTCACCTTTGGAGCCTATTATTCCAATTATCCCTCTTGGTCCACCTGGGCCCTAAAACAATGAGCAGAAAGAAATATAAAGCAAGAAGAAAAGAAACAACAAGCACATTATGTTGATACATTTTGTTTGTAAAAAGAACAATTTATAACGTTTTGTGCCAGAAAGTGAAATATTTTACAGGTAGCCCTTGAGCTCCAACATCTCCTGGGGCTCCTTGATCCCCCTCTTCGCCCTAAAAAAATAACCAAAAAAAATTGTCAGTGGTTGCCAGATTTAGCTGGCATATGAAAAGTAGTTACCAGCGATGAGTTGTTACCTTGTGTCCTTGCTTTCCTGGCTCACCAGATTCTCCCTTAGCTCCTTTGTGTCCCTGAATAAGCATCATACAATGTTATAGTTGCAGCTGGGCCAGTTTCACAGTCAATATCAACAAATATTGAATTTACTCACTTTCATCCCTGGGAGGCCAGTATATCCAGTCAAACCAGCAGGGCAGGCATTGGGACACTGAAAAGACCAAGGAAAGCCTATTTGAGGTCAAAATAATTGGTTGATCTAGCCACACTCCGACCACCCACACTAATTTAGTAATTTAGTAATTAGATTCATGGCATGCCTGTAAACCTAAATAGAACTATGGCTAAAGGTCGACATGATTGCTCTTCTTTTTCATTTCCACGCCCATCGTTGGCTAGTTAGATCTGAAGTGGGGCAGTGCTTGTAATTGTCCAGGTTAACGTCATAGGAGGCGGGAACATTTCTCCAAAGCCGATTGCTAAGAGGTGCAAAAACTCACTGAAACAGTGAAAAGAACTCACTGAGCCAATATACACGTGATACGAATAAAAACAACTTACCAAGGCACCCCTCAGCATGAGCATACATCATGTCACATGACTTTACCCAAGTATCCGTTTAATTTAAAAAAACAGTCAAAAGTTGTATTTAACGCTTGTATTTCTCTAGAACATGGAAGTAGTATTTGTTTTAGTGGTAAGCAAGTTGAATATATTCTCAGTAAAGATTTTCGTTATTAGTGATCACGTTGACCTTTCACCATATTCTTTTCAATTCACAACATATTTCCTATTTTAGTTTCATAAATTAAAGTTTTCTCACAAAACGTTTTTCTTGTAAATATCAAATTGCTAAAATGATCTAGTAACATAACCATCTAGTCACATTATAACCAATTACTAAACAAACTTACCAGGTCCTCTCCATTATACACACCCGGTAGACCCTGCAACAGGCAGAAGCAAATTGTAATCTTGATGAAGATGTTAAATCTCTTGTACTGCACAGTACCCGGAAACATCAAATAGCTTTTCTATCTACTTGAACCTACTAGGAATTAATATACTTACTCTGGGCCCTGCCGAACCAGGAAGTCCTACTTGCCCTCTCTTGCCCCTTGCTCCCTATAAGATAGTGATAAAAACATAAATCTCAATAATTCTATGTGCAATGTCAACATCAATACCTATACCAATATGATGCCACTAGTGTTATGCTCTACAATATATTAACATTTTAGAAATTAAAAAAAAGCTTATTTTATTTGGGAAAGCATTGAACGTGAATAGGATGGAGTACTCACAGGGGAACCAACTTTGCCAAGTTCGCCTGCTAGCCCATCTGCACCAGGTTCTCCCTATCAGCAGGACAACAAGATCTTAATTTTATATTTATGTATTATTTTATTCAGGCAGTTTAAGATTTTCAGGTGACTATTGGTGACCAGAATATTCTACAAATACTTACATCAGTTCCATCAGGTCCCACACCCTATGGGAGAAAAATTATAGAAAATCTTAAAGATTTTATCATTTTAAAAGCCTTTGCTGCTTTATAAACGTAATAAGGGAACTTTATCTTGATATTGTTCTATCTACAAATGCGAGTTTTTCTGGCCATTGATAGATACTGTATGTTGGTAGATTCATTTATACACATCTAAAAATACACATAAATTCAACAGTTCACCATTTTAGTCTCCATTAAAGTGCCCATTAGTTCTTGGAGGGCTTGGTTGGATGCTAATATTTCCCATGTATAGTTAGTGCTTTTTTTAAACGGTTGAAGGGACAAGAGAGAGAAAGAAGGTGTGGAGAGTGATGTGACAGCCACACTTTAGCCAGGATGGAACCTCTCCATGGCACACAGCCTATGATACTCCCAGAGAGCCGGCTTTGTTACATCACATTGCTGAGTGATCTTGGTGAACCGAATGATAAAATGCACAGACTGTATTGGTTCGATTGATACAGGCAAGCCAACACCTCAGAGTGGGTTGTTACTAGATGTGGCTACAGACAGAAACAGTTGGAACCAGTTCCCCCGTTGCGTATGTGAAGGGGAAAGGTTTTCATATGATAGTATCAAGTACAATATAAACACACTTACAATCTCCCCAGCAGGTCCAGCATCTCCAGTTTCCCCCTGAAAATAGAATTCCACAATACATTGGGAAAACAACATTTTGGAATATTAAGGGGAACCTTTATTCCATCTGCACTATTTTTGCTTGTGCCTATTAAACTTGGGATTCAGTATATTTGAAAATTATATTCTTATCTGTGAATTAATGAATTTAGTTATTTGTGGCTGAACATGACGTGTCCAGTACTCACAATTATAAGTACCTTAATGCTTACTTTATCATGCACATGCTTTGAAGAACAATAACAATAAAGTAATAAACTTACTTTTGCCCCTGCTGGGCCATCTGGGCCTGGTTCTCCAATAGGTCCTATCGGGCCCTATAAAGAAAGCAAATAGAAAGTCATCAAACTAAAGCCCCTCAGGAAAAAATTTGGCAACTTGTTAACAAAAAGAAAATCATCATGTCGCTTAAGTGGATAACCCATGATGCAAAATTATTTATAGCATTGCTTAAATATAATTTGCTATCTTTAAAATGTTTTTTTTTTTTTTTTTTTTTTTTTTACCATTACCAATTTGCTGTTACTTTGTAAGACTTTTACTTTTGGGGTTGTGATGATAAAACTGTCCAATCTCTTTCTGAGTACTATAAATGAATAGTTATGTACTCAAGGACGTTTATAATTAGAGTTGTGTACTGTAGAACCTTAAGGTAACTTTCCACTGTTTCATGATTAACATCCAGAAACTCAACAAAACAAAAATTTCTAAAAAAATGGAGGATTAGCTCCAAAGTGGTGTATCCTTGATAGGGATAAGAAATAGTAAAACTACCACAAATATTTATTGTTAATGTGTTTTAATACACAAAACAGAAGTAGAATCACAAAACAGCTAAAAACATTTCACATATAAAACCCTCAACAACCCTTACATGTAATAATTTGGCGGTATGTATTTGTAATTATATGCACAGTCTGATCTTATTGACAAATTTATAATTTCAAGCATTTTTTTAAATAAAAAACTGTGTTTAAAATAGTGTCTTACAAGGACAAGGGATGTGAAACATATGCTAATTAAATTGTACCCTGTTATTTCAGAGGGCTAAATGGACCAAATTAGCTCCTCCCCTTAACTGTCAACTTCATAAGATACCTTCAAGATACTTTGTAACCAGTCACAAGTTGTTTGGTGGGGGATCAGGTCACCATAGAATACGCTGAAATAGACCAAGATTCAGTACAGCTAACTTATGTTTAACTTTTTTAATCTTAAACTTTGCTAGTGGACAAGCTAGCTAGGAAGAGAAATCAGGGAAGCATCTTCTCTGCCTAACTTGGAACAGCTGGGGACTCTTATTTTAGCAAGTGTGTATTCAGCAAAGGCACCAAAGAAGACAGCACACACACATACTGGGGCCTTTTGCATAGCCTTCACCAGCATACAGTTCTTTCCTGTTGGCCATCACTGGGCGGCTGAGCCCCCTGCAATCCCCCAACTTACACAAAAAGCCCTCTGTTTCTGTCAGGAAGCTATTTGAGACGCGCCTCTCTCCTCTCAATACTACGATTGATGTATTCAAGACATAATTTTTTCAACCAACCATTTTGCTCAGGGGCCAATATAAACTTTCAACACTATCGTTTTAAAGTTCTTGGGATTCAGATAATACAGATGCTCAACAGATACTCTAATCTAATTTTCTCCTGAGTGTTTGATATGGAAATACATATTTTAAATAACTTGACATCTTGTTCAACTTACGTCTGCACCTGGAAGGCCTGGTGCTCCTGGAGACCCATCTCTGCCATTGTCACCATCCAGGCCCTAGAATAAGAGAGACAATTATATGCATTAATGTATTTACTGGTTCCTTAGGCATTTAGGAGCTGAGCAATAACAGCTGAGGATGAGACAAAAGACAGTTCACTCACAGTGCCACCAACTACAGTTGAATCCTCTCCTCTGTCACCCTGAAAATATTAGTATTATTCATTAATGGGGTAGTAAGGGCTGGTCTTAAAAATGCAACTTTATTTAACACAGTACCTGACATTCTGACTTGAATGAGAAAAAAAGATACTTTGTAAAATTAGCTTACATCAATACCGTCAACTCCAGGTACTCCGGCTATTCCAATGGGCCCTGGGGGACCACGGGGACCGACTGGGCCCCTCTGTAGAACAATACAAAAGTCTGTTTAATATGATGGTGAAATTCACTCCTAACTGATGGTTGATCATAGGCCTACTGAAGATCATACCTTACAAAAAATATATAGCTTTATTTAGTAGAGCAAGCAACAGAAAACAACATAAACATTAATTTTGTTTGGACTAAACAAACAAAACATGTGACACTTTATTGTTATCAATTTTTTGTTGTTTACTGTGGAGACAAACGTGACACTATTTACACATTTGATGCAAACAAGGTTTCTAAATGGCTTATGCAACTATAATCGTGAGCCATAGTAAATTGAACAGTATAGAAATTATAGCAACGCATGCAGGTAATACATATAAATTCATCACATACCTGGGCGGAACAAATGAGAAAAATTTGCAATAAAATAACCAATAACAACTCGTGATAGATCCATGCGCGAGCCATGGTCATCCTAAAGATAAGGATGACGGGAAAAGTCCCTTATTACCCGGAGTTAGAGTTCGCAAACTACTTGACTATATTCCCTAACTAAACTCCGTCTTTTACTGAAAAGGTACGGCGTACCATTAAAATGTATGTTTATTCATGAAGAGCTCCTGAACTGGAGAGTGGTTGGAAGAAGTATTGAAGGTGTGCGCAAGGGGAGGGATTGTGTGCAAGGCAAGGGTGGGATTAAAGATTCTTACAGTTTTAGTAAACTAGCTCATCATTTCAATTGCCTTCCAGGACAGGAGGAGGAGATAAACAAATTGATAAAGATGAAGCCAATTCCTATATGTAGCAGGGTGCTTTCAAACCATTAGCAGTTCAAAATTTAGGTGAAGTTTGTTTGATATTCGATATTAAGACTTTAATCGTCAATAGCTCTTCGACCAAAGTCACACAATGATTCCAGTGGTATAATTTCATTCAGGGGATGATGCCAAACAGTGTACATGTTTTATTTTTCACGATCGATGTCGTTTTAAAAAAGCCAAATTGTATTGGTCTCAATGACCGCACGTCGGAGCGCTGAACGTGTAAGGATCGTCTAAAAAAAAGTGCATCTGCATGTCGCCGCGTTTGTTCCGGTTATTGTGAAAAACGAATTCCTTCAACATGTTCTGTTTTATAGACCAATAGCTTCCTAATGCGGTGTACAAACATTAAATCACTGCAATGTATGCTTGGACCTCCCTTCTCTTATGTACGGCAGTTACTTTTGTGAAATAAAATTTTACAGATTTTTAAACATGTCTTGGGGTGTACGGCTAAACTGACTGGATGTTCTCTTAACTTAAGCCTGAGAATTAGCCTAATAATACATAAATAACGGCTTTATAACAATAGGTATATTTAAAATAGATATAGAAATCTACATTTTTAGAGAAAGTCACAAAAGCTGATATTCTAAATAACTTAGGCCTACACCTGATGTTTCCTATTCATAAATTGGAGCTTGCCGGATGTCCCAGTGGAAGTTGTGGCAATTCAAAAGGTTAACGTGTTGGCATGGAGCTGATTAGATCCGCCCCCAGTAAATTCATTTAATTCCAAGAAGTAACCCGTGTAATGTTCAATTTCCCTCCTTTATAACAAAATAATTTCATGAAAATCAGTTAAGAACAAGGCGAGTTACAGTCGATTGTGTCTGCTTTATTGCCTTCTCTCAATACACATTGTGGAACCGCGGATCTTGACCGCTCCAACATGGCGGACCTGCAGACACATAGCGGCGACATACAGCAGCGGCCATCGAGGGATCTATGTATGTATATCTATGGATTTAAACAGTTTCAAAACGCTACACAGCACGATATTCCTCACCGCTGCGTGAATGTTGTCCCGTTAGACTACGTTGTAGCTGTTGGGGATGTCCAGGTTACATTGTAGCATAGTAAACAAATTAAAGAAACGGCACATTGAGGGGGCAAAATAAGCACTAACACTGCTAGAATTACGTCTGTTTTACAATTATATGATGAAGGGCTTATTTTTTTATTTTTTTAAAAGTCTTGCTTGTGTACTTGCATAGTCCTCCAATATTTTCTTAGCCTTCTAGCGGCGCTATTCCCAAAAAACGAGTCCGAGTGACGACCCAATCAACTCCGCGAAATCTGAACTGGGCGTTGTTTTCAAAACATTTCTACGGTTTGCTGACTGTTGTCTAGACACTGGTCGTTACTAAAACAAAGCAATGGCCATGTGGCGGTTTTAGCAGCAAGAAGTGTGGCATAAGGTAACTTAATTCAACAAGGTATTGTTTGCTGGCTTCTTATCTCTGTGGACGTTTGTGATATGTATCTAGCTAGGTAGGTTAAACTCTTGGTGGATAGTAGAACAATGGGCAGCTAGTAGCTAGTCGACAGTTGTAGCTAGCACAGCAGCAGCAGTCATCTAACTAACTCCATCAACAACAGTAAGGTAACGTTTTGAGGTGACAGTTTGTTGTCACACGCCAACCCTATAGTGATTAGCTAACCTAGTAACAATGTCCAATGCCTTTGTAAGATTTCAGTTAATGGTGTGTTTCTTTAAATTCAACATCTAACTATTGCAAATATTAGTTCTCAGTTTCAAAAAGCTGTTGATTGTGTTTACGGCAATATCTCAATTTCAATTGTAGTTCTTAAGGTAGAAAATGGAAAACCTCGATTTCTCAGAAGAGGAAATACAGCAGCAGTTGGAGGCACTGGGTTACACTGACGTACCGAGACACAGACTACGCGAATTCAAACGTGGTGAGATCATAAGCCTTCTTAAATGTTTTTGTGAAGCGCATTTCGTTTCTAGTGACAAAACGTTAACGTATATATCATGTGTTCATCGGTGTTTTTTTCATGTTTGTCTCACAGATTTAGATGAACTGATTAAACATGAAAAATCTAAAAGTCAATCTTCGTCCAGTAACCCGAACTCTCCTAGATCTCAATCAACGTCATACCTAAGCTTACCTACTTACACTAAAATCGAAGGTGGCCCATGTTTACACTGTTTCTAAACATTAACTCACATTTAACTAAGTTCTTTAAATGAGTTTTGAATGATCCTGGATTTATTTTCTCCCTCCGCAGTTCAAGATAGTAAAGCTACCTCAGTATCTGAGTTTCACCCTAAATCTGGTCCAGCAGTCCGCGAAAGACAGGTATTTAAATATTTTTGAACAAAAAGGGTGCAAAGCATTGTTAACTGGTTACCTGCTACTCAGATTTGAGATATTTGTTGTTTTCTCTAGATGCTTCAGTCTAGAACTGTTCTAACCCAGGACAATTTCTCCCATTCGTTTTTGTTTTTGCTCACCAATCGAGAGCCTTCACCGTGGTGGTTGTCAGGATTAAATCAGTAACCTAAATAGCATTTGCAGGCTTTGTTAATGGTGGAAAGCAAGGTTTCTTAGCATTTAGTTATGTTCTCTAGGCAGTGCAGGGGTAAAACTGTCTGAGTAAATGTATGGAACAAACAAATGTGTACTGGAATAACATATTGGATTAATGACAGACAGGCATTGACAATAAAATGTATGTCAATTAGCACAAAATTGGCAAATAAAGGGTACTAAAAAAGTAGTTGTGATATAATTTAAGAAGAGCACTAACATGTCAATTAAAGTGACCAACAGCTGGGCAAACAAGCTACGCTTTGTATTTTTCCAACCAGGTTTTTGCCTCCAACCAAAAAAGAGATAACAATAACCTGAGGACGAGAACAAAGTGCTATGACTCCTACACGCATCACACAGTTACTTCTAAGTACCCGCATCATTTTGCGAGTCCTAACAGGCTAGAGAGGGAAGCGGATGAAACGCAGCACTTGTCGTCCACTGTAAGCCAGTCACCTACCCCAGACAAAGACACAGGAGGCCATGGGAAACCCGTCATCAAAAGGAAAGTCCTGAGGTAACGCCCATAAGCTGCACAAAGAAGCCATGAACCGATAAGAGGTGGCATGGTTAATGGTGGCATTAAATAAAAATGAAATGCTCCTTTCAGTCCCTCCCTCTCATTCTCACCCTTCTACAGGAAACTGAAAGGACAACTTCATGTCTGTGATGAATCAGCTCACAGTGAAGATTCAGGTAAGTAATTGTGCATTATTAATTCTGTGACTTCAAAGGAAATATTATCTCAGACCAATGTCAAAGCTAAAGCTACAATTCCACCAGTCAGCAGCAGTCGGCGCTGTAGGATCAGTGTGTCTAGCGGCTAATCCTCTTAGCACTTGTTCTTAGCCATCCATCTGCCTCAGTAGATCACACACTCTTAGCAGCAGGAGAGAAAGGACTTTGTACACTCTTACTGTCATGTACAAAATGTTCGACACTCAGTGGGATCAGGAATGGGAGGACGAGGATAGCTCCCTGCACTCTTCTTTCTGGTCTGACCAAGGGGAAGAGGAGGAGGAGGAGGAGGAGGAAGTCGAGATAGCCGTTGGCAAGGAAGACTCAAATCCTGCAGCCACTGAAGATGTGGACACGGAACGTTCTGCAGAAGATCAACCTAAGCAGGCTAAGCGAGACGACACCAATAGAGAGCCGCCAAAAGAAAGTCAGCATGAAGATGGCTACAGCACGTGCACTGGAACCCCAGCATTGAGTTTATTAACATCTGGTTATGGGACCAGTAGACCAGGTTCTTTAAGTAAAGAGGACATGGAGGGACTGGACCACAGAGAAGACTCCACCATAGAAGAGTTTGACAGAACTAGTCTGCAGAGCCTCTCAGAGGGGAGGGCTGGTGAAGAGGAGGAGCGTTCGCTTTCCGACTGTGGTGGAACTGACTTGCTGGGCCATGGTGGAGGCACATTGGTGGAGAGTAGCCAGGAGCACCCATCGGAAGTAGCTTGCTGCCAATATGACGCTCCAAATGACGATTTGCAGAGCAAGGGTCTTGAAAGCATGATATTACAGGAAGATCCCCAAATGGCTAAGCTAAAAGAGAGTAATGTCTTTGCAGTCAGGAAGCATCCTGAGAATGATGACTGTGATGCTGAGGGGAAAGCCAATGGAAGGCTAGGAAGTGAACAGCCTCATCAGGGAGAAACATTAAATGACAAAATATCGGTATACCAGGAGGAAAAAGATGCTGCAAGCAATAAGGACGTAAAGTTAATTGATTCCAAAGAGGATTCCATGCCAGTTATTGCCTTCCCAGGTCATAAATGGCATTCACGTCAAAGGAAGCGGAACTTATTTGCACAGTTTGAGATTAGAACTCACACGTTATTTCCAAGTGAATGGGTCCTTAAAGTGCTTTGTTGATTCCATTAGAAAAGAGTCAGCCAGGCTAGAAATAATCAAATTCGTAGTACTTGCATGACCACAAATATTTATTTATTTATTTTATTTATGCAGGGTTAACCGACTGCGACCAGGTCTCTTTTCCAGCAGCTCCCTGTTTAAAGGCAGAATATATAAATTACAACCCAAAAAATAAAAATAAAAATAAGCCAAAATTATATTTACAATGCAGTACAATATTTAAGTTTCAACCAAAACAAGAACACTCTTTAGCTCCCAAATCTTCTGGTAAAAGTAAAAATTGTTCAAAAGAAACAAACAGCTCTAATTTAATTTCCTGTTGAATCTTGTTCCATTTATCCGAGGCAAAAAACTGAAATCTGATTTACCAAGCTCTATGTTCACTTTGCGGCTTTTATGGGTGATATAGTCCTGTGAGCGTGTCCTATGACAACTGGATTTGTGTTTTAATAATGAAGGTAAAAAGGTAACTTGCCCAGCGATGCCTTGTAAACAAAAAAAAAGACAATGTTTTTCTCTCCTATCACTAAGTGAAGACCATCCTACTTTTGTATACAGTGTACAATGATGAGTTCTTAAACTATCCCCAGTAACAAAACACAAAGCACTGTGGTAAACTGCATCAAGGGACTTTAAAATAGTTGGAGCTGCATGCATATACACAATATCACTATAATCCATGATTGACGAGAGATTTTACAATTGTCTTTCTATTTTCAAGTGAAAAGCATGACCTTATTCTGTATAGAGCTCCAATTATGTTTACAAAGAGTCACTGCTCAGAAGTATAAACCAACATTTTTGCTCTAGTATGAAGTATAGCATGAAAGTTTGAATTCGCATTTTGATTCATGCTTATGTTTGCTTCACCTTTTATACTTTGTAGCCTTAGTTGGTGGAGCCAGTGGGCTAGAGGAGCAACTGCGAAAGCTGCAACTATCCATGTCGGTCGACCAGAACTCTGAACTGGAGAGGGAAGAGGCCAGCTGCCGAAGTGACAGACAAAGCACTAAGTCACAAGGCTTCACTTCGAGTGCCTTTGAATCTTACATGAGAAAGATGGTGGGTATCCCATAAAAACATGTGGTGCTACTCTTTAGTATCATTTGAAACATCTGATTATTATAAATATTATAATATACTTTTTATTGTGAATGGGAATTTTAGGTTTAAATTAGCCATGTGTAGATAAGATGGTTGTTGAAAGTTGCACAAATTGTCGAACTGTGTTTTCTTTTAAGACATTATTTTCTTTTAACAGACTCGATCTCAGAGCGAGACTGATATCAAGGCTAGATCAGGGTCCTGTAAGTCTCTTAACAGATGCTTTGACTTTTTCTATTTGTCCTGCTCAATGTTAGCTCAATGCCACCTTTGTTGTTGAACATGCTGTACCCGATGCTTCTTTTCAGTTATCCACCCTTTCGGTCATCCCCACACAAGACATTGGACAAAATCCGATCCTTTGACTAAGTGAGTGATGCGACAGCTACTGCCCAGTTTTGATCCAAGTAAACTTGGAATATTTTGTCAATTTAGTCATACCTTATTTAAAATTTCACTTGGTTTGTATCCACTTTCCAAAGGTATCTCCAATATAAACAGGGCTGGGAAATGTTCAAGGCTCCAGGAGAGAGGAACAGAAGAGCATTGTATTGGGGAATTAGAGTAAGTAGACAGCTCAAACTCCCTGTTGAGTTGCGTGGTTTAACTAGTCTTTGCTTTCAATAGTTAAACACCTCGGAATCTTCCTGCAGTGTGTGTGTGTGTGTGTGTGTAAAAATATTTATATATAGCCAGGATTTTGTGTACTATGGTTCTTCTTTTGAAAGCTCCTTTCTTCACATCTTAGGAACAACTCGCATACCAGCCTCCACCAGTAAGTAACTGTAATAATGTTCACAAACATTTGAATACTGCAGTACATTTTTTATTAGGAAAGCAAAGTAATTGAGTTTAATTTATTTTCACTAGCCTAAGTCTCGAAGATTTGTGCCCAATACCTATGTGGTGCCAACAGAGAAGAAACGCATGGCCCTACGATGGGACATCAGAAGTGATTTGGCTTACGGTCTCCTACCACCCAAAGTGAATTACCGCTTATAGGCCTTGATGTACTCAGTATGCTTCAAACAATCTGTTTGCATTGATTTTTTTTTTCTTTCTTTGACGTAATTTATCCACATGTTTTTTGTTGAGCAAAAATAAATACATGACAAACATTGGAATCATTGAATATATTCCATCTCTCAAAGCTCTTTATGGCAAGTCGCTGTAAGGGAGTTTAAAAGGGTACAGAGGTGTGTATCTGTGATCATGCCAAAACAACTTGTTCTCCAAAAACTTGATTGCTTCGACAGTGAGAACCAAGGCTTCGTGTTTTAACATACTGTGGACATTCAGACCTGTGGGAGACAGATAATCCTCTTAAGAAAAGCAGTGCAATATCTCAGCAGTCAAGTTTACTAATCTGTGGGTACTTTTCCTAGTTGTAGGTGTTTTTATAAAGATACATTAACATTACACTACCTACATGGTTCAACAAAGAAGATTTACAGTTGAAGTCGGACGTTTACACCTTAGCCAAATACATTTAAACTTGTGTGATTTAAAAAAAAGAAAAATAATTCCTGACACTTAATCCTAGTAAACAATTCCTGTCTTGGGTCAGTCTAATACCTCGACTTTGTTGTCCTTTTTAAGCCATTTTGCCACAACTTTGGAAGTATGCTTAGGGTCACTGTCCATTTGAAGACCCATTTGCGACCAAGCATAATTTCCTGGCTTTTGTCTTGATGTTGCTTTTATATATCCACATAATCTTCCTTCCTCATGCCATGTAGTTTGTGAAGAGCACTAGTCTCTCCTGCAGCAAAGCACCCCCACAACGTGATGCTGCCATGGTTGGGATGGTGGATTTCTTACAAACATAACAATGGTCAATAAACAGACAAATTCTGTTTCATCAGACCAGACGACTTTTATCCAAAAAGTAAGATCTTTGTCCTCTTGAGCAG
The DNA here is from genome assembly GCA_026901105.3 of Galaxias olidus. Lineage (NCBI taxonomy): Eukaryota > Metazoa > Chordata > Actinopteri > Galaxiiformes > Galaxiidae > Galaxias > Galaxias olidus. The sequence continues at coordinate 248,548 of JAPMUY010005955.1, forward strand.
TTACAAATTGTTGTACAGATGAAGAACCATGGTACCTTCAGGCTTTTATAAATTGCTCCCAAGGTGAAGGGCCACAATTTGTCTAAGGTCTTGGAGGATTTCTTTAGATTTTCCCATGATGTCAAGCAAAGAGGCACTGAGTTTGAAGGTAGGCCATAAAATACATAAAATACATCCAATTGACTCAAATGCTGTTAAATTAGCCTATCGAAAGTCCAGCACATGATTTTCTGGAATTCCAAGCTGTTTAAAGGCACTACCAACTTAGTAAATGAAAACTTCTGACCCACTGGATTTGTAATAGTGAATTATAAGTGAATTTATTTGTAAACAATTGTTGGAAAAATTACTTGTGTCATGCAAAGTGTCCAAAACAGACTTGCTAAAACTATAGGTTAACGTGTAATCTGTGGAGTGGTTAAAGAAATCGTGTTAATGACCGTATGTAAACTTCCGACTTCCAACTGTATTTGCATGTGCTTTTTCAAAACCTTAAAATAAAATGTGAAAGAGATGACAAATAATTCAAAACCGACTGAAACATCCCTATGCTTTACAGTATAATTTTTTGTCAATGGTTTCAGAAAGATATTTGGGATTAAGGTTTCTCCCCACAGGGACAGGCACTACTATACCACAACTACTGTCTGATAATACAGTACCCAGGCCAGTAATGTGTGTTACTTACCAAGGGCTGAAATGACATTCACAGTCTTCAAGCCTGCTGCTGCCTGAAGAATGTTCTCTGGCAGCTCCTCACCCCTAAAAGGAATGAATAGTCATTATAGTGAATACGATTCTTCTGATTGTATAAAGTCCCTTCTCCAGTGTGATACTTACACATCCACTATTAAGACAGACTCTCCCCAGTATCTGTGTCTGATGAGGTCCATGAGGTTTTGGGGGTCAGGGGTGGGGATGCTCAGGGAATCCACTACATGGAGGTACTCCTGTGAAACCAAAAATTAAGTCCACAATCTTTTCAATATAATATCAATGACTAAAAATAAGGGTTTTCTAGAATGTCACTTACCTGGGCCAGTTTGGAGCTAAGGGCCACCTTCAGCCCTTGAACACGCACTTTCATGGGCAACATGTAAAAGTAACTAGTTGGTCCTCTGGGTCCATGAGAAACCCCACCTGTAACAAACACATATGCCCTTAATTTACATACCCTCCTGACCTGTGCTTTGGCACCACGGTTAAGACTAACTTTCTTTGTTTAGATATGGAATTTGCCTCTTTCGAACGCTTGCTGACAATTAGAAACCCCCATGAAATTAAAGTTCTCCGTATGAGGATGAGTTTTGGAACACTAACTTGAATTTTCTAATATACATTATTCATATTTCCATCCATATAACACCAACTCATTTGTCTATTTCCAATGTCCTGATCAATTTACTTCATTGCCTCTGTCTAGCAGAATAAACTTGGTTTAAACCAAGTACTTTTAGTGTTAATTTAAGAATATTCAAACTTCCTATACTACCTCAATGTGACTAGGTTGTAGGATGCTGAAATATACTAACTTTCTGTGAGGAGGAGAATTAACCTGGGGATTCAAATTCAGATTAAGCACCCGTTGCCCCGGTAACAAGTGTGGCTGAATTTTGAGCTACCATGATAACCTAACCAATCAGGTTAACTCAGTTAGCTACCTAACTAAAATAGTGCCCTAATGGCTAAACTACCAGAAACACTACAAAGTAATCTGGTTAAAATGCAAAACGTTATCCAGGGAAAGCGAGTTGGAAGGGACAGTTCTGTTGCATGGACACCCAAGTGCATGAGTGACTGACTGCTACCAGACAACATAATTGTTTCACTCAACACTGCAAACATATCAGACCATACACTTTTTAAAACACATGCCCTTTTCCTGCACATTGTAGATAGTGCCTAAAAACAAAAAAGACAAGGGGGGGGGGGGGGGGGGGGGGGGGCCTGTAACAAACAAGGGATTGGAAGTGGATTTGGCACAAGACAGCCTAGCCTGGTCGATTTAAATATGTTTGGATTGTGACATTCCAAGGCACCTCTTTTCCATGGTAGTGATCTAATCCTTCCATGATACATTGCAACTTACCTCCTCTCCATATTGGTGATCTTATGCTTCCATGGCGAGCTCTTCCACTTCCCTTCTGGTTCCAAGGCTTCCTGCCTCCTCCTCTCACCTCTGATCGAACCTTTGTACAGGCATGGCTCTAAGGGGCAAACATTTGTTAACTTCCTAGTCACTAACAACATTTAGCAATAAACGCTAATGTGTAAAAATAATAATACAATTAAATTAAAAGTTTGTGCCACAACTTACAATTCTCTTGAAATTTCTCTGCCATACTTCAACTGCATGCAGTATGTCTAACCTGAAGGGAACATTTGTTTAAAGAGATAAGCCTTTCCTTTATGGTAGGAACCAAAAAAAAAAGTATTGAAAGCAGCATTGTTAACACACTTACCTGGTAGGTACTCCAAAGACATCAGGATGGAGGTCAATCAATCCTACGGGTTCACCATCCCGCTTCTCTAGTGTCTCCACCCATGTCTGTATTGGGCTCAAATGAGATGGAACAGGGGCTTCACACCTTCGCAATACTTGGAGACTGGAATTTGATGGGCATGACGGTCTTTCTGGGGATTATTTAATTGAAACATTGACCCCCAAGTTTAAACATCAAAATACATAATATAGCCAGTTTGTCTTACTGCGAGAGTATTTCATTAGTATTACTAGCCCGAATCAAACTAGTTCCAGTCACACTTCCACACTCCCTTGACAACCTGAATTTGTATTACAGTGACATACAGTACAGAAGAAGCAAACATCTAACGTCTACTTTCACCGGTAGACTGAAGGGCGCAATTGCTAACCGTCCAAAGAAAACAATATCAGAACTGACTGGACTAGGTTCACAATTAAACTTACTCAAAACTTTTAAGGGGAAAAAACGGACCATGGTCTGTTTTTGGTGCTGCTTTTTGATGCAAAAGAAGTTGCATTACAATCGTACATGAGAATCCTTTAATTTCGAAATAAACTCCGCTTACTTGATCTTGCCGGGCCAACTAGATTGGAAGGTATTCGTAGATTTGACGGGAGCTCGCTCTCACCAGGAAACGAAGAAGCAAACTGAAAATAATTGGGCTCCAATTAATGCAAAAATATTCGTCCAAACATTTTGCTAACGTTGTCTCCATGTTAGTTGGCACTGCACACTTACCCTCCTTGAAAGGCTTCTAGCACATATTTTAACACAGGTCTGAAACATTTTGGTTGAGCGATGCTAATCGTAATTATTGTTTCAGAAATATCAATGGCATGTATGTTCGTTAAAACGGGACATTTTCAGTAAATCTGCACACACTAACGTAATGTAAAGGTCATGTGGCGCTCATTCTTTTTCTGTCGCACGACGATGACGTTAGGTGTACGTATTTGGCGTCTTTCCAGCGGGTCTAGAGCGTTTGGTTCAGGGTGGCTATCTTATTCTTCGGAATCGCGTACTGTACTTAAATACTATATACTCAATGAGAATACTGTATACTGATTACTTACAGCGATAGTTAACCCATTTCCGATCTTTTGATATGTTTTTCATCATGTACCAATGTTCTGTTTTACACATTGTATCCACATTATGCATTTCTCAATCAAACAGCAGAATGTCAAACTAGTCCCGAAAACTCCCTATTGCATCATCGGGGGCCCTTCCTGAATTTTTTTTTAACTACCACTGTTTTGAGCCAAGGGGAGAGGTTCGCTGGTTCTAAGTTGGATTCGCGCAATGATCTATCGGCATTGGGGCGTACAATGAATTAACCATTTAAATGCTAGTGGTTGTAAAAATATGTCAATTTTACTACATTGATCCTATCACCCAAACTTACTTAATATACTTCCTTAATTTAGCGTAAACAACAACATATTGTTAAAGAAAATCGGTGAAGTATCCCTTTAAACCGAGATCTAGTACACTACTTTTCTTTTAAAGAAAGATTTGCTTAAAGGGAAATTTCACTCAAAAACAACAACAAATTAATTATTCTCCTCTTATTATCAACAACTAGACAAGTGAGAGACGTTTCATAATGGGGTTCTAAATTTAGAACACTGATAAAGCACATTCTGAGAAAGCACACCCAATGACGTCAGAGGGTGTATTATTTGGATTTTTTAACCTAAAAATGAATGTACCTTTCCAGTTTTGCATTCCGTGAAGAATCTGTTCAATCGCGATAGCTGTATAAACCTACATGGGAACAGATACTGTATGTTTGTCCTCTTCTTAACGAGCCATTTGACATGTTTCAACAATGTGTCTTTTGTTCTCTACATTAGAAGATAGACACGCTCCTCCAACTGTTATTTTTCAAAAAGACTACAACAAGCAAGGGGGCCGTCCTTCATGTGCCAAAAACGTAGCTAGCTAGCTAACTGTTTGTTTACAACCTGAAGCCAAAGCATAGTCAACCAATCCTTACACGCCTCATTTCCTAGACTTGAGGGTGGTGATATAATCCTCTAGGATTTCTGGGTTTTGTGGTCCACTGTGAATGGCCAAAGTAGATTTGGACGCCATGCTTGAAAAATGAAAACAATGTGCGGCAGAGATGTACTGTAATTAACATTTATAGCAAAATATTAAGTGAAAAGGTAGGGAGAAATTCCCCTTTTGTAATTTAGCAACCTTTCTTGGGTATTTCAAAAAAATGCAAAGATTTCCCCAAATATACGCTGTCTCAAATCGCATACTACTACTTTTTTCTTTTAGTAGGTACTTCAGCTGCACTTGCAAAGTATGTACTGTTGCATGCATTTTTGGGTATTGGGACATACTAAATATTTTACTGGCTTACTATATAGTATGGTAATCTGTCTATTGAGACACAGCAATAGAATGTCATCCGGGGACATTTTCCATACTCAAATTTCACATATGTACTCAATTTCCGCGTAACACAGACTGTAAATGTGGAACTTTTTAAAATGAAATGCAAGGAAAAAAGTAGATTAAACCATGGCATGACTGTCAGAGAAATATTACATATGACACGGATTATACAACATTATGTCAAATATAGAAACTGTTTTAACAGCTTCTTAATACTGATGATAAAGTGTTTTAATATTTTAATCACATTCCCCAACAAGACCAGACAAATTGTATTTTTTATTTATTAAAGATACCATTTCTATATTTGGATAAAAGTAAAACTTTATTACACATTTTTTTGGGTTGATATAAATGTTTCTTAACCTCATTGTCAGGGAACTGAGTGTCAAAAGGTTTTATGCAGAAATCACAACATGTATATTAGGAGATTCAGAATTTGAAATATTCACAGTACACATATTACATTTTTACAATAACTCAAAGTTAACAAAATCAGTCAATTGTAACAGCAAGCCATCACAAGAGGAGATGGTTTTGCATAAAATATTTAGAATTGTCAAAGGCCTTCTTATCTTGCTGGGGCATGTGACACTACAGGCCAGATTTGTTTAGATAAAACAACACACTTAAGCAGAGACCCAAATGTATCATGGTAATATTTGTAAAAGACGTATCCATGTATTTTTATTTCAGATTATATCCTTTCCTTACTTTGTAACCTAATTTGACACTCCAGGCTGTAGCATTTATTCTATACAGAGATGAGTCATCTTTCAGGGACACATTCTGGTCCCAGTACGGTCTGCATAGGGGGGTGATTCCCTTGCCACATGTGTTTTGTGGCACAAAAGAAAAACGGACTAATAAAACAGACCCGACATAGTTGTTCTGACACTTAAAGTTATGTTACTTAAACTCTGAAACGTTAGACTAGAAATGCTCACAACACTTAGTACTTTTAGAATTGTTCTCAGAATAAACCTTTGATTTTGTATCTCTAACCATTAATGCACTGAAAACTGTCTGCTTTTTTTTCTCACGATTATTTGTTTGGTCATTTCCTAACCAGGATTTGAGAAAGTGCTCAGCAAATCTGTTGGTCTTTAAACCCTCTACGGCTGCAGTTACTAATCACTAGCTACACATTTTACCCAAAATTATACCTGCCATGGTAATGTAAAGCTAGGAAATGGTTAGTTAGCTGTGAAATAGTGATGGTGTTACCCAGTGGTTTGCAAGTAATATTATCTTGGAAATATAATGCCTGCATAATTTATTATATGTTTACTATATCTGTAATAGGGAGGTTCTGCATAGTAAGAGAGAGTGAAAGTATGTTGCTAAGATGAATGCTAAGACATACCCTTTATTCAACTGTAGAAACACAACATATTATACATGTGGAAATAGAAAATATGTTTTTCATTTCAATACAAAAGCTATACAATAATATTTCAATACACAATTACTGACTTCTAAATTACATATAAGTACAAAACTGTAAGGCTACATAACGTAACAGGCATCAATGAAAGGTAGTTAACACAAAGTTTAACGTTTAACAAAACAAAAACATGTATATTAAATACATTTATAGTGGACACAAATTTGCCGTTTTATTTGTAGTTAATTTTTTGATTGGTTTAGTCCGACGTGACCTTTTTCAGATGTCAGAAAAAAAGACCACACAATCTTACTTTTATTGTTATATAATGTTGTCAATTATTAGCATTATAAACCATCACAAATAAAAAAAATATATAAACCCCATCTATGTCCCCCATCTAAATCCTATATAAGTTTTGAAAACCAGTACGTTGAACCTTTTAAGTCATTTTCATTAGGAACTTCAAGGTCTACATTTGATGGGCTGAAGTCGAGCCTTCCAACAGTGTTAGATTTACGGTTGGATAATTTTTCATCTTTTGCTTGATTGGGGAAAACTGTGACATAATATCCATGCAAATCATTCAAGTCTTTCTGCCTTGATTCGTGTGCCAAATTTGGCCCAGACACATCAATTTCATGCCTAGTACGTTGCATCTTTGATCGTCCTTGTTTTACTGGATCCAAACCATTTCCGTTCTCATGTTTTGGCGATGGCAGCCTAGGTTCTGAGGTTTTCAATCTAGTGTCATAGTCCGGTACTTTTACCACATGGTCTCCCAAATGTAAACTGTTGTTTCCAGTAAAATCACCAATATTGAGATCTGAGACTTGTTGAGAACCGCTTAGATTTGCTGAAGGTAAAGAAGCATCCACTAGAGGATAACTAGGCCTTCCTTTGCCATTCCTTGTCATTCTGTCATTGAAAGGCAATTTCAAATCTGCATCAAGGTCGAGTACAGGCATTTTTGTACTTGTTCGCAAGATATCAGATTTATAAGGCTTGCTAGAAGGCACTTTGTTTTTAATTAAAGAACCATCCATATCTGGTTCACTCATGTCTAGGTTTGGCCGTTTCAGATTAACATTTGCTGAATCTAAATCTGGTTGAAAACTTCTAAATTTGGTTGCTGAAAGATCAACGTTTGGCCCTTTTATCTTTGGTCCAGAAAAATCTATGTCTGGACTCTTAAAACCTTTGAATTTCCCAGAAGGACTGTCAATGTTAGCATTTGGAAGGTTAATGTCTGGTCCATTCAGTTCCCCATCTATGTCAATATTAGGACCTTTGGGGCCAGAGAAACCAAATGAAGGCATTTTGAATTTGGGTGTTTTGAGTTTTGGTGATCCAATGTTGACATCTGGAGCATTTACATCTAACCGTGGGGATTTGAGGTCTACATTTGGTAGATTTAGGTCAGGACCATCCATCCCACCTTTGATTTTCGGTGCTTTGAGATTGAAGTCTGGTGTTTTCAAACCTGCATTTAGGTCCATATTTGACCCTTTTGGCAGTGTTCCAGAAAGTCCAAATTTGGGCATTTTCATCTTACCAGAAGGCATATCCACATCAAACTCTGGAGCATTTAACTCAGCCTTCGGTGTCTTTAAAGTTGGTACTCTGACTTTACCAGAGGGCATATCAAAGTTGGCATCTGGAGTTTTCATGTCTAGTTTGGGCCCCTTGAGATTCACATCTGGATAATCCAAATCTGGGAGTCTACCTTTAAGTTTAGGGGCTGAAAGATCCATGTCAGAACCTTTTATTTTCGGGCCAGCAAGACCGAAGTCTGGGGACTTAAAACCTGGCATTTTAAATTTCCCAGATGGACTATCAATGTTAGCATTTGGAAGGTTAATGTCTGGTCCATTCAGTTCCCCATCTATGTCAATATTAGGACCTTTGGGGCCCGAAATTCCAAATTTGGGCATTTTCAGTTTAGGCATTTTGAATTTAGATTTTGGTGATCCAATGTTGACATCTGGAGTATTCATATCCAACCTTGGGGCTTTGAGGTCTACATTTGGTAGATTTAGGTCAGGACCATCAACCCCACCTTTGATTTTCGGTGCTTTGAGATTGAAGTCTGGTGTTTTCAAACCTGCATTTAGGTCTACATTTGGTCCTTTTGGCAGTGTTCCAGAAAGCCCAAATTTGGGCATTTTCATCTTACTAGAAGGCATATCCACATCAAACTCTGGAGCATTTAACTCAGCCTTCGGTGTCTTTAAAGTTGGTACACTGACTTTACCAGAGGGCATGTCAAAGTTGGCATCTGGAGTTTTCATGTCTAGTTTGGGCCCCTTGAGATTCACGTCTGGATAATCCAAATCAGGGAGTCCACCTTTAAATTTAGGGGTGGAAAGATCCATGTCAGGCCCTTTTATTTTCGGCCCAGAGACACCAAAGTCAGGGTACTTAAAAACTGGCATTTTAAATTTTCCGGACGGCTTTTCAATGTTAGCATTTGGAAGGTTAATGTCTGGTCCATTCAGTTCCCCATCTATGTCAATATTAGGGCCTTTGGGGCCCGAGAAACCCAATGAAGGTATTTTGAATTTGGGTGTTTTAAGTTTTGGTGATCCAATGTTGACATCTGGAGCATTTACATCTAACCGTGGGGACTTGAGGTCTACATTTGGTAGATTTAGGTCAGGACCATCCATCCCACCTTTGATTTTCGGTGCTTTGAGATTGAAGTCCGGTGTTTTCAAACCTGCATTTAGGTCCATATTTGGTCCTTTTGGCATTGTTCCAGAAAACCCAAATTTGGGCATTTTCATCTTACCAGAAGGCATATCCACATCAAAGTCTGGAGCATTTAACTCAGCCTTCGGTGTCTTTAAAGTTGGCACTCTGACTTTACCAGAGGGCATGTCAAAGTTGGCATCTGGAGTTTTCATGTCTAGTTTGGGCCCCTTGAGATTCACATCTGGATAATCCAAATCTGGGAGTCCACCTTTAAATTTAGGGGCTGAAAGATCCATGTCAGGCCCTTTTATTTTCGGTCGAGAGAGACCAAAATCTGGGGACTTAAAACCTGGCATTTTAAATTTCCCAGATGGACTATCAATGTTAGCATTTGGAAGGTTAATGTTTGGTCCATTCAGTTCCCCATCTATGTCAATATTAGGATCTTTGGGGCCCGACATTCCAAATTTGGGCATTTTCAGTTTAGGCATTTTGAATTTAGATTTTTGTGATCCAATGTTGACATCTGGAGTATTTATATCCAACCTTGGGGCTTTGAGGTCTACATTTGGTAGATTCAGGTCAAGACCATCAACCCCACCTTTGATTTTCGGTGCTTTGAGATTGAAGTCTGGTGTTTTCAAACCTGCATTTAGGTCCATATTTGTTCCTTTTGGCAGTGTTCCAGAAAGCCCAAATTTGGGCATTTGCATTTTACCAGAAGGCATATCCACATCAAACTCTGGAGCATTTAACTCAGCCTTTGGTGTCTTTAAAGTTGGTACTCTGACTTTACCAGAGGGCATGTCAAAGTTGGCATCTGGAGTTTTCATGTCTAGTTTGGGCCCCTTGAGATTCACGTCTGGATAATCCAAATCTGGGAGTCCACCCTTAAATTTAGGGGCGGAAAAATCCATATCAGGCCCTTTTATTTTCGGGCCAGAAAGACCAAAGTCTGGGGATTTAAAACCTGGCATTTTAAATTTCCCAGATGGACTATCAATGTTCGCATTTGGAAGGTTAATGTCTGGTCCATTCAGTTCCCCATCTATGTTAATGTTAGGGCCTTTGGGGCCTGAGATCCCAAATTTGGGCTTTTTCAGTTTAGGCATTTTGAATTTAGATTTTGGTGATCCAATGTTCACATCCGGAGTATTCATATCCAACCTTGGGGCTTTGAGGTCTACATTTGGTAGATTTAGGTCAGGACCATCAACCCCACCTTTGATTTTCGGTGCTTTGAGATTGAAGTCTGGTGTTTTCAAACCTGCATTTAGGTCCATATTCGGTCCTTTTGGCAGTGTTCCAGAAAACCCAAATTTGGGCATTTTCATTTTACCAGAAGGCATATCCACATCAAACTCTGGAGCATTTAACTCAGCCTTTGGTGTCTTTAAAGTTGGTACTCTGACTTTACCAGAGGGCATGTCAAAGTTGGCATCTGGAGTTTTCATGTCTAGTTTAGGCCCCTTGAGATTCACGTCTGGATAATCCAAATCTGGGAGTCCACCCTTAAATTTAGGGGCGGATAAATCCATGTCAGGCCCTTTTATTTTCGGGCCAGAAAGACCAAAGTCTGGGGATTTAAAACCTGGCATTTTAAATTTCCCAGATGGACTATCAATGTTCGCATTTGGAAGGTTAATGTCTGGTCCATTCAGTTCCCCATCTATGTTAATGTTAGGCCCTTTGGGGCCTGAGATCCCAAATTTGGGCTTTTTCAGTTTAGGCATTTTGAATTTAGATTTTGGTGATCCAATGTTCACATCCGGAGTATTCATATCCAACCTTGGGGCTTTGAGGTCTACATTTGGTAGATTTAGGTCAGGACCATCAACCCCACCTTTGATTTTCGGTGCTTTGAGATTGAAGTCTGGTGTTTTCAAACCTGCATTTAGGTCCATATTTGTTCCTTTTGGCAGTGTTCCAGAAAACCCAAATTTGGGCATTTTCATCTTACCAGAAGGCATATCCACATCAAAGTCTGGAGCATTTAACTCAGCCTTCGGTGTCTTTAAAGTTGGTACTTTGACTTTACCAGAGGGCATGTCAAAGTTGGCATCTGGAGTTTTCATGTCTAGTTTGGGCCCCTTGAGATGCACATCTGGATAATCCAAATCTGGGAGTCCACCCTTAAATTTAGGGGCGGAAAAATCCATGTCGGGCCCTTTTATTTTCGGGCCAGAAAGACCAAAGTCTGGGGATTTAAAACCTGGCATTTTAAATTTCCCAGATGGACTATCAATGTTCGCATTTGGAAGGTTAATGTCTGGTCCATTCAGTTCCCCATCCATGTTAATGTTAGGACCTTTAGGGCCCGAAATTCCAAATTTGGGCATTTTCAGTTTGGGCATTTTGAATTTAGATTTTGGTGATCCAATGTTGACATCTGGAGTATTCATATCCAACCTTGGGGCTTTGAGGTCTACATTTGGTAGATTTAGGTCAGGACCATCAACTCCACCTTTGAATTTCGGTGCTTTGAGATTGAAGTCTGGTGTTTTCGAACCTGCATTTAGGTCCATATTTGGTCCTTTTGGCAGTGTTCCAGAAAACCCAAATTTGGGCATTTTCATCTTACCAGAAGGCATATCCACATCCAACTCTGGAGCATTTAACTCAGCCTTCGGTGTCTTTAAAGTTGGTACTCTGACTTTACCAGAGGGCATGTCAAAGTTGGCATCTGGAGTTTTCATGTCTAGTTTGGGCCCCTTGAGATTCACGTCTGGATAATCCAAATCTGGGAGTCCACCTTTAAATTTAGGGGTGGAAAGATCCATGTCAAGTCCTTTAATTTTCGGCCCAGAGAGACCAAAGTCGGGGGACTTAAAACCTGGCATTTTAAATTTCCCAGATGGACTATCAATGTTAGCATTTGGAAGGTCAATGTCTGGTCCATTCAGTTCCCCATCTATGTCAATATTAGGACTTTTGGGGCCAGAGAAACCAAATGAAGGCATTTTGAATTTGGGTGTTTTGAGTTTTGGTGATCCAATGTTGACATCTGGAGCATTTACATCTAATCGTGGGGATTTGAGGTCTACATTTGGTAGATTTAGGTCAGGACCATCCATCCCACCTTTGATTTTCGGTGCTTTGAGATTGAAGTCTCGGGTTTTCAAACCTGCATTTAGGTCCATATTGGACCCTTTTGGCAGTGTTCCAGAAAGTCCAAATTTGGGCATTTTCATCTTACCAGAAGGCATATCCACATCAAACTCTGGAGCATTTAAATCAGACAGACCATTATCTGGCATGTTAAAACTTGGCATTTCAAATTTTCCAGATGAACTGGCAATATCCACATCTGACATTTTCAGATCAGTCTTGCGACCTTTGAAGTTGACTGATGGTGTGTCTATGTCAAACTTTGATAATTCTGCATTAGGTAATTGCAAGTTCAGGCCTGGAATGTCTAGGGTTCCATCTCCATCAATATGTTGTCCTTTTTGACCTGAAAGACAACAATTAGGTTAATTCAGTTTAGGAATTTTTACTTGAAATTGAATTTTGAAAATGTACAGCTGAATTGTTCTAAATTAGGAGCTTTGAAGTCTTTTATCCCACTTTTTATATTTAACATCTTGGAATTCTACGTTTCTGTTTTTTTCATTTAATTCGGAGACTACAATCTGGGACACTCCTCTGCTGAATAATCCAACTCTACTTTTACCTCTCGAAATCTTTAGTTCTAACATTTTGAGTACTAGGTTAGGTAGGACCTTTTAGTTCTGGTGTACTGATATCTGGTGTCTGAACTTCACATTTCCGCCCAATTATACAGTACCTTGTCCAGAGAGGCCAAATTCAGACATTTTAAATTAAGGCATGTTTTATATGTTCCTGTTTTTTCAATGTCCAGTTTTGGGGCATTTCTGTTCAAAGACAGACCTGTTGTGTCACCCTCCAGGGGAATTCAATGTTCTGCCAGGGATAATGACATGGAACTTTGAAGTCTACTGAAGGGACCATAAGGCATGTGGTTGGTAGGGACAAATTTACTTTTGGAGCACTGAACTGAACATAATTTGTTTCTTGACTGATTCTTCCCGTTTGTCAAGATCTAGTAGTACAACATCTACATTTAGGTTTGTAGATCAGACACGCAGAAAGGGGGGTGTTTTTTGGGTTCTGATAGGTTGGATTGTATTTACCATTAGCTTTCAGCAATGTTGGACAACCCCCCTGCTATCCCTTCCACCCGCACCCCCCACTACACAGGGTGTTTTTGTATGCTGAAATGGTGAGTTTGCTTTGCGTTCACCTTTGAGACTGGGCTTGGACCAGAGAGGTCTGGTTGTCTTGGCTCTCCCAGCAGCAGACACATCTTTCCCAGGAAAATCATCCTTTATGAATCTCTTTACTTTGGCATTGTATATTCTGTTGTATGAATCCTGAAGCATCTAAAAAATTTAAAACATTGGGTTGTAAAAAATCTCTATATATAGATAATTAATAACATTATTTTCATGCATTATTTACTATTAATATTATTAGAATTATATAGAATGTAAAAATTAGGGTGTGACAACCAACATCTCTCTCTCTCTCTCTCTCTCTCTCTCTCTCTCTAAAATCAATCCAGGAATGCACGTACGCACACTCTTTGCCGCACTCTATGTTAATCTAAGTTAAAACATAAGTGGATGTGTAATGCCTCAACTCAAAAGCATTAACCATTTTTTTGCAATGGAAATTCCATGCACACTTGTCTAATTCTCTCTCTCTCTTTCTCTCTCTCTCTCTCTCTCTCTATATATATACAGTATATATTTAGTTTTTTTATGAAGTATATTCATCTTACTTCTTTTGGATCGTTAATGCTTCCGTCCAGGGTCCCCATGCTCTTGCTCAAGTTGTTCTTAGTGAGAACTTGAATCTTGTCATCAAATGGTTCCATCAGCTTTAGTACATTCAAGACCTCCTCTTTAGAAAGTTGGCTAAAATTGATTGTAGCCCCCAGTAATTCATCCCCTGCAAATCATTAATATAAGTTTTAATGTTCAAAGCCTCTAAGGGTTGGCAATATTTGGTTGTACAGCAATAAATCACAAAGCAACTAGAGAAAAGCTGTTTATGAATCTTGTTTTTATTTTTTACTCTCAGAACATCACACTTTATATAACTAACATAAGAATGTCATGACAATTTGAGGGTCATACCTTCTTTAAGCCCTTGGTTGGCAGAGGACTCATTGTCAATGCTGCAGACCACCAATCCTCCCTTTTCTGATTCCTCCAGTGTCAGCCCCTCTGAGAGGCTCCTCCCTCTTCGGTGTCCAGGCTGGAGGGACACACACCAAACAATAGTGTGAACACAGGTGTGTGCTTTGACTTTAGGGGGTTCTGGGACCAAAGTGATCTCTGCCATGATTATGTCATCGCGTCAGCATGTCTTAATTTTTTTCTACTTTATTATTATTAGCCCAAATTTTCCGGCCCTTACCACAGGCGCAGTTTTGAGCATTTCACTTCCGTTGCAACGCCAAAATGTCCGTTCGAATGCCACGGAGTGCGCTTGTACACGGCTAATTAATCTGTCCACTAGGTATATTTTAATTGTATCTTTTACACGCATAATTTGCCCATAGACAATGAATGGGGAAACGGATAAGGCCTTCTGGTGGACTTTGAATGAAGGAGCGATATTAATTGGATGGTGGCTGATAACACCTATCAAGTGTTTCCATAAGGCATTCAACAGCAGCGTGTTTTTTTTTGATTTAGAGAGCACTAACCTTCACAATTTGTTAACGTTATTTCCGAGGAGTCAAATGTTAGCTAGTCTTAAGTTAAGGCACCATAAATTATAGCTTACTGATAATACTGCAAAAGAGCATTAGGTTAGGACACCGCACGCTACCGTGCTTAGCCATAGATAGTGGGAGTACAGTCAACAACTACTTCATTGTGCCGTGGTTATACGACTGCTCACTGCATGCATGTGAGTTATATTTGTCTAAGTGGACGTTAGCTAGCTGTAGTGTGCGTGGCTAACTATTATCCCCTTAATGCACCATAAATAATTGCTTGCTGCAAAACTAACGCCTTTATTTGGTACCATGGCGCGATAGAAACGGCCAAATCCAACAATATAAAGAGGTGCCAGAATGAACAGACTGTCTGATACACGTAGGCTATTTAAACAGGCGGCAGCACACTCTTATTAAGATTATTTAAAATGTATTTCAATGGTAAAATAATCAGTATTGAACAAGCATTAACAGTTAAAACAATGGACTACTGCTGATTTTATGTCTGCAGCACTGTCCACTTGATATGATCGCCAGAGGCTTGGTTGAGCTAACACGAGGACATAGGGGAGACTGGGGATGGTAGCAACACTTTTTGCATTTCTCTGTTACTCACAGACTAATTGACATAGACCAGCCAAACTTGTACATATTAAACTTGTATGTGTCTTCTAATTACCCATACAATTTAAAGATGACTTTGACAGGGGCTGGGTGCCCCTTCGGCCAGCAGAGGGCGGCGCACCAGTCAAGCTCATCCTCTCCTGTGATTAGTGTCTATTAGTTTCACCTGTGTTGTGTGTGTGTGCTCCATTTAAGTCCCCCTCTTTTGTTCTCACTTTGTTCAGACATTGCATGTCATGTGCTATGTTGTTCCAGTCCTTACTACCAAGTAAAACGCTGTATCTCCTTGTAGAGATCTTTTCAGTTACTTTGCCTCCCGTGTCTCCTTCCTTGGGTTTATTCCTTTTTTGTTTGAGTTTATCCTAGTTTGTTAGTGTAAGTCTGCGTGTGGGTTACCACGCTCCCATTCCGGCCCGTGACAATGACTACATGTGACATATAGTTCACAATATTTATATGAATGGAAGAAGTCAGGTGTTGCAACTGGCCCCAAGTGGGTGTTTACACTTGTGTTCAGTTCAGCGCTGTCCACCAACACACAAGGACATAGTGATGCTGCAACGGTTATTTTAGGGAGCTGGCCACCCGCACTGCCTGGTCTCTGATGGTGGAAACGCAATCACATCCGCATTTTCTTGTGGAAAGGCATTTCTAGTTTGAATTGTGATCAATACCATAATACTAATTAAGATAAATATATATGTATATTATATAATATAATTAACATACCATGGTCCTAGTGCGGTTACAGAGGATACAGCTGTAAGAGGGAAAAACATTAAAATTAAGGATGGAGCCCAAGCGCTACTAATGTACAGTGTCACAAAAAACAACATAGTTTGGCACATACATATTGATTTAGTCAGATCTTTAACCATAGGCTGTTACTATAAAAGCAAGTCAGCTGTTCCATTCAAAGCTGTAACAAAACAGCACATTTTTAATAAAGTGACACTGAAAAACATAAATGTTTAATATCGAATGCCCTTGTAGTCAATATATGAAACAATTAAATAACATAAGTCTATAGCCAGTCTTGGGGAAACTATTTTGAATGCATAGCTTTGCAAGCTACCAATTACTTCACACTGGAAGAAATTGAACTTCAACAAAGCAACCCTAGGAAGAAATCTAGTTTGGCTGTCTAAATCGACTTAGTAAAAAAAGTAACTAATTTGTAAAAAAATATTATCACATTGACATGTGATATATTATAAATAAAATATCATACACAAATGTCACAGCTAAAAATTACACTCTGCTGAGTTTATTGCAAAAAATTACAACTTATCTGGGCATGTTAATAAATAGCAATAAGAAATACTTATAGACTAATTGTGTATTCAGGTTTAGTTTGACAAATTCAGTTTAAAAACATTAAAAACTACAGCCAAATATTTTTCACATGTGAGCTGACAATACAGTTTCCTGGAATACCCCTGAGACCTAAAACTGTCCAAGAACAAAACAATCCCGTCTGGACTTCTCACAAGGACAAAATTATTAGTTTGTAGTTTCAGTGGTTAACTACAAAAAAATGGCTAAACGTAATTTAACAACTTTAATCTCTTTGCAAATATAAATGTAGTTAAACTATCAGCAAGCTACTGCAAAATGTACTTGAACTACTAGTTGACTTATGTAGTTCACTATTCCTCAACACTGTCTATAGGATAGTAAAATTGGCATTTATTTCACCAAAAAACAAAATCTACAGATTTCTGACCTCACGGTGGGGTCACTAGAGACCTGTGTAAAATGGTATGTAGTTGACACCAAAAATGCCTGAAGCTGATGCACCTGTATGGCACTCAAGGTCTGGCCTTGGAATATGTGCAAAAACTAAGAACAGGTTTGTCCAAAACACAACTAACCCAAGAATTCAATAAAAACAAACCAGTCTGTGTTGTTTGGGCTTTTCTTAGCATGAGCAAAACTCAGAATAACCACACCCTCCCCTTTCTGTTATTGTCACCGTGCAGAAGTGTTTGCTGAGTATGTTCTTTTTGGTCTTATTATTTGAAGTAATTTGACGCAACCCGTAAAGGTCAATTGGTAGAAATAATACACTATTGCCTTTTTCATAACTGCTTTAATTCAAATGACAGAATTCAATGTCACCAGAAACATACTTTGTTTAGTAGTTTGCTTGCATCAATAGTATAAAAGCAATTTATTCCTTGACTGTGTAATTAGGGAACTTTCAAACTTTCCGTTTCAGTGAGAGATATATATTGATACATAATTTTTTGGTACATTTATGCATGTATGCTTACAGGTTCTCAACTTCCTTTTAGAAAATTGCAAAAACAGTACAAGCAAGCAACACTATCTTTTGGCAGCTGAAACAGTAGAACAACACACCTTTTATTCAATATAACATTTGTACCTGAAAAATCGTAATGACAACCCATAAATCTTACCTCAAGATCCATATGGTAAGGACGTGTGTTTTCTTGTTATTCTGCCATTGACGGTGTCAGACACTAAAGTTACAACAGTGTTATCAGTCCATGTCGTTTGCTCTGTAGGCTACTACAGAAAGTACCAACCAGAAAGCTCTGTCAGTCCAAGCACACTCCCAAAGCAGACAAACAGGTTCAAGTTTGCGCATCTAGCCACTGCCCCCATACATACAAACAAAACACACACAGTCATAGGCAAAACCTTTTGGAAAAAAAGTTAAATTAACACGACACTCCCTATATAAGTCATAATGAGGTGGGAAACAAGTGACAAACAATGCCTGTGTAATATGAAAATGGGAGGTACAGGTATGAGTCATGATTATCACAATACAATGGCAGGCCACACCAGCAAGGTGGGGATTGAAATGTAGAGAATGTATTACTGTGGGACACATCGGATTTATTCAGAGTAATCATCAGGGTGTGACAACTCGCCCTTCAAATGAGCACTGCTTATGTAAGAATAATTATCTTCAGGAATCCAAAATTGAAAGTAAAAAATGTCACTTCACTCAAGCTGTTATCCTAATATTTACTAACATCCTTTGTCCTTGGGGTCAATTTGACTCAGAAAATTTAAACTTGCAGAAAATGATTGTAGATTGTAATTTAAATTGTTAACACGTTTATGTGTCAGATACTTTGTCTCTTTGTGAACTACATACATCTCCCGTTAAATAAAACAACACTGCCCAATACCCCTTAAACTATACGAAAGTTATTGTAGGAATGTGTGAATTGCGTGTTCTCCTCCCTATGTGGTGTGAGCTATGGGAGTTCTTGCCATACACATCTTACTCCTGAACCGACCCTTGGTCGCAGAGATACCCACACCAAGCGATTCATTGCAGACTGCCAGAGCTGGTGTGCTGTGGCCCCTAAGTCCTCCTGCAGTCGATGGTCCCACGTGCTGCATGGTCGGCCACGTAGGCGCTTCCAGTCCCCACAAGGCCTCAGGCCACCTTGTGCCCAGACACTGAGTTTTAGGGCAGTGAGGGCCGCCGTATCCGCTGGCATCCTCCTCACGTGCCCGAAAAGGGAGTGACGCCTGGACTGTGCTGCGTATGTGACAGAGACTGATGCGTTCGGAGATTGTCTCGTTATTAACGAAGTCAAGCCAGCTGATTCCAAGGATGCAACACTGGCACCGCATGTGGAACGCTGGCGGTTTCCTGGCGTTTTGCTTTAGTAATGTCCAGGTCTTGGAGCCATAGCGAAGGACTGGGAGGGCGCAGCTGTTGTAAATGTAGAGCTTTGTCGCCAAGTGAAGGCGCCTGTTTCTCCAGACACGGTCCAGTTGATCGGCCGAGCACCTACTCATAATCCAATCGATGGCGCAACAGAATAGGGCCCCAGAGGTGCCAGGGAAGGAGTCCGAGATGACGCCTCCGACGCGCACACTGAGTGCAGCTCCTGGATGAGACTTGGCAAGAGAAGGGGATTCACCTTTGGATTTAAGAGCCTTCCACAGTGCGTTATGGTCCACCGAGTCAAAGGCCGCCTTGATGTTGATGTAGGCGACGTGAAGAGGCTTTACAAACTCATGGTGCAGCTCGGCCAGAAGTTGGGGGGCGAGCACCGCGTCCATTGTCAACCGGCCTTTGGTGAAGCCCGACTGCTGAGGGCGGCGTTGAGGGGTGAGTATTGGCTCTAGGCACGCAAAGAGGACGTGGCTAAAAACCTACAAGACAGCAAGTGGCTGGCCCTGTCGTCGAGTAACAGGGCAACGCCCCGTGTGTGGTTTTTACCTCCGGAGTGATCCATATAGTACCGGTCAATGCGGTACTCCCCCGTCCCTGGATTTGTGCCTCGGACATTCCGGCAATGCTTATCCGGCAGCACTGTAGCTCATGAACGACTGCTTCCGGGTAGCTAAAGCATAAGGAAGTATTTTGAAGATTATAAAATAGTTTTTGATGGTGACCCAAATATCAGCCACAACCACCAGGACAAATCTGTCTAAATTCTTAATATTTCATATGTTTAATAAAAATTAAACACTTGGCCCCCAATTGACCCCAAAGAACACTGACATGTAAAACATGTGTACAGGTTTTCGAAATCATATAGATGTTAATTTTATGTTTAGCCAGTCCCAATAAATTGGGGAAGGTCATTAAATATGAATCAAAATAATTGTCAACAATTTCTTTAGAGATGTTAAACATTGAACAAGGTCAAATTGACCCCAAAGACAATTTAGTGGTTAAACATTTTCTACAGCTTCACGTCACATTTATATTTACCAACACTAAAGTGTTGGGTCCAGAAAAACAGTCATCCCTGAGAAGATCGCTTCAACAACATTATTTACATACAAACAACACAGATTATAAAGCAGATGTGCATAATGGCTGTAACAACATTGCCAAATATTTTGCTGTACCTAGAAATAAATAGAAACCATTTGAGAATAAGATCCCTTCATATCACTGAATGTGCTTTGCCTTGTGTTGACAGTGTAAAAAAAAAAAAACAGCAGTTTATACTGGCAGCGTCAAACACGTCTTAGTGAATAACCTTTAAAAGTTGTTGCAAAGTAAATAGTTTATTTTATACATATATTATTTGAGGAAACTTTATTACCTAAATGTTATTATACACTTTATTTATAAATACTCCCTTTAATTAAAAAAACAATCCTTACAGAATTTGTCGAACACAAGTTAACTTCCGATCTCATTTACAAATTAAAAGCCCAGGAAAACTAAAGAAAGGCTAGATAATGGATACCAGAATCTGTAATTAAAAATAACCAATAGAAGTCCCATTAAAACTTTCTTCTCTGAAGTCTTTCAGCCCTCCACCTCTCCCCTCCCACCAACCAGTTTGTGGAACATAGAGTCTTCCTTTTGACAAAGAGCAATAGGGGTGTCAAACTCCACCACCTTTCCTGCATGCATCACCAGCACCCTGTCAGAATCCATGATGCTGTTGATCCTGGGGACAGGAAGAGAGACAGAACTGGTTTAAAAGGTTTTTTTTCAGACGAACAGCCCATTAACAGCATGTGACAGAGGTACTCAATTACCTATGAGCAATAGTGAGAACAGTCTTCCCCTGGAATTTCTCCCTGATTGTCCGTTGCAGCAGCTTGTCAGTCTTCTGGTCCACGCTGGCGGTGGCTTCGTCAATGCACAGAATCTACAGAGAAAGCCCCAGTTTAGAAATGGAGGAGGAAGGAGGGGGGAGGAGGAACACTGCTTCAGCTGGTTCTTACGTTGGTGTTTGTGAGCAGAGCCCTAGCCAGGCACAGTAGTTGTCTCTGGCCCACAGAAAGACATTTGCCCTTCTCTCCAACCTCTGCATCCAGCCCGCCTGCGGGGGACACCAGTTAGACAGCTAAGCTGCTTACAGCGCAAAAAAAAATAAGACCTTCATGCCTTCACTATTAAAAAAGCTTTTGCATTCTCTTCCTCTTCACAAATTTACCTTCGCTTCCTCCACCTGTATTTCTGTTTTTTAAACTTTATATTCTTGTTCATGCTTTGCCGTCATCCAATTCCCTGCTGCATCAACCCCTTTCTGGCCTCCTCCTCTCTCACCTATTCTGCTGACCAGCTGGCTGAGGTGACAGTGGTGAAGGGCTTCCAGTAGTCTTCCATCTGGTTGTCCTCCACGAGGGTCTAGGTTCTCCCTTACCGTCCCACTGAACAGGAAGGGGTCCTGGGGGATGATGGACAGCCTGGACCTGTAGAGGGCGCCAGCAGCAAAGAGTGTCAAACAGGCTGAACATAATGCTGTGAAACATTTAGAAAAAAAAAAGATATATATAGTTAAAGTCTGAACTTTTTATACACTTAGGTTGAACTCATTAAATTTTACAATATTGCCCAACCCTAGTGTGTGTGTGTGTGGGTATGTGTATGTATGTTTGTACGTAATCAAACCTTGCACACAAACATCGACCATCCTTAACAGGGACTATGGATGCCCAGTCTGACGGCACTGCACTCACCTGAGCTGGGCCAGCTTCACCGTGCTGATGTCGACTCCGTCCAGTAGAACCTGCCCCTGGTTGAGCTCCACCATGCGAAAGAGGGCCAGAAACAGGGTGGACTTTCCCGAGCCCGTACGGCCCACCAGCCCTACCTTCTCCCCAGGCCGGACCACCAGACTCACCCCGTCTAGGGCGTTAGGGAGACCCTCCCGGTATGACAGCTTCGCCCCCCGGAACTCCACCCAGCCCTGCTCCGGCCAGGAGGCGGGCACCTGAAGGCAGTGAGGTCAGAGGTCAATCCAAACAGAACCAGTGAAGGTCTCTCTGGCACTTAGAAGGCGGCTTTGTTGCAGCGTTGAGCCAATGGAAAGCTACTCGAATAGTCGGTATTGGTCGTCCTCTACCTGTGTCAGGCCGTGCTGGGGCTCAATGGGGAGGCTTGTGGCATACTCCTCGGTGCGTTCTACGCTGACCAGCTGCATCTCGGTCTGGGTGAAGCTGAAGATGAAGCCAGACAGCAGGCCTGTAATGGACAGCGCGTAGGACAGGGACAGACCTACCAGCCCTGCAACAAGAGTTATTATACAGGGAGACTTATTTAGATAAAATACATAATATGAGGAAATTACTGGAAATTATAACACATCCAATTGAGTCATGCAAGTACAAATACTTGTTAATGGTTTCCCGTCAATGTACTATCTGTGTAAATATAAGTGATATTCAATTGAATATGGATATATCAATGTACATCACGTTAATCACTTGCAGCTGTCAAAATAAAATCATCCATATTATTGTATAGAAAACTTATTCCCAACTTTTCATTAGTTTAATAATAATATAGGCCTTGAAATAAGTCTAAATTCAAGACATATTTTTTGAGGAACTTGTTTCTTCTATGGATTCTCAAGTTGGTATCTCTAGATCAGGAGAATCGTTTTTCAAGCCTTTCGAACAAGCCTTATTAATCTACAGTATACACTACTAATTTTGTCAAATTACACAAGAGATCACTCATAAATGTAATCACTTTTATAGGCTCCATAGTTACGGTTCCCTTCCATCTACATAACTGCATGTGAATTTCTGAGATTGAGAAATTACTACAGGCTCTGAAGCA
This sequence comes from Galaxias olidus, assembly GCA_026901105.3. Taxonomy (NCBI): domain Eukaryota; kingdom Metazoa; phylum Chordata; class Actinopteri; order Galaxiiformes; family Galaxiidae; genus Galaxias; species Galaxias olidus. Next base: position 271,431 of record JAPMUY010005955.1, read on the forward strand.
GGCATTATTACTAGCTATCCCATGGCAGCTGCTGACCTGGGTCAATAGACTTCAACTGGTGCTGGATGACGGCAATGATGCCAATTCCCGTCACCACAACGACGCCGATCATCTGCAGGCGGATGTCCAACCACTGCATGGCGGCGTTGCTAAGGAAAAGGCAGCGCTGATTCTGCTCCAGGCGTCTCTGGTTCTCCTCCTCAAACCTGGGGCCAATACAGTCAACAGCATTGGCTTCCCTAATAGGCCACAGTCTGACTAGCGGAGGGCCTGGGTCAGTGGTCACCTAATCATCAAGCCCTGTTTAAGACCGTCTAATCCACAGCAGGAACCCCTTACCCCTCAGCAGAACATCGTGTTGACTGGAAACCTCCAGGGCTTACCTTGCAGAGCTCTGCGTCGCCCGGATAGTGCCCAGGCCGCTCAGTGTCTCAGAGAAGTGGGAGTAGAGCGGCGACAGCGTGAGGCTGCACAGACGCTTGAGCTCACAGGAGGTGTGCCGGTAGAAGCGCTGCGTGCGGTAGTAGAGGAGCCCTAACGGCAGCAGGGCCACTAGGACCCAGGGGAGGCCCCAGCTCATCACCACCAGCATGCCCAGCAGGCCGAAGACGTTGGCCAGCAGGATGTTGAGGATGAAGGGTAGGCTGTCGTCCACCGTGTACAGGTCAGAGGAGAAGCGGTTTAGCACGCGGCCCAGGGGAGTAGTGTCGAAGAAGGTCACTGTGGCCTGGGCAGACACAAGCCAACAGGGAAACAGTGAGTGGTTTTAAAGGTGTTTTGGCTCTATGGTGCATTGCATTAACAGCCGCTAATGGGGGCGGTGAATCAGTGAAGAAAGGCTGAAGGCCATCGCACAGGTAGGCAGATTCACTACTTCATCCAGTAAATTCACATCAACTACAATTCCACTTTGTTTAATCACGCAGCTCCGTTGATGAGTTAGGTTATGCATGTCAGAAAAACAAATGAGTCATAACTATGATGCAGGCAAACCGATGCCTAATCTGTTTGGACAGGCTGAACCAGGTGCTTGGCTCTGGGTCAGGGCAGCCTGGAGCTCACCACCCACCTTAAGCACCCTGTCCAGCAGTCTGTTGTGGACAACTGATGCGGCGCAGATGGCTCCGTATGCAAATAGGAAGGCCCTGGCTGCAGTGAAGACTGTGTTGGCGGCAGCTAAAGAGCCGTACACCGTCAAGTAGAACTTCACGTCCAAGCTGATGTTGGTCAAAGTGGTCATCTCCACAGAAGACACAGGAAACCTGGGGGTGAAGAGTTTAGTCTGTGTTAGGACAGTAAATTACTTTAGAAATGACTCCCTCTTTTGGCTCTTTTCATCCACTTCCAACTCTAATCAACTCGATAACTACCTAAATATTTGGGACATTGGCTACTTTAAAGCAAGTTGGTAGACAGATATCTGAGCCTGTTTGTGTTGAGTCCATCGGAAGCCTGGAATGTCCATAGATGGAGGTATTAGTTTCCACAGGCAATTGGTTATGTTTCAAGGTAATTACGACTGAAAATCCCAGCTTGCTCAGGAATGTAAGGCCACGTTTTAAATGGTTTCTTTGAAAGAAGCAAACATCCTGCTAGACCCTGCAGCATTGGAAAGACTTTACTTCCTTTGAAACTCCCCAACCCCTCAAGGTACATCTCTCTTCATCGGTTCAGGTATAGCTCTGCAGCTCCCAAAGCAATATGAAAGTTCTGAAAGCACTTTTTAAGTGCAGCAGTGGCTAAATTAGGCCTTAGTGACTGCCTTTCTAATTCAACACAATAGTAAGTAAGATTTACAGTGAAACGGTTGTAATTGCTGTAAAACAGTTCAGGACACCATAGCACAAGCAGACATGTAAAGAGAGGATGATGGTTTCACTGGACTGCTTTTATTAGTTTGAAATTAGCTTGGGGACCTGCAGAACCAAGTCTTGAAGAATTGTGGATTATGAGATACATACATTTGATGGACTGCGTCTGAACGCAGCAACAAAGACATAAAAAGCCAGAGCCACATATACAACGTTGCTTCACATAGGCTCTAGGCACGCTACATGACAAAATGAACTCAATGAATCACTGTGTATTATTCTTCACCGTTGGACCATTGACAGCCCATTAAACTCACATTAGTCCTCTGGGTAGGAAGAGAAGCAGGCGAGGAGAGCTGGAGGCTACTGTCACAATACTTTGGGCAGAACCATTGTGCTTCAGCTCTGATATCCAGTAGGACAGCCACCAATCAGAAACGTTCTTGGAGGCTTGATAGGGTCAAACAAGAAAACAGTTTGGCAAATACAAAACGAAAACAAGCGGCCCATGCCAAAACCGACAGCAAGCAGAGCTTCTATCGATGCAATATATTATATTATTATAATACTTGGACAAAAATTTTGACAAATAATGGGCTCAAAGCTCAAATGATATTTATGCAGTAAGTATGCCATCTATTTAAGCAACTGAATAATATCATCATATACATTTCCATTTTTTTTAAAGTAGTGATAGAAATCCTTGTACCTTGCATAAGGAGGAGAGCCAGGAGGATGGAGGCAGACAGGACTCCGCCCACAGCTGTCCAGTAGGTGTAGTAAACCCTCCAGGAAAGTCTGCCCACTTGTTTCTGCTCATCACCCAAAATGGAGGACTCCATCTCGACTTGCTGCACATTGGATGGCACCGAGTCTTCTTCCTTCTCCATACCATCTGGCTCATATTAATATTAATAGACATCAATTGATATTATTTTAACTAAAGTATTGCCAGAGTGGACAAAAGGTCTATTATAACTTCTATGATAAACAACAGCCTACCTTTCTCCTTAGCATTGCTGTCATTTTTCCTGTTTTTAGGGTCTGCCTCTACCAAATGAAGGACCTCTGCAGGTGTACCTGTGAAACAAAACCAGGACAGATTGTTTGTTTAGTCGTAATTTTCTTTCAGGGCGTTAAAAGGACACTTCTGAGCTCATGTGAACTTCCATACAACCTTATTAGCATAGCTCATGTTTGCATACATAAACATTTAACAACTAAATGTTTAATTAAAAATTATCCCCCACATAAAGTAATCTTGTATCCTAACTAACTAGCCGTCCAATAGAAAACATAAATGAACGTATATAAACTTATTGTGCATATAAATGACTTTTGGTACCTGTTTTCATTATCTTTCCGTTGTCCATAAGGACAACTACATCTGCTTTGTGAACAAACTCTATGCGGTGAGTGCAAAGGATTCTGGTCTTGTTCCTGAGGATTCCCATAATGCATTTTTGCATGAGATGGAGTGCCACATCAGTGTCAACAGCTGCCAGTGGATCATCGAGAAGGTAAACGTCTTTGTCCTTAATCGTTTATAAAACAAGGGACAGAGAAACAAAAACCTGTACTAAACTATCATACAAAATATTACAAAGATGGCTTGCAATGATAATAAAATAAGAGACAAATACGTTCTCTTAATGAACAATGACAAAGGACTAAGACATGAGAACAGATGGCAGGTTACTGGTGAATACTTACCAAGTAAACCGCCCTGGCCAAGGCGAGGCGAGCCTTCTGTCCTCCGCTCAGAGTCACTCCATTCTCTCCCACTTCCGTCCTATCTCCATCAGGCAAAATCTGCACAAACAGTCGCTGCAGTGAGAACAGCGTGATTTTGAAATCTAATCATTCACTGTGTCATTAAGGCAAAATCGCCTTTGCTCTTCCCAGACCCATTTGAATTCAGACACTATTTTTGTATGTATATGTCCAATAAAAGCTAGATAAACAATGACTAGCATCTTGGAACACTCCCCTGCTAGTCCAAACCAATAAGCTTCAGGTGTGTGAGTAGATCCGTTAGGATGACATCTATGCAATGATGCAATCTAACCATAGGTCTATTGTATTCCACTGAAATCAACAAAAGGTTAACATGTCTTCGAAATAAAAGAGATTAACTGGGCCAAAGAAAAGCCAGGGGAGAAACATACAGAAATAATGAACTGGGAGGACCATCAAAAAACATGCTCCATTCTCCTACCAAAGCCCTGACCAGTCACTGCCAATTCACCTGGAGTTCGTCTGTGTGTCCTATGTCCTAAGCAAGTCTGTCGTAATATGTTGGGTGAGCAATTTTGGCACAAATTGGCTGCCATGGTATCCCTCAGACTGAGTGTTGTGTTTGATACCTGTCGGTCCATTCGTTGTTCGTTCTGTGTAATTAATTGGTGACCAATTTGTGTGAAACACTTTGAGTCTCGAGAAAAGCGCTGAAAACGAAATAAAATTAATTATTAATTATTATAATTGAGGAAGACAGAGTCTCACGTTGAGGTCATCCATAAGTGCACAGGCCTCAATCACATTCTGGTAGAAGGTGCTGTCGTACTTCCTGCCAAACAGGATGTTTTCCCTGATTGTGGCGTGTTGTATCCATGGTTCCTGGGTAGCCAGACCAAAGCCACATTCTCTTCCCTGGACATGCACCACACCTCCAAGCCTAAAAGAAAGACCATTGCAACGGACCAATTTCATCAACATGCATGAATTCATGTCTGTTTTCAGCGCTACAAATACATCTGTACGTAGACACCCACAATCTCCAATACCTGTTGAGCTCTCCAGTGATGGCAGCTAATAGGGAGCTCTTCCCACAGCCAACCTTGCCCACCACAACAACAAGGGTGCCCTGAAAGATCAGACATCACAGTAATTATGCACCATTAAGAGGCATTTTACCTCATCAAACTTTACAATTACTATGTACCAGTTAGAAGCATTTTACCCTATCAAACATAACTATCATTCTACAGATTTAATGCCTTGCATGTTCCATGTTAATTTAAAAGGGCTTCATTTGGTTGAAATACTTGATTTTAATGTATTTAGAAGAACAGCAGATGTCCTCTCACTTGAAATGCCACATACCTTAGTGACATTAAGATTAAGGTCCTCTAGCAGCAGACTCCCTTCAGACACCCTGGTCTCTGTCCCTGGCTCTGTGGGCTGGGCTGGTCCAACAGGGGGCTGCCAGGAGAAGGAGCCCTGCTTCATTAGGATGGGTGTCTGAGGGTCCTCTGGAGCCACTGTAAACACAGCCCAGGCTTGGTCAATTTACAGTATAACAGATGATCATGTGGTACAAATGGGGGGTCACTGGTCAACCGAGAAATTAAAAGAGAAGGGTGGAAAGTTGATTGATAAATGTATCTGCAAAATATCTGCTTTCATGAATAATATATAGACTATACTAAACGGATGTGCCATGAAAACCTGTTGGCATTCCATTAAATAAGTATTCATAATGAATCCTAGGCTGTATACCAGAGAGGCCCACATTCCGTACCTAGACTGTAATACGTGCGAAGGTCCTGATTGGCCAGCCGGATAAAGCGCTGGATGCGGTCCAGGGACACCTTGGCTTCCAGGGTGCCGTTCAGAACCCAGGGGAAACTGTTGAGGGGCTGGATAAGCATGCCAACCAGAGCCAGAGTGGTGAACACCTGCAGCCAAAGTCATCATGGGGAAGGGTTTGAGCATAGATGACAAGGTATGTGGAAAGATCTTTTATCCTGTGAGTATCCATTGACAATGAAATCACTATGTAAATACTTTGATGGGTATATGGTATGTATGTCAGACTATGTGTACAAATGTACAAACATTGTTTACAGACTAATACAATTCAGATTATCATAAAAGCCAGATTTGTATTGATTATGTATGGAACTACTAAATATCTTTGAATACATACTCTATTTATCCAAACCCTTGTCTGGACTGTCTGACTTTGTTAGCGTTTCTGTCTTTAGTTTTCAATAGTCAATCAATACCGATTGCCTTGAAAACCATGTATGTGTGTGGTTCAGTGTAATTTGACCAAAAAAAAACAGTCATAAGAAACTTTATGCAAGTGGCCTACTTTGGCTGCAGTTAGTGTGTTCCCCAGCAGAACGTAGGTGACGAAGGTGAGGATGGAGATGACAACGGGCAGTGCAGCCCAAGTGTACACGCACATGGCATCCAGGTACTTGATGACCTTAAGGTGGGACAGCTCTTGTTTTCGACTGTCTGCAATTTTCTGGGCAAAATGAGCCTCCCAGTTGTAGAACTTGATGACTCGTATGCCAAATAGAACCTCTGTCATCAGCTGGAGACAGTGGAAAAACAAAGACACATTACTACTTTACTGAGTGTCGACTACGGCAACAGTCGAGCATCATGGCACAGCTGGGAAACGTCTGATTTCCTGGTTTCATGACTTTCACATGACAAATAATAACATCATAAAAAACACGTAGGCAAATGGAAACTTCTTCATGAAACCCACTAGCTAGCTGGTACCAACAATGCACTCACCTTGACTCGGCTGTCCTTGTGCCTGAGCATGTGCTTGTTGTTCTCCAAGATACGAGAGGCCAGCAGTTTATTGAGTGGCACCAATAACAAGGCCACACCAAGCCCGCCCAAACAGGAAACACCCACCTGCAGGTACAGCAGGTAGAGGGCAATGGAAAACTGGAAGGGCAGACTCCACACCTCGTGAAAACTGTTGAAGAAGTTTACCACGCGGTCTGTGTCTGTACTCATGAAGTTGACCACCTCACCCAGGGAGAAATGAGTCAGGCCACTGCCATTGACCCGCAGGGCTTTGCTGTAGATGGCTGACACCAGGGCTGCACGTGCACACAATGATACCTTGGAAACTTCAAAGACAAAGATGTTTCGGAGGAGGGCAGAGACAAGGGTGCTGGAAAAGAGTCCGAAAGCACACAGTGCACCTTGGCTGACGGGCGCGTCTTCTTCTTCCATGTAGCCCACTAAACTGCTGAGTAGCAGGGGTCCTGCAAAACCCAGCATGTTGCCTGCTAGCTTTAGCAATCCTAGCATGTAGTACCGGAACCCAAAGGCTTTGTGCAACACTCTCAGCAGTCCTACCTCCCCACTGCCCATGTCTAATGATTCCTCCTGGTGGGGGTATGTCCATGTGCCATTCTGTAGACTTTGGCTAGTTGGCCTGGGCCATTCTTCTTGACTACTGTCCTGTGCTGCTGCTCCAAGTTGACAGGCCTCCCAGCAGCGGTGGAAGTATCGCCTCACGGTGATGGTGCGTAACTTCCTAGGTAGGTGATAGACGTCAGATGGTTGGCCCAGCTGCCCACACTCCCCTCGCCTCAGGAGAGGGTTTAACCACAAGTATAAGAGGCGAGAAAAACAGCTACTCCCATCCTCTGCGACCATCTCCCCTGTGGCTGGATGAGAACTCTCAGGAATGAGGGGAGAGCTGTCCACCGCGTTGACATACAAGGTATGGCCAGCCTCACTGCTGCAAGGGAATACAAATGCCACGCAGTAAACCACAGGGGGGAACACCCTCGCCACTGCAAGAACCAGCCGTGTCACTCCAAGAGGCTCCGCAAGGTCCACATACTTTCCAGTTTGAAAATAAATTAACAAGGTGACCACCAGGTTAGGAGCAAGTAGGAGAATCAAAAAAAGTAGCAAAGGAGGACCCCTGGTTCTTCTGTAGACCGATCTCTGAAGGACAAACATGGTTCCAAAGTGGACCAGCCAGGCCAAGATGGCACAACCACCAGCCAGTACATCCAGGTACATGTCAGGTTGGTGCAAGAGGCCCACCAGCAGCACATCTCCAGCATAGAGCAGGACCATGATGAGAGCCACTGCCACCCTGAGGCTCCAGGCACACGCAGCCGATGTATTGGTTAGGCTGCATCTAGTATGTGTTACATGTGTGTAGACATGGGACATTATGGAAAGGTGAAAAAAGATATAGATTAAACTCAATTTTGGGAAAATAATACACTTAAGGAAAGCAATAATAACAAACCACATGGCATATTTACTTACCTTGGAATACTTAGATAACAGGCACTGAAGACTGCTAGTGCTGCATAAGGCAGGGCTCCAAGGACCAGCTGGTTAAAACAGGGGCTAATGGTCCCATTTTGCCACAACGGGAATGGATCATGACTATCTGAATGGCAGAGGCCTGATACCAAATCACTTGGGCCAAAATGTGTCACTCCTCTCCAATCCATTCTCCTATGCTATGGTCTGGAAAGAAGTTTAGCATGGAAACCTTCCATGTTTTTAGGCAAATTTAGGAATTTTCTGTCTTGCCTACGTGTACTTATTTTTCGTTCATTACATCGAGATTCTCCAATTCGATAATACATCCTAACCTAACCTCTTCCACACTTCTGGCTAAAACCGGAGGATTCAGAAATATAGGATTTGACTTAGTGTAGCCCGCTAACCCGAGCTAGACCTAGCTTACTGACGTAATACATCCAGATAACTGATCCATGCATGAAACAACTAATCGAAACGAAGTTTGGAAAAAATACTGAAACGTCATGGAAGTGTTTCACAAATAATTTTCTAAGTGATCAACGTTACCAGTGGGTTTGCATAGCAGCGATAACATGTTTGTTATTGTCATCAAGTCTCGCTGGCTTCATCATACAATATTGTCGATGACCGATGACATCATCGACATTTTCACAATAAAAGTACAACCCTAATTCCCACATAGAAATAACTAACCCAACTCTTCATGACTTGAATGCTTTATTCAGTGGTTAACTGTAAAAAGGATCAGCTTTCTCTGTACTAAGCGCTTTAATACAAGTTATAAAATCCTGTTAAATGCTGGATTTCTGGGGTCCTTGCAATATAAAGAAAAAAACAATTGTTGGCTTACAAAATATGCGATAAATAATAACTTTAAGAGCGCCTTTCTAAAATTCCAAGGACACTTTACAAATACAAGGATGCATTGATAAAGCATAAAGGGTTACAAAAGATGAAGCACATATTTAAACAAAACAAAATTGAGTGATTTAACCTTGTTCAGCGATCACATTCAGTACTAAATTGTAAATAAAAATACAAATATTTATATGATTCTAGTAAACATTTCCTTGGCTCAAATGTATGTAACATAAGTTGCACACTAGTTAAAGAAATTCTACAAATAAAGTTCCCTGGAACAAAAAAAATGCTCTTAAATATCAGATTGAAATGTCTATGGCGCTTTTAATTAAAAGAACAAAAACAATATTGTACAAAGCAGGAAAGAAACTGTACCATGTCACATTAGTTTTTATTCCTTACACACTGTACAGAATTTATGTCTTTCCCCATCTGGCCAAGCCAGCCACATTACTTGGCAGTGTAACCTTTATCCTACATTTTATGGTGTCTACCAGACACATTGTATATACATTGTCAGACATAAAAAACATAAATATGAGCGGCCCACACTTTCCCTTTTCAGGTCAAATTTTGGATTAAAAGTATCCCCTCGAATTTGTAAAATATGTATGAGGCAATTGAATAAGAGGACACTGGCTGCTATGAAAATATTAGAAACAAAATGTTTGTTTTCTGTTATGCAAATAAAAATATTTTTTCATGTACTATTAATTTGGTGTAAAGTATGTATAGTAATACTGTACATCTTGAAAGTAGCATTAGGATACGATATAATATCAAAAGGTCAGCAGCTTTCTCAACTATTTCCTCAATAACATGTTTTTTTTGCTGTCTGCACGTACATGTGTTCAATATATGCAGTATGGAGTTAATCCGCTTTGAAGTCATCTTTGGTAGACACCCCAACACTTTTTGAAATTATGTCATTTTTAAGAGTCCCTCTGAAAGGTCTCGCATATTACACACACATATGAGACCTGGAGATATAGAGACTGTAGTTCCTATTCAATGCTAGAAAAGCTATCTCATAGCTTGTAAAATGTGTAAAATATATAAATTCCTCATTCAGAAAAGAATATTTGCTTCAAACGTCAAATGGTTATACAGCGATGCCAAAGTTACACAGACATACCATGTGTAATTAATGATAGCCTGAGAAAGAGTCAGTGTACTTTTCCCCCCAGATTGTGACATGATTGTCAAGCCAGGCCAATATTTGGAAACATAACATTGAAGCAAAATAGTACAGAAAACGTATGCAGACCTACGTTGGTAATGTTGATCACTTGATCATTTTTGATTATTCTATTAAAAGGAGTTGTGAAAGACATCGTCCAATGTTTGTTTCTAATAATTTACAAAAAAAAAAGATATTGTGAACGCAAACTTAAGTAACGTTTCCAGAGTTTAAAAGTGGTTTCCAATACTGATCCTACAGGCCCTTTGGGTAGTAATGTATTTTGAACATTATTTGCTGAAATGCAAAGTTAATCTCTAAAATGAAACTTGTATTATTTACAAAATAAAGAATTTCTGGCATAAATTAAGAACTTCATAACCAAAGCGCTTCACAATTTATTTTCCACGCACTCCATAATAACTAAAAACAACTTTTTTCTAACCCGCAAAAAGAAAGTTCAGATAAACGTAAGGGGACAAGATTGGTTAGAGTCCTTTAAGCTCTGGTGCTTTTGTCCAGACCATTCTGTCTACAGTGTTCTTTTGCACCATCCATGCTTCAGGGTTTGGGCTTGGCATTGTATGTGTGAAGTCCTCATACACAAGAAGTGTTGTCCATCTGTCCTTTTGAGAATCAAGTCTTATGTGAGCAGATTAACCAATCTCTCAGCCTACCCATTCAGCCTATGTAGGTGAGTTGGCTGCCCCTTGGGAACAGACAACCATTACAAAAAATACCATCCCATATCAAATTGACTGGAAAGAGTTCTGTGTCTGTGAGGAAGGACCGGTATGTACACATGGCTACACCGCATCAAAAAGGAGTGAGGAGAACCATAGGGTTAAGGGAACTTCCCATTATGGGACAACAATGTCCATCTTTATCTTGTCCACAGTCATTCTGTGGAGTTCTTGAGGGCATGCTTGTGTAGATAGCTCACAAGTTCTTTGTGTTTATGTGCGTTTTGTAATGCTTCGTCAGGTGATCACTCCTCATAAATCGTTTCTGACACTGGCTGCACTCAAAGCGTTTGTCTCCTACAGAGAAAAACAAAAAAAGTTAGGCTTAGTTACACAACATTATAATCCAGTGGTAATACAAGTGGTACAACTATATGCATGCACAGCCAAAATGTCAAATCTGTAAAAAACATAAATGTGCTGATGTGCACCTTAGTAGGAAATAGATTTCAAAGGTACTTTTTTGTAATAGGTTTTATGCAAAATAAATAACTTCTCAGACTAACAAAAACTATAAACATTTTATATGACAGAGATGTTGTTATTCTGCCCAAGCTGTGGCTAGCTAGCTGATGCTGCTTGACCTGGCTGGAAGTGATAGACCTGGAAGGTCAGGGACGAGGAAGCGCATGATCTCAAGTAAGATGCTAACTAATGAGTGTATCAAACCTATTTGGCAGGCACTCATTTAAAATTTAATTATTACTGCAGCTGTCAGGCCTTGACATTTGGTAGTGTCAGCCTACCTGTCTGCTGCGGTATGTGCTGAATTTACAAACAACAGAGGTCTTCTATTTTGAATGCAGGTTTTCCTGGTTTGACTGGCTGTGTATGGAGGTAGTGGTCAAAGTGTTTTGTGGTGCAGACAAACCTGTGTGCGTTCTAGCATGTCGCTGCAGCTCGTCGCTGCGCGTGAAGCGTTTCCCACAGAACACCCAGTTGCACACGAAGGGCCGCTCGCCGGTGTGCAGCCGCACGTGGGCTCTGAGGAGGGATGTTTTCCGGAACGTCTTGTCACAACCAGGGATGTGGCAAATGTGCTTCCTCTTCCCAACTTCACCAGGCCTGCATAGCACCGCATTCAGACACACACAAACCCTGTTGAGACACTCATTTCCCCTTTTTTGACAAATATAAAGTTGCTGCTGATCCAGAATAATACCACAGGTCTAGGACAACTTGCCGTTTTTCTGCGTCCTTGCAGTTGGGGCAGGTGCAGGCAACGCGGCGTTTCTTCTCTCCAGGCTGAGGGGGCAGCTCCAGGGCCAAGGCCTGCTCCACGTGGACAGTCTGCTGGCCTTGAGCCCCCGTCAGCTGGAGCCCCCCGCCCTGCATGGTCTGGACCGTTAAGTGCTGCTGCCCTAAGCCACACAGCAAGCAGACGGCAACACGTTAACACCCACTGAAGTCAAACAATGACAACATAAGAGGTGTTTTTCCAGTGGTCAGGGTTCGGACAGACAAAATTGGGGAGGCCAGGGTATTTACTCAATAATGACAAACAAATACTATTACATGTAAACAACAGTGGAAGAGAGAAACTCACACACCTCTTCTGTGCAAGTCAAACACAAAACACAGAAAAGCTTAAACGACACATAGCAGGCTACTCAAATTATGAACTGAACAAGAGGGTGGGCTGAATTGACTCTACAACTAGACCTATAAAACCAGCTCCAAACTAGGGCTTACATTTTATTTCTGTGTAAGAACATAGATTATGAATAATAAGTAAATAAAAATTAATTAATTAAATACATTAATAATCGTATGCTTTCATAAACTATAAGACTTGTAAGACAGGAAGTCAAAACACCCCCGTTTCAGAACTTTGTACTAGCCCAAATTTAGACTGTTCAGAAGAATAGTGAAACTTATTCACTGTTTACAGCCCTAGTCCAAACTGAAACCCATACATGCTTAGGCACACGGCTACCTACTCACCTCCTGCATTAGTGATGGTGACGGGAACCCCCTGCACCTGGACCCCATTGATGTTGATGGTCTGCACCGTCTGAGCAGCTGAAGAGAGATTGGCCGTGTTCAGAGCAATCATCCCCCCGGCTGGGGCCAGCTTTGGTAGGGTCCTCTCTTTGCGTGCCCCCGCCATCGTTCGTTTGGTTCCAGAGACAGGGGACAAAGAGGTGGCTATAGAAGTGGTGGGCGTCGATACGGCTTCCTGCTGGATCTGCACGGTCTGCCACTCCCCTGAGGCAGTTTTGAAGAGGATCTAGGTGGGTCACAATGTTGTTGGTTACATGGTATGATATTCATAGATAAACATTTTCATATGGGTTTTAACTTTCTGTGTTAGACCATGCTTATGGCCCTTAGAGAACTGTCAGATTGTCTGGGTATCCACCTGGGTGGGTGGAGGATCCGCGGGTGCCACCTGCCTTTGGGGAACCGTGGGCAGGGTGGCAGAGGCAGCCTGGACCACCTTGAGGGCCTGCTGGGGGATCTGGACCATCTGCTGCTCGGCTTTGGGCTGGACTAACTGGACTTGCTGCACCATGGCTGGCTGGCCTGGGCTTTGAACTATCAGAAGGTTGTTTCCTGCCTAGAGACAGAAGCAGAGGCCATGAGCACTGATATGCAAGCACCTGACAGAATGATGTTAACTGTAGGATTAAAAAAAAAGAAAAGAAAAAAAATCTAAGATGAAAAAAGAACTGGACTGTATGAAATACTCGGTATCAGTAAGTGTTGTTGTCAAAGTTAGATGACTACTAGTCCAAATGGTCTTTGGCATTGCCAGTCTAACCAGTTGTCACATCAAAATCTTAGCGCTGCTCCAAAGACCTACATTTTTCAAATAAAAATATTAATACAAATGCAGTCTCCAGACTTTTTCCATTATCCATTTCTGCCTAAATGTGCTTTAAGACTATGCTGTTTCTTCCATTTAAGTCTGTAGTGGAGGTCTGCTCTGTCTTCATTCCGCGAGAGCTGCATATACTGTGATGCCCCAGCCTATGGCAGGTCCCCCACTGAAGAGGTAAAAGGGGAGAGCCGGCCCTTTAAGGCAAGGCTGAGGCTGGGAGAGCTGATTGAAGGCCTCTACATTCCCCCACACCTTCTGAGCTCCTGGCCACTCCCCTCACCTGAAATTAATTAGAATCACTATTTATGCCTTAGGTGTTGGCTGCCACAGAGAGAGAACAGAGGCAGAGGACACTGTGAGGAGCAGCAAAAGAGAGAATATCACAGCAAGGAACAAAGGAGTAAAGACCAAGGACCCAGGAGAGTGGAACACCAGGGACAAGACTGGGAAAGGAACCGGGACAGGTTGGCCCCTCACCCTCTTGACCAAATTAACCCCTATTTCACCCCTCTGCCTCTCTTTCCCCAAGGAGCTCGTCTGCTCGCCAACAAGTTGAAGACCGCGGTCCGGGAAGAAGTTTTGTTTCATTATTACTCCCCCTCCCTTTTCCCCACAATCTTTCATCATTAAAATAAGTGTTCACCTTCACCCTGCTCTCCTTGTATTCCTGAGTTCAAACCCCCAAAACCTCTGCTGCACAGCAAGGCTTGCCAAACTACGTCAATCTTCTGTGATGCGAAACTAACACAATGCGCTGTAACTCTAATTTACAGTAAAAGGGGAACTGGCTCAACTCACAAAAGGTGCTGCTGAGCAGATTTACAGTTACATTTGTCAATGTCACCTTCGCAAAGCTTGCTTTCATTTGCAGCAGAGGCCAGTTCATATATTAAGGTTTACGAGACTTCACGTAAGCTTACGTTATCAATATTTTGGTATTTTATTTGATCATGGTAAAAATATGCGAATACAATGATATTTTAAAGAATGTCTGTATGCACGCTCCCAAAATATAGCCTCCACTAAGCACTGCCCCAGACCCATTACACCAAGAGCTTGCTTCCACAAGAATTACTGAACTCATCATACGTCTTAAGGTAAAGTTTTTCATACCTGGATAATATTGTCCGACGTCTCTATCAGTATAGTTTCCATGGGTTCTGGGGGAGGGGAGGCGGGCTGTGGAGGAGGCGGAGCCGTCATCACCACCTTCTTCTTCCTCCCACGTCTGCCCTTAGTGGGAGCTGTGGGAGCGGCTCCTGCCACCTCGGTGACAATCTGAGTCCCGCCCACCTCGCCGGTGGCCACGTTGAGAGGTAGCGTGAGTCCACCAGGCAGTCTCACCATGTTGGCCGTGTTGTTGTTGGGCTTCCGTCCCCTGGGGGAGGGCTTGATGGCCACAGTCTTCTGGGGTGTGACTGGCGTGGCAGAGGGCATGGTCATGGGGGCCGTGATGATGGCTTGGTTGGTTCCGGGGATCAACTGGATCTGCCCCCCCTGCTGCATCATCTGGATGGTCTGTGTGCCTTGCATCTGGGGCACAACCTGGTACTGGATGTTGGTGGTGGGGTTGGTGCGGCCCGGGCTCTGGATGGTTAGCACGATGGGGCTGCCAGGGCTAGACGAGCCCAGCCCAGCAGGAAGCTGGATCACACCTCCCTTGGTTGACAGGAAGCTTAGGTTTTTAGGAGGGGCGGGGGCGATGGGAGCAGGTTTGATGGGGAGGAGCCTGCGAGGCTGGGGCTGAGCGGGAGGTGCAGTTACTGGAGCCTGAGCAGCAGGGGGGCCAATCTTACTGCAAGTGGCAGCTAGAAGGGCTAGAGGAGAGGGCTGGGAATCCTGGTGGCGAAAAGCAACACAGATTGAAGAGAAGCAAGGAATGACACAATCAGTTTCTCTTTATCTGTAGAGCACAGCTCGACTGCTCTAAAATAAACAGACTTCTGTTAGCAAGACATGAAAAGTTTTGACTGACAGCTTTCAATTGAATTGGAACAGAACATCTGATAATGACTCACTTGAGAGGAAGTAGCAGAGGGCTGGAGATAATCGCTGGGATTGACAGCGACAGTGGTGGCCATACTGTCCTGTTGATCTGCAACACAAATTTAACAAAGACATGATTTATGATGCTACACTAGAGAATTACAGTCCACCCTGTAACCTAGAAGAAGAAAAAAAGCGTGATATAAGAAAGTGTCTGCCACACCAGCAAAAGGCCTATTTCCCAGTAGTTTCATTGTGTAGTAGTTTCATTGTGGCAGTCACTAACCATCCAAAATACTATTTCGTACAGTATAACCACACCAGTGCCAGCTTGATTGGATTCCCTTGTATCTGCACCAAAGGCACTAGCATGTGGTGTTATGACATCTCTGTTCTGTTTGGCCCAAGTTTTCCTGCTGCTAAAATATTCTAGGTTTTATTCTAACTGGATTGAGACAAGTATACGTTTAAAGTTTATCTCTGCAGTGAAAGCAAACTATTTAGTTAGAAACGTTTATGCTGTGCGATGCACACGAGTTATTGGTCTGTGCACTACAAGCTAGTAATGTAATGAGCATTTTGTGTTTAACATTTTACAGTGAATGGGCACTGTTTCCAAGTTAATGTTAGCTGACCCGTAACTCAGTTTGTATACAGTTTATATTGACGAGTGCAGAAGACAAGCTATTTCAAATCAGATGGTAGCTCAAGCTGATGCAGACATCACCATCAAACAATGAAAATTGTTAACCGTAGCTACAGAAAAATTTACTTAAAATTAATGTGGAGAAGAGTTTAAGCGCGAATTGAAAACAGCGCCGCCATACAGGCTGCTAGCTGAATAGTTGACTGCAAGTGTAACAGATAGCGACCAATAAAATGCTTAGCTATCATAGCTGTGTTAGCTGTTTGTGGTTTAGCAAAATGATTTGCTGACAAGCTTTCGTGCAGTATTTAGAACGAGGATGGAGAGTAACATAAACTACATCATTATGGAACGTGCATTGATTTACTAAACGCAAAACGTATGGCAAAATGCAAGGCATAGCAAAAATAACAGCTTGTTTGCGGTAATTAAAAACAAACATCCACTTACTAGCTAGCTATCAGCAGGTAGCTAGCACCTTTGACAAGCTAACGCGTAGCTAGCAAGTCAAACTCTTTGATACTGAAAAGGCAATCATTTACCGGAAGTGCATAGCTTACTCGTTTGCACAATACGTACAATTCAATCTCAAACATGCTGATTTATAGTACATAATGTTCTAACTATTTGGCAAAACCCAAACAAATGTTTTACTAAGTACAATGAAATATAAACACCAATGTTTTAATTCCTACCCACCGCTCATGACGACATTCGTTCTCCGTGAGCCTTCAAGAGCAAGCCCATGCAAGAGTCCGCCCGCGATCGTGCACCAATCCACGCACAATGGTTTAATGAATGATGTCAAGTTCAACCAATCACCAACAGTATTCTGTATGATTGGCATTGCATTTAACAAATCAAACGACAAGGTTGGCCCACGACAACGACGGACAACAATAGCACCAATGGTCTATCGAGATTAGTTTGTGTAGGGCGGGAGTGCCTAAGTCTACCCCTTCCAGTTGACCACCGTGGGACATTATTATTTCGGAACAAATATGTTGGTAGTCAACGGAACGGCGAGAGACAACTTATCTTTTGATCTCGAATGAATTGTTCCATGAAGTACACATGATGTTTGTCAATTTAAAAGCTAGTTTTGCACGTCAACAAAGTCTCAATTTGTCGAAATCCTTTGACGTATAAGACTGAAAATACGTAATTAGAAAGACTACAAACCAAACAGTCGCATAAGGGCTAACGTTAGCTAGCTGACGTGACTAGTTTAACACTCACCCAAACCTTGTAGAGCAGGTCCCGTATGCTAGCTCTAACTGAACCCACTAACTCTCCTTTCGCATAGCTGCTGCTCTTATCATGGGCAACTTGTTATGATTTTCACCTATTTTAATACTTTTCCCCTTGTTCTAGGAGAAACAGCTCAAAAGTGCCAAAGAAGTGACTGGTGACGTAAACTGCGAGATGAGCGATGTAGTTCATCGAGAAGGCTAACACAAAACTCAACATTACTTTCATGTTTTACGACAAACTGCAACTTATTGGACGTGCAAAATAATCTTTTAAATTGACAAAGATCATATGTGTAATTCATTGCACAATTCAAACGGGATCAAAATATAAGTAATCTCTCGCCGTTGACTACCATACATATTTTTTCCAAAATAAGGTCCCATGGCGGTAAACCGGAAGGGGTGGACTTAGGCTCTCTGTCACACTTGGCCCAAATTGCACTGACGCATACTGTGTTCAATGCGAGTTCCCAGGCGATGTGTCAGAATTCAGAGTGACATCCATTTTGGTCAATGAGCTTGACGTTATTTGAATTTACTGATTATCTGTAAGCATCAAAGATATAAAAAGAGGTCAGCATTCATTATTACAGCCTTGCTGTAATGCATGCGTTTTGCTATTTCAGAAATATGGTACAAAAACAAATTGATGTAGATTCTTGATTTACCCAAAATAAATCTAGGTATTATTATCTGGTCAGTTACCGTACTTACCTGTTCTCAGTAGGAATAGTCTGTACAAGCTAAGACATAATCATTACTGAATTCTTACATTTCGTCTGAGAGATACAGTATAACATAGTTATAATATTAACAAATTAACATTGTTAAAAAATTTAGTTAAAGTCAGGTTGATTTGCTTGGTTATGTAACAAAACAGCTGGATTCTTCTTGATGAGAACTAATACATTTTAGAGGTGTCATATTCACTCTCAGTTAGTTGTCTAAAGGTCTGCTCAAAGATAAGGCAATCATGTGAGTGATGTGGGTAGGAGTGTTGCCATGGAGGATGAAAATGTGGCACAGACTCCACAACTGATAGATGTTGTGTCTTTACCTATGTAAGCTTTGGTATTTGCAAATGCTGTCAAAATCTTCATTCAATATTTTCATTCTTCCACCTAAACCATCTGGGTTATAACTGACTCATAGGATTAAACACGATAAACACATTGTTTCCCCAATTATCAGTCCGCAGAACCAATCCCTGTGAATACCAATTTCTTGCAATGAACCACTAAAAGCATCATATGGAATGTGATGCATTTTTAGGGTAGCCAGCGATACAGCCTTAATTGATATTCCATGTAGGTATTTCAGTTGTTGAATATGCATATAATATTGATCTTAATGGGAATTTAACAAATAAGTGTGACTATATTTAAAATGTAAAAAAGGTAATAATTAAGGGGAATTACGTATATATTTTTTCTTATGAAAGATTATTTCAATATTTTGTTTATACAAATGTATACTTCACATATCATGCTCATTTGATCCGTAAAAGACTGGTACAAATACCTTTTATGAATATATGTGTCCTATAAGCGGTCATGGGTGTGCAATAACAATATGTGTCTAATCTGTTTTACCAATAAGTAGGAACAGGCAAACAAGTCATTTTGTCTGTTTTACTGAAAAGGTTCAGCCAGTTGCGAGCTTGGCATACCAAGGAACATGATGGTCGAGTTACAATCAGGGATCTCCACGAATCAAAATTAACGGATAAAGATAAACCGTGGTATTCTGAGGGCCTCTTCAAACAACTACCTTCTTTCTGGCAGGAAAAAAAACAAGGTAATGACAGCAAATATTAGTTGAACAAATGGGACTGCAGCGGGATTTGAAAGTCCGGTTCAGTCCAGGTACACTGGGCATCTGTCCAGGGATGGATTCAAAGTCAAAGTTTAGGTTTTCATTCATTGTTCCACTGTGTTTGCAGCTGGAAATACATCTCCAGTCCATTCACTATGAGGCTATATCCTATTTCTGTCTTTTCATGTGCACTTTGTATGGACAGTATTCTAGCATCCTGCCCCTTTCTCTTCCTTCATAGGTCTCCTGGTCTCATTAGACAAGAGAAGGGCAAGTCATTTGGATGCCTTTGGCTGGGCCTGTTGGATGCAGAGGTGCCAAGGATGTTTATTGGCTGATGCTGGAAGACTGGTAGACTAATAAGGTTTAGTCCTCCACACGGAAACCTGCCAAAAGACAAACAATATGAAGACCCTTTGCGGTTAAAGTGGAGGAAGAAAAACCTCAGACAGTAATATTGTTGTATCAATGATCATATCAAACTTACTGGAGCTACAAAGAGGTTTGGTGCTACGTTTGAGAGTCTGCATCTTGTTCTACACCTGCCCCTGGGCGGATCCTTTTGATTGACAGGTACATTTCCTCTTCTGGGTCGTAGTAATAGAACTTCCTCAGATAGGAGATTAGTGGTCTGGACAAAGATGTAAGTCAAATCAACAAGCAGTACGATTGGCAAGAAAGCTCAGCCACACTCGGCCAAGTCTAAAGTTACCAGTTGGAGGTAGCAGTAATTCATTGTTAAAATTTTTTGTCTAAGTGGATAGATAAAGGGGTTAAAGGATTACTTGGGCAAGGGGAGCTCCTGGATGTGGTCAATGCGGACCATCTGTCGGATGCAGAAGCGACAGAGGTGCTGCAGGGACTTGACGTTGCTGAAGCGAGAGACAGGGTAGAGCAGCTGCACCGGGGTCGGAGGAAGCCCTGGAATACGCACAGCAACATGCGGACACACGCATATGCAGTTGGCATTCAGAAAACACAATTGTTGACACATATCCATACAGAATAACACACATAGACATACATAAACCCACAATAAGTGTGATTAACATCTTGTGTCTTTGTGAAAGTGCTAAGTCTACAATGTGCTACGATCTCTTAGTTGGGATTTACATATATTTAATATTTAAACAACTGTTTAATTACATTTTTATTAAAAGATATTCAGTACCTGGCACTCTGGATCTGAGGAAGTAAAGGAATTTTCCGTTCTTAGAATGCATGATGGCTCGCTCGATGAACTCTACAACGGAATGGCAGCGGTCCTCAAACTTGGGGTGACACCACAAGCTAAATGTCCCTAGGGGGTAAAATTTGTATTTTTAACATTGCAGTGTGATACAGTAAGCAGGCAAACATGCTTATACAATACAAATTCAATTGAATTAAATTCTCCTGTATAACACGGCATTTGCATTTATCATGACACCAATTGTCTTCTACCACATTTCATTATGACACTTTGAATGAAAGCATTCACAAAATGTCCTTGCAGTTTGACACATATCTTTTTTTTTTTTTACCAAGGTAGCACAGGCAGGCAAACCTCAAAATGTGTTTTTGTGAGAGAGTCATGTCAGCAGTGCTCCAGGCATGTGCTCCAGGCGTGCTCCAGGCACAGATGCACTGTGTATGTGAGCAACTAGTATTATTCTATAGATCTCTGTTGGTGATTCATAATCGTATGGCTCTATGCATTTGGTTAGTGAATCATCAAAGCAAGGGCCATTTGTTTGCATGTCTGTGTGCACTTATGTCAGTGTTTTCAAACATGATCCTAATTCAACTGTGTGACTCAAGTGCTTTTTTCTTGTGTATGTGTATAGCATGTGTACATGCTGAATTAATGTATGTAAGTAGTCTTTTGTGTTATTTTTTGCATGTATGTTTCCGCTTACAATTGCTCCAACGTGATTTGTAATGCTCTGTGAGTTTGTGTGTGTTTCTCACCTTTACAGTGCTCCTAATGTGTGTGTGTATTGCTAAGCTTTATAGCGCTTACTGTGTGTGTGTGTGTGTGTGTGTGTGTGTGGCTCACCTCTGGTGTACTCCGTGTGTGTGTGTGTGTGCGTGTGTGCGTGCACGCATGGATTACCTCTGTAATTCTCCATGTGTGTGTTTGTGTGTGTCGCTCACCTCTGTAGTGCTCCATGCGTGTGTGGTGCGTGACGCCCTGCGATCGGAAGCTGAGGCTGAGGATGTAGCGCGGGTCGGAGCTGTCCCGGACCAGAAAGGAGCCGTCCGGCTTCCCCTTCAGCTTCATCTCAGCATCCTCCCAGTTCATGGGGCCCCAGTACCAGCCGCACTGAGAGCAGAGGTAGGGTCAGTTTAAAAACACTGATAGACAGGCCCATTTATAATCATAATAATATGAATACATGATAGCATTTGAAGAGTTTGGTTGCCAATGTGTAGCACCCATACGAAACACAAAACACTTATCTTTCTCTCTTCTCTCTAAACAAACGTTTAAACAAACCCTCACATAACTCTGCAGACACAATGTGTAGTTACCTTCTCCAGCTCTCTCAGACTAGCTGTAAAATTGCTGGCTTCAGGCCTCCGCAAAGGACAGAGCATGGGGGGTGGGGCCAGTCTGGAAGAGGCCTGAGCATCAACCTGTGATTGGCTGGAGTGAGGCAGGGCCCGGAGGAAGGCGTCTGAAACAAATGTCACAGTTAGTCACTTCTGGTCCAAGGGCTAAATCCAGCGGAAGACTAGGCCTCACATCGGAACAACTGTATGACTCATTTATCACCCATGAGCCAGTTGAGGTAAATTGACTCTAAATAAATAAGCCTTGCAAATATGGTGGCATCCTGAACATTGTTCTATACATGTTTTTTCTCGCAGCCTGTCACAGTACACAGTTACTACAGTAGTGTGGTGGAAAGCAGACCCTAATCAATGTTCCGAGGGGCAAAGCTTCAACCCTCTCCACAACATGCAAGTGGGTCACAACATTGATGGCTGTCTGGTGAGACTATGCACATTTTCTATGCTGACGATTCTAGATTACATGAAGCAGGCATTAGTATGCATGCATTTTCATTAATTTCTATCATACACCACATACTGGTAGCATTCATTAAATACATTCATATGTCCCCTTGGTTTTGTTTAGAATACACATGCTATACTACATAACGATATGTCCTAGTCCCTCAGTAATACTAACGGGGGACTACACCATGGTGTTGTGAGGTGTACAGTGCCAACCTCCCCCATTGGCCCCAGCACTCTGGTGTCTTACCATTGAGGCTGATACTATGTTGTATGGTAGCATGGGAGGGAGGAGGAGGAGGAAGAGGCAAGGGGAGGGACTGCAGGGATGCCCCCATGACACTCACTAGGAAAGGCCCCGGCTGCGGCCCACCTATGTCATCTGGAACAGAGCAGGGAGGAAGGGAAGGGAGGAGAGAAGGGGGTTTCACACCGAGGTAGCAGGATAGGATCTAGAGCTGGCCAGGTGTCACTTGGAATATTGCTGTGGATGCAGGAGTCATCCCTTCAGTAACTGAAGGGGGACAGCCAATCCGTTTCTATAATCACTTAGTGAACAGCATTAGCTATTATTTGAATGAAACAACTTGAAATAGCAGTCACTTTGTCTAGTCATCCGACATCCACAGTGTGCCCTACAGGATCACAGAGAAAAACGTTTTACAAGACTTCCAAGCAACAGTATAGAGCTTATTGTACCCTGTTTTTTGTACAATGCTCACTTGGTTGGTCAGAATATAGATTTTTATGGTAGACTCATGATTCCCATAGCCCAAAAACTTCCTCACCACGATCGACAGCTATCAGGCCTGTGCTATGGAAACGATAAGTCATGCCATTTGGAGGGTTTAGGGGCAAAGTGTTTTTCAGGAAGAAGGAGATAAGAGTCTGGAGCAGTAGGAACAGCATGCAGAAAGGTGGAAAACAGAGCTAGACATACAACAGAGGAGGGCCTGGCAATAAAGAAAGACTCCCAAACTTAGACAGAGAAAAAGGAAATAGAAGTACCTAGTAGACTGAGACTTCTACGTGGGGGAGGTGGAGGCGTGGGAGGGTGTGGAGTGTTCGCCCCTCGCCGCGAAATATCCACATCCACCAAGGAAACAGTCTCACCTAAACGCAGAAACAAAGAGAAAGGTGGTTGGAGGGAGACAAAGTAAAACAAGCAAGTCTAGTGCGTATTAAGTATCATTGACACTGCTTGCTACCAATTCTGCTATTGTTAATTTGGAACGACATAACTATGTTGCGATGAGAGCTACCTCTGTATTACACATTGACAAGACAGATTTTTTGGATGTAAAAGACAGCCCAAGATGGAAAGTTGGAAGAATATAAAAGCATGAGTGTGGTGGTGACCCCCATATAGGATTCCATAGTAGGACCCCCGTGCCCTGGTGCCAAAAGCATTACTCCTTTACCAGTGAAAGGAGAGAAGGAAGCAGGAGAGAAGGCACTTTGGGCCCTGGTCATTCGGGGTTGTCTGTGGCGAAAGACAGAGAAAGAAAATAAGAGAGAGAGTGAGAAACTAAGCCTAGCATTTGGCTAGCACTTATTAGTGACCATTATGAGTCCAAAGAAGACAGCTTCATGCAAAAAGATTTGTTGTGGTGATTTGGTGATGTCAAGAAAGTACAGGAAAATATTTGAGATTCATGATTTCATTTTTAGGATAATATGTCCTGCAGTGGTAAGCACAGACATCTAGGACTGTAACTGTCATGAACCTCCAGGACTGTAAACTTTATGCAGTGTGTTTGCTTGCTGTTTACCTGTCTGGATCCTGCTCCCCACCTCCAGCGCAGGCCATATCCATCAAACTCCCAGCAGATGATATTGAGTAGGCCACTGAAGGCCTTTTGTCCAAAAGGTTATTTGAGCCACTACAGCTCTTAGTTCTGAACAGTTTACTTAGACGAATTTTCAGAGAACCTTTTCTGGACTTGCCAGGAACTTTGAGTGATCTATCCCCTCGACCAGTGGGTGTGCGTGGGGCACTAGTGCACCTCTCAGGCTGCCTCCCAGGTGTCGATGCCTGGCTGGGGTTTGGACTCGTGGGTCGGGTCCAGCTTTGATCAGTTGTGGATGCTAATGGTGTGGGTGAAACTTGGGGGATAGCATCAGTATCCCCAGGGGTCGCTGGAGCACTGGGAGGGTGAATATCTCTGTGGAGGATACACACCTGTGCGTCATGGAGCGCTGCAGGACAAGACTCTCCAGTCATCACTTCCACTTGCCTCGTCAACTCTGCTTGAAAGCTACTGAGAGAAAATGCTCCGGACATCTTCTGAACTATTTCCCTCTTTCTATTAAGCAAGAACGCTCCTCGGCTGTCGTTCTCATCCAACTCATCCTCTGCACCGTTAACCATCCCCAAGCCTGCTACGTCCCCCGTCCCCAGTCCTTCGAGCACTAACAAAGCATCACTGGTTTCGGTTGGATCATCTCTAGGCCCCATCCCACCGGCCACCGATCCATGTGCACCCTGGCACGAGCACTGGGGCAACTCACTGCCCTTGAATAATATCTTGGGCACCGCACCAACCCCAAGTTCCCCGAACCTCCTGGCCAAGTCGAAAACAGAGTTTTCTCGTTCCCCAGTTGTGCACCCCCATTTGGATTCTATCATGGTGAGCGGGGTGGATTTGTCCGCTAACAAGGGCCAGTCCGGCGGGTTGGTAATCAAACGGTGCCGTTGACATAATTCAGTCGCTTCAAAATCTGTAGCTGTGGATAATGACATATGGGGGTGTAGACCCCAAGTCTGGCCCAGGTGGTTCTGTTGTTGCGCGTTGCCAGGGCTTAGCATATTGTTGTTGATACCTCCGCTAGGATCAGAGGCAGAGCCCGGAATCTTGTCCAAACCAATTTGATCTCTCGGCTGATTCCGACGATCTGATTCACAATCCAAAATGCCCTCACCATCACGTATTATGTTAGGAAACACCAAGAGCTGAGGCCGTAGGCCGCCCCTGTGAGAGAATTCAAAGCCCTGGGCCTCGATAGCGCTCTGTGGAGATGGAGGAATAGACAGCGAGGATCTGGTCGCCATCACTCCCATATCAGGTGCAGATCCGCCGCTCGGTTGTGCATTGTTCAGCGACGAGAGATGATTTGGATATTTGAGGCCTGCTGTTGGATCGCAGGGAAATTCCAAACCTCCTTTAATGTTGTTGTGAGCCAGGACCTCTTTACCGAGTCCTGCCACCACTCCACCCGACGACAAATTCCCATTTTCTTCATCCAAGCGGTCATCCTCCGCCGCGGAAACCAGGCGCATCAAGACAAAATCGGGAGACATATCTTGTGCGTTGTTCATAATTATTCCTCAATTCACGAAAGGAAAAGGGGATATGCACTTCACATAGCTATCGTGGTTATTCTCTCGCTATCTTACCCTATAATAAATAAATGGCCTAACCGCTAGCTCCCATAAATAGGCTACAAGGAAATGCAAACTATTTCAAGCGTTCTTTCATCATCGCTGCTGAGCGCCTAGGCTAGAATAAAACGGCATCCATTTCCAACGACGACCGCGCGCGAGAGTATAAATAGCCTACACCCAGCTTGCTCTTGAAAGCAGGCGAACCCTGGGGTCAAACATACGGTCTTATTTGTTAGAATAAAAGCCTCGGAAGTCTACGGTCACTGACCACTGTCTATTCCTTTCACATCGAAGCCCCACCCGCTCCCTCACTTCCGAAAATCCTATGCGCTCCTATCATTTTACTCGCTCGCAGCCCACTGTCGCTTTCGGATAAGGGATGATGTCTAAATGGTGTCTGACTTTATGATACACACAGATTAACCACACTTTAAAGACATTTGTTCATGAGGCTCCACAGTTAAGCCAATTACGGGTCTAAAGAAATTAATTGGAAGAAAATATAATAATTAGGCAGTTTCCAATTGTGTTTGTCTTTTGGCATTAGCCTATTTGCAACCAGTGCACAACAGCAGGCTGATAATTGCATTGTATCAACAAACAAGTCCTGTTATTTTGCATAGCCTATTCCACTGCCGATGCTGCATAGGTGCACGTGCACTTGCTGAAATGCTGCCAGTCTGCTATTGGAACCAGGTTGGACAATGTAAGCCAACTTTATGTTAATTTAAATTCAATTTGGCACGTAAGAAACCGGGTAACGTGGGCCATAAAAGGGAACACACCTTTAAATTACATTAAATCTGAACGGTAAACCTTTTTTTTTTTGGTGATTGCCTATGGCTTGCCAGTTTAAGCCTTTTGGTTGTATACGGCCTTAAAGGCTGCAGTCACATATCTCAGAAAATAATAAACATGCTATAATATCATGTAGCAGGAAATGATCATGAATATGTCACTGTATAAGAGGGTAAACTGCAAGGACATATAATGGTATATCTTAAGAGACACTATTTAGGACTGTGGCTTGCCAGTGTGCACTAACTTCCTCAGTGACATGACATATTTGGATTAGTGAACACATTGAGTTCAATCAGGGTAATGAGATATGGTCGAGACCTTTCCACCAGAGGAGCCTCACGAACATAAATGTATGTCTGGCTCTCGACTGAACTCAACACCTATGATGGAATAATCTTTCATATTAGAGAAAAGATTGAAAGAAAGATGCGGTTTCCACCTTTTCAAACCTCACCTTTCTCCACGAGACATCTTGTATTGACATAGTTTCACCAGGAGATGGTGCTGTCAGGCAAGCCTGCATTGAAACCCTGGTAGATAGTGGTAGTAAGAAGTATTACAGGTAAAACATCTCTGTGGTTGATGTGGGAACAAACATTCATGTAAACAAACAAAATCTCAATCAATGAGCTGGTAAAAGGCGATGACTGATCTTTCTGCAGGTATATTAATTTAGTAAACAAAGTGTTAGTTCATACACGCGTGCTGATTCCATTACCATCTAAAACCATAGAATCATCCTCTGCCGACTCTCTCCAAACTGCCAGAGGAAATGATTGAGAAAGGGCCAGTGTCTATAATCACACACAATTAAAACATCATTCCTACAAATGGAGGCCTTTAAACAATTGCAGAAATGTACACAGAAGAAAATACACACCCACCCACACACACACACACACGCACGCACGCACGCACGCACACACACACACACACACACACACACACACACACACACACACACACACACACACACACACACACACACACACACACACACACACACACACACACACACACACACACACAGATGCAGTAATTTTGCAAAAAGAACCAACACACACTGATGGAGATGACTAACCTATCTCACTCACAAACACACAAACCTTCATTCAGATCCCTGACAATATGTAGTACACAGTATAACTGTGATCACACACAAACACACACACGCACACACACACACACACACAAAGCCTCTTGTCTTTTCCACTCTCTACTGCAGCACCTTGCCTTGCCTGCTCTGCGGTCCTGGTTTGAGGGGGGGGGGGGGGGCAGGCAGGAATGGATGGAGAATTCTCAGAAATCGGTTGCCATGGCATCAAAACAAGAATTTGCCTTGATGCACAGTGAGTAGAGTTGCCTACTTCATCACAGATAGAGAGGGGAGTAGGTGTCTTTATCATTTCATTTCTTTCTCTCTCTTTTCTCATCTCCCTTTTTTCTCTGAGACAACACTTTTTTCCACTTATACAGAAAACAAATCTATGGACACACTGACAGTCAAAAACACACACACAACATCTAGGTTCAGGAATACAAACTTAGGCTCATGGAAATACCCCCTATAATCATGCGGGTAATAATAAGAATGTCTCTAGCCATTACCAGCTATGTAAATCCACTGCTTGAAAATATAAATAATCTACGTAAACATCAGACTGAAATGATCACAGCTATATCTTCCCTGTCTTCAACAAAGTGCATTTATGTGTGTGTGTGTGTGTGTGTGTGTGTGTGTGTGTTAACCTAGGCTGGAAAAGAGCATTATTCCCACATCCACTCTGCTGACCCAGCCTGGTCGGTTATGGGTTAATCCATGGAGCGCAGGATTCTGATGGATGCCCAAATTCAGAGAGCTTAGCTCTCATCCTGCATCATCCTCTCTTCTTCAGCGTCTCCTGCACACATGCACGCACACATGCACAAACACACACACACACGACCTAGACTCAGAAGCCAACAGATGCGCCACTCTCATCACCCTCCACAACTGTTACATGAGCATCCCCAGCATACTGAGAGGGAATCACAGGATGAATGAGGGGGAGGGAGGGATGGAGAGAGGGAGGAAAGGAGGGAGGGAGGGAGGGAAATTGAATAGAAGGGTTTGCCACCACCAGTGAGAGAGCAATGCTGTGCGGAGAAGCTTGGGAGCACGTCGGTAGCCCGAGGAGGGAGAGAAGCGAGTGAAGAGCGGAGGAGAAGAGACTTTGAGCTGGGGGACCCCTCCCTCCCCCTTCCCTCCGGTGGGTCTGTGTTGTGTTGGCTCTGGTCTGGTGTGGCGCACCTTTTTCTCTCCTCTCCTGATCTCTACGGGATTCGTGTGACGCTCCTGAACGTGTCCCTGGGAAACAGGGATGCAACGGCACATGTAGACCACTACAAGGCAACCTTACCGGGAAGAAGATTGTGGGGGAACCCCTTCCCCCCTACATCACCAATACGCAGGATTAAGCAGGATCCAGTGACCGTACAGCCTGTCTACAGAGCTGTGTGAGTGAGTGTGTGTGTGTGTGTGTGTGTGTGTGTGTGTGTGTGTGTGTGGGTGGGTGGGTGCGTCATAACACACAGATGGAGCTGGGCTGTGGCGTGTGTGTGAGAGCGCTGCGGCTCCGCTCCCTGTGGTTCCAGACACCTGCTGCAGCACCGCTGCCTGCATGACTACAGCCAGAGCCCGCGGAGCAGACGCACCGGAGAGACCAGAGAGAGACCGTGGCTCGGCCCCACTTCAGCCCCGTGGACAACATGTGACACCTTCTCGAGGCAGCGCTGGTGACAGGGGCCGAGAGTTGGTGAAAAGCAGGGCTGTGTGCGACTGATAGGGGATTCGAGGATGAGTTGTGCTTGGCTCCTAACGCTCCTCCCTCCCCTCCTCCTGGCTCAAGTGATCCCCAACTCCACATCTGGCAACACGACTGAGTTGGAGAGCAACCCAACAGGCTGGCTGTTTAACGGTACGGGGCCGTCGGAAAGCCCCTCCAGTTCCCCGCCATTGGAGGACTGGACGACAGCAGAGAGCTTCCTGTACAGTGGGGACAGCGCCATGCTGGAGACGGGGGAGTGCAGCCGGGCGTACAGTCCCCCGGGCCGCAGCGCCCCGAGGCCCTGGAGCTTCTATCAGCCCCTGCAGCCGGCAATTAATGCCCTGGTCAACACAGCCAACTTCCTCAACATGATCTTCCAGGCCAGCGACCTGCGGGAAAGCAGCGTGCGCGAGGACCTGGAGTGGTACCACGCCCTGGTGAGGGCCTTGCTGGAGGCCCAGCCCCTCATCCGCCGGGCCCTGTTCACCTTTGACGCTGACCCCACCGCCCCAGTGCCACAGCTGGTGCTAAGGGCCTCCCGCAACTCCGCCCCCAAGGTCCAGACCATCCTCCTGCAAGATCTGACCAGCGAATGGCAGCGTCTGCACCCTCCTCCTCCCGCCCCTGACGACAGCTGGTTCCGCAGCTCCAAGTTCCCGCTGGCCAATAAGCCGCTGGCCACGCCCCTCTCCAAGCGGTTGCTCCTCAACGACCTCAACACCCTGGACACGCCCAAGTGGGGGCAAGGCGACAGCTATGTGACCAATCAGAGTGGGGTGCGCTGGGCTGACGCCCCCTTTCTGGAGTGCGAGGACGGGCACTTCCTGCCGGGCTGGCTGCTCACCCTTTCCACTTCCTTCTACGGCCTCAAGCCCGACCTCACCCCAGAGTTCAGGTCAGGATCCAACCTCCTCTTTCTTCTAAGCTTAACCCCCATATAATGTCAATTAATACTCACAACGTTTTTGTTTATGAAGCATGCAAAAAGCATTTATAGCCTGTAACCCCTCCAGAGCAATCTGTGTGGTCCTCTGGAGATACTTTGATAAGGGTTAAAAAATTTAGAAATTATTGAATTACCATCACCGGATAAATCTGCCATTCAAAAGGGACCCACTTAAAGTCTGTGTAAGTTTGTCCAGAGAAAATGTCGAGCTGCAAGGGATAGGGCAGAAAAAGGGGAATGATTCAATAAATCTAATGCTATTTCTGCCCCAAAAGGCTCCTGCTCTCCAGCTCTTCCTGTTTGCTGTTAGTGTCTTGTTGTTTTCCGTGACTCCCTCCCCTCTGAAACAGATCTGTCTCTGTGCTGTGTCCCCTCTGTGTGTGTGTGTGTGTGTGTGTGTGTGTGTGTGTGTGCGTGTGTGTGTGTGTATGATTGTGTGTGTATGTGTGTGTGTGTGTGTATTGTGTGTGTGTGTGTGTGTGTGTGTGTGTGTGTGTGTGTGTGTGTGTGTGTGTGTGATTGTGTGTGTGTGTGTGTGTGTGTGTGTGTTGTGTGTGTGTGTGTACTAGAGGTGTGATTCGTGTGGATGTGAACATTCAGGACTTTGATATAGACCAGTGTGCCACAGGGGACGGCTGGTTCTCCAACACACACCAGTGCAACCGCACCACTATGAAGGTAAATGATATATCCCATCTACCAAAGGCAGACAGACAGATTTCAACAAACTCTTTCCTTCCTTACTAAAATAATGAGTCGAATAATTCAGTAAGTTAAGCATCAAGGATGCTATTGCTTTGGATGCAATTATAGTTAACCAAAGATGGAATGACTCAAGTATCTCCGTCACAAACTATCTAATATTCTAACATATAACAGACATAGAGTAGCGTATTTCAAAGCTGCTTGAAAAACACAAATGCCGACCTAATGGCACTGAACCTGATACTGAATGTATCAGTACTGACTTTTTGTTTTTGTCATATGTTATAAATGCATTAACCTCCCAGATATTAAGTAACCTCTATCTCTCTACTCTCGTATCCTTCACTTCTACTTTCACCACTCCAAATCCAAACTTTTTTTGTTTTGGTAACATCTCTCTCATCAACCCATTCAATCCCCTCCATGTTATCCCAACCTTCTATTTAAATATATGGGTGCTGGGGGTGGCTGGATGATCTGAGGGATTAAGGTGATAATCCAGCCGACACACTTCGTTTCTGTTCACGCACCGGTCTCATAGAACACCAAAAACACAATAGAGAATCACTCCCAAAATCCCAAATCCCTTGCTTCATCCCATCTCCTGTTCTGTTGCACCATCACTTTGAGGTAAAAAGCATGGCAGGTGGTCAGTCCCATTGGTACCTCATGGAGAGGATTGGACTTTCAGTTGGGAAGGGCAGGGAATAGATTTGAACTAAACAGTTTGCAGAGGCAAAAAGGCTTGGTTGTGGGGAAGAAAAGAGTAGCCTGAGTAGACCGTTGAACTATATAAAACAAATTATTTATTTTTTTACTTTTAAGATATTTTGCAACGTTGCTTTACACACATTCAGACAATTCACATGATGTATGTTTGCCAGCTAATAGGGGTATGTAAAAGAGAAAAGACAGAATAGAGATATGATGATTGGCATATAGATAATTGGCATATAAAAAATACATCAGATAGGAGTCTACATTGGCAAATGGCTACAGTATGTTTATCGACAGCATGGAAATTTAGATATTACATTGGCTTAGTATAAATATCGAACAATTAATGTTGTCTCTATGGCCCAGTGTAATCCATGGCACATTAGTGTTTAACCCTTTCAATAAAACGTTACAAGTATATGGGGTGGTTATGTGCACATACCATGCAATGTAGCTGTGTGTGCTAGAGTGAGAGAATAAAGAGAGAGAGAGAGAGAGAGAGAGAGAGAGAGAGAGAGAGAGAGAGAGAGAGAGAGAGAGAGAGAGAGAGAGAGAGAGAGAGAGAGAGAGAATTAGACGAGTGTGCATGGGATTTCCATTGCAAAAAAAGGTTAATGCTTTTGAGTTGTGGCATTACACATCCATTTAGGTTTTAACTTAGATTAACATAGAGTGCGGCAAAGAGTGTGCGTACGCGCATTTCTGGATTGATTTGAGCTAGGAGAATTACTGTCAAGACAGACATTAGACTGGGAAAACATGTCGATATCATTTAGTGTGGAAAAATGATAGACTCACATGGCAAGGTGACAATGCCTAGAAGTTGAGTTTTTCAAGCAGTGGTTTATGTGGGTCTCTCAACAAGTAAACCCGAACAGAGCACCACAAGCAATAAACAATAGTTGAGAGTTATTCTAGTTGAGTATCTAAACTTGAGATACTTTACTGTTTTGATACGGATACATTCACATTCAGATGTTCTACTTTATGTAAAGTAGCATGAGACCGAAGACTAGTGCAGGTCTTGACTGTAGAAAATACAGAACTACTATTTCTAAAGGATGTTACCAAACAACGGGATAAACAGCTATTTTATTAAATGCAAAAAAATCTGGAGTTTCGCCGTACGAGGCTTGTACGAATAGGTGAGGAAGAGAGTGTCAAACAAATGTGCCTTAAGGTGTACTAAACTAAGGTATACTTGGTCAATGTCTTCCCAGTGCGAGCCCATCCCTGAACAGGGGTTCAGACTGGGACAGTACTGTTGCCGCTGCAAAGAGGGATTCTATAGCCACCCGTTGGACTCTCAGGACACTGGGGGTAAGCAATTTCTGCCCAGATAACTGGCTGCAGTCTCCTTATATTTGCACATGTCCTATTAAGATGAACAAAACAATAATAATCTTTATGAGACATGCACTTTTTACATACTGGAAATACCATGTTACATAGATGGTGGTTTTGTGATCATTAATGTAGATGTGAAGAGGTTTGTTCCGAAATTTCACACAGCTGAAATAAGTTTCACTTCACTTAATAAGACATGGAATTAAACTAAATGTCCTTATGATAAGTTTTTAGGTATGCAAACAATCTTAAGACCTTCGGCACCCAAACCATAAAAACGTTGATGGCACAGTCAAAAGTAAAGGATTGCATCTGCTTCTTAATTAATAAAACGGGTCAACGTCAGTCCTTCCTTTCTTAATCAGGGTCAAAGTCCATCTGTTTATGTTTCTCTCCCTCTGTATGCTTATGTGTCTGTGTTGTAGAAGACCTACTCCTGAACGAGACTGATGGTGCCAGTGGTGGGATGGGTGGTGCTGCATGCTACCCTGCCCTGCCAGTATGCCTGCCCTGCTGGCCAGGTTGCAGGCAGTGCCGGGATGGCTCCCCCTGCTGGGTGCAGGAGGACTGGCTCCTGAGGGCTGGGGTGCTGGCGGTGCAGGGCCTCTTCATGCTGCTGGTGTTTATCAGCATGCTGGTGGCCTACCAGCACCGACGCAGCAGGGTGAGGGAATTCAAGCAGGAACACAGGAGTTGAGGAGGAGTTGCTGAGGCACACTGAGCTTAATGTGGCTAAATGCCCGCTAACACATATAGTATTGAGCAGTTTCCCAACACTAAACTATCATAAATGTCATGTTCTCTATGAGTCTCTTATATCTACTTTTATTTCAATTATTGATCAAGGGTTGGACTTGAAAAGATCCACAACTTGATTACACAAGCCAAGATTTGGTTCTGATCAACTAGTTATGTTTATCAAACTAAATCCCTGACTCAAACTCTGTATCTCTATGTTTCACCTTCCAGAGGATCAGGGCTTCAGGTCTCCTGCTGCTGGAGACGATCCTGTTTGGCTCTCTGCTGCTCTACTTCCCTGTGAGTGTTAGACTGAACAGTGTGAGATTAGAATGCTCTTTTCAGATCACTGCACAGTGCTAGGGATTATATCATAATGGACGATTTAGATTGGAAAGGAGTGGTATTTGTGTGTGTGCGTGTGTGCGTGTGCGTGTGGGGTGGTGCCTTGAATAATATGTAATTGCTCAAATGCACCCTTGTACTATTTAACCCTCTCCCATTGCATCTTTACATTAATTAAATAGCGACGGATAGATCCCATCAATCAAAACACCTATTGAGTTGTCAAATTCCTGTGGACCACTTCAGCTTAGTGAATCAGACAGTTAAAATGTGTGCTAATGTCATCTCTACATGTTCTCATGGGCCACCATCCTACTGACAATTGTGGAAAATACAGTTCTGCATCTAAAAAGAAAAAGAATAAATCGGCACTACACAGACAAATGCCTCTAGTGACCATTTCAGCTGTCAATAAAAGCCAGTACAAAGGCCTGAATGAGCGACAGCGGCTCTGAGCCTCTCTGAGCTGCTCTGACAGGACTGAGGAAAGGTTGTGAGGGTGGCCGCTCCTCTCATCTCTGCAGGCCACTCCCTGGGGTGCCCCACTGACCTCTTCACTTCTCAGCCTATTTGATCTACCTGAGCCATCTTTATCTAGGACAGACTCAAAGAATCCATGCAACTTTAACGTAAACACAAACAAAGCTTGGAGAATTTCAAATAAATTTAGCATTTATCTGTGACACGTAAGAAACTATTTCATTTTAAGGGAGCATTAAGTTCATATGTACCCATTTTGTGGACATTAGTGCATTTTAGTGCATAGTACTTTCAAATTACAATGGCATATGAACTACCATGGCTTATAAATAGCATCCCAAAGTCATATTCTTGAAGAGTGAATTTATATAAATATATGAATTGTTCTAGAATATGCAAAGTGTACCCTAATACCAAAGCATACTAATGTATCAATACTTATCATCATTTGATATGCATTAAATTAGTTTATACCTTGGTTAACTTGGGTAGCCCATTTGTTTGGTTTACTTTTCTCCTTTCACTTATCTCAAGGTCTTCATCCTATACTTCAAGCCAAGTACCTTTCGATGCATATTGCTTCGTTGGGTGAGAATGTTGGGCTTTGCCATTGTGTACGGAACAGTGACACTGAAGATGTACCGGTAAGTTAGTTGTAGTTGTCTGTCTTCATGTGTCACCATGATTACTGTCTACATTAAATATTATTTTGTATAGTAAAGGTGTTAAATAACAACTGACAAGCTATTACAAACGCATGGTTCCTGTTGCTGCAGAGTGCTGAGGGTGTTCCTATCACGAACAGCCCAGAGAGTGCCCTACATGTCCAGCCTCCACCTGCTGAGGATGCTGGGGGTGATAGTGGGGACTGTCAGCTGGTTCCTGTGCGCGTGGACAGTGGGCGTTCTCCAGAACCGCGAGCGTAACGTCCCGTTGCTCATCACGTCCATCACCTCGGACGGCCAGGGATTCAGCCTCTGTGACCTGGACCGCTGGGACTACATGATGGCTGTGGGTGAGGGAACTAGTGCCACACGCACACTAACACGCCCAGTTCCCCTGCAAAGTCTCACACCAAGCTCTAATGGTTTAATATAAATGAAGCACTCCTTCATCTAACTTTTTAGATCAAAAGTTAAAGCCATCACAGTGCGTTTTAAAGGCAAAACATCCGAGAAATGAAACACTTATCATGTAACATCCCTATGACAAACGTTTGACTTTAAAGGTGGCCCTTTACTAAGACGGTGGGCTATTGCTTTATCCTCCAGCCGAGCTGCTGTTTCTATGCTGGGGTAGCTTCCTGTGCAGTGCGGTGAAGCCCGTCCCTTCTGCTTTCCACGAGCCTCGCTACATGGGCATCGCCATCCACAACGAGCTACTGCTCTCCTCCACCTTCCATCTGCTCCGGTACCCATTCCGCTACCTACAAACCATGTTAACATATACTGGGGCAAAGATGAAACTAAAATGATAAACCTTTTTGTATCTCTCTCTTTCTTAGGTTCGTTTTGCCCTCTCTCCACCCTGATTGGATGTTGATGCTGTTTTTTACCCACACTCATGTTACAATCACAGTGACACTTGCTCTGCTCTTTATTCCCAAGGTATTTGGCACTTATTTTGTTGCCTTAGTCAGTAAGGTTGTTCATCCATCTTAAATAAATACTACTACGCAGGTCACTTCCATCCACTTTTCCTGTGCCAGTGGAGATGTCTGCAGATGTTGTGGTTGCCAAGTGCAGCAGACGGTGACACGCTATTTTTGTTTTCCATGTGTTAGTTTCTTCACGTGTCAAGGCCAGGGCGAGAAGAGATTGCTGCAGAGGTGTATGAGGACGAAGTGGACTTGCGACGCTCCGGCTCCTACCTCAACAGCAGCTTTCACTCTGCTTGGAGTGACCACAGCTTGGATCCCGATGATATTCGGGTAAACGCTCTCGCTCCCCTGCAGCCCTATTGAGTGTCAAAGTGAATTACGCCAAAGTGGGCCAAAAGGGGCAGAAACTATAAATAACGTACAATAAAGCAACTAAACATCCTCTAAAGTGATAACCACCAGTTGCATCGGTTTAACAGCTTTTAACTCACAATTTAAAGTGAATTATAATTTTTATTATAAAAACCTGCCGTTATCAAATGCCGTAAGTCTCCGTAAAGACTGGAATAAACACTGTCTGACCTGTGTTTTCTCCATTCCCTTCCCCCACTGACCAATCTCTTTCCCTAATCATGATTTCATTGAAATTAAAATGTGCTTCAACTTTCCTCCAACTAACTGTACCCTATGTCTCCTACCTTCCCTCAATCTCTCCCAACATCCCTTCCTCAACCCCTCAATCCTTCCCTTCTCCTATTCACATGGACCAGGATGAACTGAAGAAATTGTATGCCCAGCTGGAGGTTCACAAGACCAAGAAGATGACAACAAACAACCCTCACCTACAAAAGAAGAGGAGCTCTCGCCGTGGGTTGGGCAGGTCCATTATTAAACGCATTACAGAGATTCCAGAATCTATGAGCCGGCAGTGCAGTCGTGAGGACAAAGACATTTCCATGGCTGGCAGAAATGTAGACCAATCAAAAACCTTTAAGGAGACCCCTGATACCAGAAGTGTGAATCACAAGAATGACTCAGTGAAACTGCCTTCACCAGTGCTGTGCAAATCCCAAAGTGAACATGACTATGTCAGGGATAAAGACCCATCATTGCATGACTCCATGATGAGGGCCAATATGGCCAAAAGAGCCTCTCGGCAATCGGAGACGGACTCCCTTGACATTGCCCCGCTCATCTGTAAGTCGGCCAGTGCCCAGAACCTTACAATGGATAACAATTTGCTACATTCTGAGCGCAAACTCCATAAATCCCAGAGTCTATCCTCCCCCCGAACCAAGGTTGTGGAGATAGCCCAGGTAAACATGAGCAGCTCTGTAAAGACGCAGTCCCTAAAAACGAGATCTGGACTGGACATCACCATCAAGGACCAGACCACCAGTGCACTCCAGTCCCACTCTTTTGACAAGGCTGAGGTCTGTCCCTGGGAGATGGAGGTGGAACGGCCTTCAGACAAGAGCCAAAAGCATGTAACCTACGCTCCCAGCCAAAGTGATGATCCAAAGAGCCCAGACAGTTTATCATCACCCCTGGTACATGTCTGCCCCTGGGATCATGTACCAGCCCCAGCCCCTGTAGCGGAAACTAATTTAGAGGCGGATTGTGAGTCTCCTAAACCCCAGGCTCATATCTCGGCCAGTGTACCAAACACCCCAAAGGCTCCAAAGGACCAGCGGGTTTTCTCATTCCGGTCTTCCACCCAAAGGTGGCTCTCTGTGAAAGGGTTCATAGGATCCGTTGATGTGAGTCTAAAAGAAAAGGCAAAAAGGGAGATGGATGGCAAATTAAAGAAAGAAGACTCTATTTTCGAAAACAAACTGGAGAGCGGAGAATCCACATCCCCAGCAACACAATCAACACCAACAAGTAGAAATCCAAGTCTGGAAAAGAAGTTACTGCAAAAAAGAAGAACGCCAACAGTAGAAGGCAAACCTTGTCTTGTGAAACAGAACGCAGTCCGAATGTCGTCGGGAGATTCCTCAGAAAGAAGTCCAAGGAGGCTTTTGATTGTAAAGTCCACTGTCTATCCTTGTGACGCAGAAGATAAACAAAAGGATAGCATGTATGAAAATGTGTTTGTGTCGAGACAAAACAGTGCACGGAGCAACATAAGTTGTTGGGAAGCCGGGGGCAGCATCTTATCTAGAACTCCTTCCACCCACAGAAGAGGCAGTAACAAAATGACACCCACTCTGAGTATTGCCCATGAAGATGTATGTCCATGGGATGCTCCCGACTCCTCCAAGCAATGTCTACAGAAACAACAGAGTACCATAGCAGACATCTGTCCCTGGGAGGTGGAGGATACACGGCTATCTGAAAAGGCCAGTGTAGGTCACTGGCAATCTCAAGAAGAGGACATCATGAAGAGACAGGCCAGTGTTCATGCTGATGTGTGTCCATGGGAATCCCAAGATAGCCCTACCACTTCAAATACTTCAATGTCCATAGAGTTGCTGCAGAAACAAGGGCCTCTGAGTCAAAAAGCAACAGATGTATGTCCCTGGGAAACTGTCCAAAACCTTGAGCCTTCAAAGAGACAAGAGAGCTGTGCCGATGTCTGTCCTTGGGATGTGCAAGAATCCCCTGTTGGACCAACACATATTGAAGTTATTTATGAAAATGTTAATCCTTCAGAGACTGCAGGATTGGTTAAAGAACCAATACAACAAAAGGATGTGAGACCTAATGTCTGTCCTTGGGAATCTGATGGTATAGCAACTGAAGGGAAAAAATATGAAATTGACAAATCTGCCACCATGATAAGTGACCCACAATTAGCTAAAAAGATGATTGCCACAGCAGCAAGCTGTCCATGGGAATTCCCTGAACCTCTTAACAGCGTGACAGATATTTGTCCACAGGAGGAGAGCCCTAAGCCACTTGTTATTGAAAAAACTAAAGAATCATCTTTGCAGGAAGCAACTACAATAAAGATAAATATTTGCCCATGGGAAACTGAGAAACAACAAAGGCATGATAGCAAAAAAGCAGATGTTTGCCCATGGGAAACAGGAGACATAGGCACAACGATTCAAAAAGACAGTAATGCAGAAATGGACTCCAATAAAACCGAAACAATACTCAGAAATAACAGCCCCAACATCAATAGTTGTCCTTGGGAAACAGAGGAATTAGAGCCTCAGGACAGCACAAAAACTGCCGCCTCCAAAACTATAAAAAATATATCCAAACAAGATAGTGCTCAAACAGATGTGGGTCCCTTGGAAACTGAATCATTTCAAATCAAACAAGAGGACAACGGTACAAGAGGAAATTTATGCCCTTGGGAAACAGAGGAGCCAGAGAAGACAGAGAAAGACTTCATCAATCAGGCTGATGTCTTCAAAGGACTAGAAAAGATTAAAAGACAAGACAGTGCTCAGGCAGATGTGTGTCCCAGGGAAACTACTGATCAAGAAACTAGTACACGAAAAGCTAGCCTTCAAGCAGATGTGTGTCCATGGGAAACTACTGATCAAGAAACTAGCAAAAGAAAAGCTAGCCTTCAAGCAGATGTGTGTCCATGGGAAACTTCTGATCAAGAAACTAGCAAAAGAAAAGCTAGCCTTCAAGCAGATGTGTGTCCATGGGAAACTACTGATCAGGAAACTAGCAAAAGAAAAGCTAGCCTTCAAGCAGATGTGTGTCCATGGGAAACTACTGATCGGGAAACTAGCAAAAGAAAAGCTAGTCTTCAAGCAAATGTGTGTCCATGGGAAACTACTGATCATGTAACTGGCAAAAGAAAAGCTAGCCTTCAAGCAGATGTGTGTCCATGGGAAACTACAGAACAAGAAAGTAGCAAAGGACAAGCTAGCATTCAAGCAGATGTTTGTCCATGGGAGTCTGAGGGTCCAGAAAAGTCAACTGAAAGCAGTGTCCATATGTCTAGTGGAATAGACCAAGTCACAGAGTCTCTGGGAGAACTCTCTAATGAAGTAGCTCTAATGGCTCCCATTGACATGAAGGCCAACATACCCTTGGCTCGACGGGATGCATTGTGTCCTTGGGATATGGAGCAGGACAGCGTCTCAGACGTTTTTACATGGGAGCCTGAAAATATTCCTGAAGAGGAAGAAGAAGAGGAGGGTGATGCTGAAAGTGCTGCAGAGGCCTTTCTCTTCCCATCCGACCTGTGACCAACAGACGAGTCAGTCATCAGTTATATCACGCACTGCAGCGTCTTGTTTAACCTTCTATATTGGTTCACGGTGCAAAGTCCTCAAGTGAGGCCTATTTCAGTGGAACTATAAAAATACATGTTGCTGACCCCACAAAATCATCAGTCACTCTATTCCCCCAAACCAAGACTGCTCCACCAGCAATGCCCTAGTGAGCCAAAGGCTGAGACTGCTGTGCAAAGTGAATTCCAATAATGCCATTGTTCAGAATAAGAGAACATCTTCTAGACGATGTACCTTCTACCTACTTTGACCCCCTTTTTGAACTTGTATTTTGTATCTTTGTATGTCTGTAAGTGACAATGTGCTCTTCTGTAACATCCTGTTAACCTATTGTTGGATCCATCATAGTATCAGACATTACACGCAAAAGTTAAATAGAATTTAAGAGTTATCAAGAGCTTGTATGCTTGAAACGTGGAGGGGGAGCTTAATCTGTCATTTGTTCAAGTTACTGGTAAATTGTTAAGGGAGACTATAATGCTGAAATCCAGAACAATATATAGATTATAATACCTATTTAATATCCCATAAGTTACTGGCATGCCTGACTGCTACTTACTAAAAGTAAAATAAAGTATGTCAAAACGTTTTGACCAAAAAGGAATTTAAATACACCAAACTATTGACCAAGTAAACTTCTTAGCATAAACTATAAATAAAGAGACTTTATTGTTGCCAGCACTAGTCACATGATCAGTATTCCCTTTTGGCTCCATGTTATAACCGAACCGCATAGCCTAAGTAGTCAATGGAGTCAGTGCCAGTGACAAAAGCATTAAACATTGAAATATCAATGTATCGTGTCTACCAAACACACCATAAACATGGCATATTTAATACCGCCCACAAATATGAACAGATGTCTTTTCAGTCCCTAAAAGTCCAGTCATTTGTTCTATAAAAGGTCAATGAAAAATAGTAAAATAAGTAAGCACAGATAGTATTCTATTGAAAGCTTATTAAAGCTTAGGTTGACAATTCTGCATATGATACCACTGCCTTTTGTGCACCATCTGCTATAATTCACTTGCAAAAAGGCATGGACTGAGAGTCAATATGCGACTTGACTGAATGCTTTTCTTTGAAGTAGAGCCAGCCTGATAAGACACAGTGGAATTCCAAAAGGCACATTTTCAGCAGGGACAGGTGCACCTCTAGAGTTCCAATTTCCTTTGTAAATTCAAATAGTTGTCAGTGTATAGACAATTAGAAAAACTTTGAGATCACCCAAAATTGCTTTTTTTTGTTACCCCACAGTTAACAAATTAAATACTTATATGTTATAAAGTATGTTCATATAATGTATATGTACCTAAACGTTTTAGTCAGTGACTCTCTGTCTGCATGCAATACATCAGCCACACCTTTCTTACAGCAACCAACAACCAGGTATAATTAATTGGGATGGGACACTGAGATCAATAAATATTCATATGTGAGTGCAAAACAAGCAATGCCTAATAAATTAACTAAACTAAGCTGTCCCCCCGCCCCCGATTGTAAACTTTTAAAACGTTAGTCCTGTGGAGGTGAGACTTTTTGTTCGCAGAATTTTTGATGAAAAGGTAGAATTAGTAATAGTCTATTACGTTCTCATCTGGGGCTACAGTACCAAATTTCCCTCTGTAATAAGTGACCCACTCAGTTAAGACTGGACCGTAATCTATTCCACATACAGAACAGTATGTTCGGCTATTGTCAACAGACCAACCTAGTTTTGTGAGAATTTCTGCATTTGTTTTTTGAATGGGTTTGTCGTCCCTTTGTATGGTAGAACAAAATATCATACATTCCTAACACAACCGTTTGTACGTTAACGATGATCGATGTGCTTATCCAGAAACATTCATTCAAGATTGAAATGTATGCAAAAGATGGACATTTTATTTTTGTATTCTTTAAAATGAACATGTATTATATTAGTTACTGAAATAAACCATACGATCTCTACACAGTTGGATATTCATTTGTTATTCATGACAGAGTGCAGAAAGTTGGACGAGAAAGTTGACGATTCATACAGCTTTTTTTTTTTTTTTTTTTTAAAAAAAAAAGCTAAATG
The DNA here is from genome assembly GCA_026901105.3 of Galaxias olidus. Taxonomy (NCBI): domain Eukaryota; kingdom Metazoa; phylum Chordata; class Actinopteri; order Galaxiiformes; family Galaxiidae; genus Galaxias; species Galaxias olidus. The sequence goes on from JAPMUY010005955.1 coordinate 313,745, forward strand.
ATCGCCGCTGGGTATGTTCATTCAGTCTCTGCAGATAGTTCCAAACTTCGCCCGCCTGTGGGCTACTTGTGCCACTGCACAGCCGCAGGCTTAGGGACTTCATAGTTGAGGGCCTCAAACTCTTCTCCTGGCTTGAGCTCAGGGCCAGGGATCAGAACAGTCTAGAATAGAATAGAATGAGAAATGAACATACAGTATATAGAAGCACATGACTTCAATGACAAATGTAGTCTATAAGGTCACCTTGATAATAGGGTCCTTTGCAGGGGCCCAGGATGGTACAATCTTGCCATGTAACCTCCATCTGCCATATGGATTGACCAGGTGCCTCTCTAGGACCAAGTACTCCAAGACATCTCTGGCCTCCTCCTCGCTGCCCAACATCAGCCGCCCAAAGCGGTCATAAACAGCTAGGGTCTGAGCACAGAAAAATGACAGTTGTAATAAATGATTCACAATTTGCTGAAATACATGATTTTAACACAAACCTCTTGACACTACATTGCCAATGTAAGGCAAGGGGCGGCCTCTCACCTGTCTGGAGTGCATGCGCAAGGTCACCTGACCATATAGGTTGCCTTTGCTGACCATGTCAGGGCAGCGGGCATGGACTACTCTGGGGGGCTCCAGGGACTCCAAGAACCTCCAACGTAGGGTCTTGTAGCGGTTCCCCCTAGTCATCTCCTACACAGGGACGGGCAGATACAGTGGTAAACTCAGCACCAGAGAAAGGAACAATGTGAGGACAAGCTCTTCTATGTGAACGACCATAAGGGAGAGGGATTTAGAGGGCAATTTGAGGATAAAGGTAAACCTTACGGGGTAGCACCTCTCTGTCACCAGCAAGTGGAGTCTCTGTTTGTCAAACCTGAAAGACATACGGCAAGTAAGGGAATACACCACAATCATCATCATACACTACATACAAGTTGCAACATTGCATTCTTTCTTTTAAAACTACCAAGTACCATGTATACAAACACAGGGCATGGATCCCCACTCTATTTCAAGGACAACAGTGAGTTTATGAAAATGATAGTCCCTTACTGTGTTAGAGCATTGTGAGCCTCAATGAAGATATCCTGAGCCCGCTCAGGAAATGTCTTAGTAGTGAACTCTGGGTCGTGCTCTTTGATCTTGCGTATACTGCAAAAGTACATAGTAACATTGAGCTTAAGTGTACAATATAAGAGAATGATATTGTAAAAGATTGGGAGAGCCACAGTCTACTGGGGACTCAATTTAATGTGGAATTGTATCTTCCAGGAATTATTATAATGAACAGTTCAAAATCTTTGTCACCGCATACTAGCATCAATTGTAAAATTACAATTGCGAAAGGGAATTAGTCTACTGTTACAACCACTACAAAAAACAGCCTGACTAGCAAAGCAGTTAACTACATCTAATGCAGACTGCCAATTTTATGTGGAGTGTAAACTGGTTAACTGGTTAAAAGACGCAGGAAGTACAGCTGTTAATAATAGTTCAGCAAAGGTAATGCCTTAATGCCTTAATGCTTTATAATGCCTTAAAATGTAGTAATTAAATATATTATAATATCATGTTTACAACACCTCACTGTCTAAATGCTAATGGTAAGCACTAGTTTTTTTACACCGTGAGATATCCAATAGGTCCAGCTCATCATTTGCTTGCTTTTAAGTGCACTAGCATTAAAGCAACTAACAGCTGTTAGTGGGCGAGTATGAAGTGAAATAACTTTCGTCACATTTTGCTGCCAAACCATTTACACCCACTACTAAGACGGACAAGTAGTATACCTGGATTGATAGATGGATTGATGAGCAAACCAGTACTCAAGTTGGAGATAACTCGTAATAGTGCTCCTTCTAATGCCCCTTAACTCAGTCCTACATCTCTTACTATAGCCACATGTGCCAGAAGTTATAGATTTGGTTTAGTATGTTTGAACTTGTTAGAAACATGTAGCAAATATTCTTAAAGAAGACATGTTAAGACAGATATTTTGGTAGGCATTTTGTCTCTGTAGAATCTACAGTGTAGATGATGAGTTTTTCTAAAGGGAAGACGATAATGACTGGTTAAAGAGCTCACGCTAGCTGTGAGGCAGCACTCTGTTTGATCTGCTCTGTGCGTTGTTTTAAGCCCTCTTTGGAAAGACTGGATAGGCGGGCATCTCCCTCGGGAGGGATGTAGGGGTCAAAGACTCCCGCTGTCAGAGAAGGGACAAACATTTGAAGACATTGTTTCAAACCAACCAACCTCATTATAGGCCTAACTGCAAAAATAGGCTATAGGTCATATTGTTATTGGACTAAATTTAAATTCCTTTACGCAATCCCATTACCAATCTACAAATTGACCTATCAAAGCATTGACATATTTGCATTCGTTGTGGTAATTAACTTAAGAAAGAAGGCTATATGAATCGGTTTTAACTGATTAATTCATACCAGTGCAGGCGATGTTAATGGCTCTCTCCATGTATTCCTGTCGAATAACAATCCCAGCTGCTCTAGCTTTGGCCTCCTGATCGCCTTGGCTCTTCCCCTTTAGCCCCACGGCTGGTGGGATGAAATAACGCTTTTTCGTTCGTACCGGAACCACAAAGGGTGTAGGGTTCCATTTATCCAATGAAGCTTCTGCATTCTGGAAAATATTTACATAAGCAGAATAAAGAAAATAACCCACAAAGAAGTTGTGGGGTCAATTCTACAATAGTTTATAGAAGAGTGTCAAGATAATACTGATGTGCTGAACACTGAATAATTTCAGCTCAAATGCTTTTTCTCTCCGCAATTTCTTCCCAGCGGATAGAAGGGCTATTACACATATATATTATGTGTATATTATTTAAATCACTATCCAAAACTCAAACCATTCCAAAATAATATCACACTCAAATCAGGACATGGTGTGGCATATAACAAATTATAACAAATAAATCTCAACGTGCAAAACAGCAGCATCCAACAAATCTTAGTTGTACTGGAATATTAAAAGTGAAACATTGTCTTTAGGGCAGATTGGCATTAAGGAAAACTAAACTTTGAGGGACTGATCCGGTTTCTTCTCTGTTATTATCAGCCCTGTTTCTGAGAAGATTCGTTCAGATGGGACTGTTGTTGCCATCACCTTTACAAGTCATGGAGATGCACTAAACAATTGCTGGACCAATTCAATAATTTGATTAGAATTCAGACAACATTTCATAAAATTGTCTACCAGGTTTGAATTAATACAAATCCAGTGTTGCTAGCTGACGTCTGCTACACACACCGTGCCCATACATATGTACCATAAATGATGCTAGTACTAGTATTATCTTTCATGACATTTCATTACTATGCCTATATAACGACACTGAGTGTGTACGAACTAAGCAAGTAACCGCAGGTGGATATGCCAAATGTACATACACAAGAGTATACTACTGGTAACGCTAGATTCCACATTGATATTTAAAGTCAGGTTATCAAAGTGGAAGTATCAGGAAAACCATCGATGAACTAGAATGCTTCATGAAATAACAATACCTTTAAAGTTCTGCATGTTATTCGATGAAGATTTAAAAACGTCCTTCTCATGGACATCGCCATTTTGCTGAATTGTGGTTGCGTTCGCGAGCGTCGTGCACATCTAGGCAGCTAAATGCGCATCATTTCACTGGCTGACGCCAACAGTTGTTGTTTCTCAAAGATGTAACATAGGCATTTTTCTCAGCAAATTGCAATATGGTCAAGGCAATGTTATTGCAGCTCTGAACTTAAGAGTGAAAGACTAAATACATCAACACATATTATTCAAGACGTACATTATGCAATCAGGCACGTGTTCATTGAAGGACCAAGGCAAAGAGAAAAAAAAACGTTATTGAAAAAAGAAAGAGAAAAAAGCACCATATAGTGACAAAAATATTGAAATACAGTAACATTTAATGTGTTTATAATCTTCCTATTCCTTGAAATGGTCACTGTAGGCTATGTAATATATATAGGCTATGTAAACAAATATAGTTGATATGGTTGTATTTGAAAAGCATGGCCTGTTGTGCTTTGTGCTTTCCATAAATTATTTTCTCACTTTCTACTCACTTCACATACTAGGAATCTAGGATAACTTTCCATTTCAGATTTGTATTACCATATTTATTTGTTTAAAAACAGTTTTAAAGGAACATTTTATTTCACTGAACGTAAACTTCTAGGAAAAACCATGTCTATGGAACCATCACTCACTTTCCACACGTCTTTGAAAAAAAAAAAATAACACCTACTAGTCCATATAGGGCTGCACCTAACAAATAATTTCCCAACGATTAATCTAACGATTATTATTATTATTTTCGATTAGTTGACTAATCAAATGATTATTTTTTAAAGATTTGTTTTATACTCGATTAATATGGGCTTAACGTCTATGCACCCCTCTATAACTATTAAACCTTATTTATTATTTATTTATTGACACCTTCACTGTAGGGTTTATAAAGCCTATGTTTATTGGTTTTAATTAGATTAAATAATTTATCAAATAAACTTAAGCCAAAAGAAATTCTAAAATAACAAATCATGGGAATCCTCTCAACTTTCATTGCGTTAAAATAGCCAACTCTCTGAAATTCCATACCAGGTTTTGCTCATTACCTTGCAGTCTCTGGTCAAGGTAACCGGCAGATAAACAGTTAAACCAGCTCGCCTCGAGTCTGACAACATAGCGAAAGTACTCTATCATGTGTTACTCATCAGTGTTACAAAGCGGAGGCTAGTGGTCCTAAATGTAGTCAGGCTTGCCAATCCTCCCGATTTTCATGACCACGATTATCTATCAATAAAACATTTTGTGTAGAAGACCGCCGATTTTTGAGGTTTCAATGTTGGCAAGTATGACACACGTACCAAATCGCAATTTGTTAATCAAAACTATTTTATTAGAATAAAAATATTAGATAAATTAGCTGTCTTGACTTAGTAGTTTAGAGTAGGCCTAGACCTACAGCTCTACCACATCGGCGACGGTGTAATGCCGCATTTGCAGCTACAAATCCATCACAAACCCACCAAGTGCTAGGCTTGTTAGAAAATAATGTTTTCCATGCAGACACCATCAGTTTTGTCAAGAGCTGGCACGAAATTTGACGGAGGCTACCGCTTTGTAAATCTATATGCAGGGAAAACCCTGATTGCATCTAGTTTTCCATGGAAATCCAGTTTTTTCTTTGTCTTTGACTTAATTGCGATGCGTCAAAGCACATGAGGCTGATGATGTATTTTCGAAATCGATTTGAATCGACTCGTCGACGAGTCTCCCTAGCACTACAGCCCATGTGTCTGTGTCCCGCTGCAACGCAATGACGTTATTTCTTCGTTGGGCGGCGCTCGTTCACATCGAGTTGTTTCTGTGGATTTGAAGGGGAGGACCTGCTGGCAACAATTCTAAGGATTGTATGTTGCTGGTTCTGGGCCGTTGGGTTTCGCTATCATTCGTAAAAAGAGTCATACCCCGAGATCCAGTCTTACACTCGAAGTCTATCTTGCGCAACTCTAGTTTACCATTTAGGTTAATACAAAGTAACATTACCGTCTTCGCTAACGCTGCTAGCCAAAACATAGTCACCATGCCTGAAAGGAGGCCCTTCGTACGGTTGCCCACTGACGTTTACCCCGTCAACTACGGCTTGAGCTTGAAGCCCGACCTAATCGACTTCACTTTCGAGGGCAAGCTGGAGGCGGCGGTGGAGGTATGTCGATTGCTAACGTTAGATGACTAACTTTATAGTTTTAGTTGCATGACGGACTCCGTAACGTAATAATGTAACGTTACTAAGCTAATTTAATAGTAACTTTTCGATGGCTAACGTTCAACTGTAGCTTGCTCACGCGTAAGCTAGTAACGTAGTAGTTAACAGTAACGCGTTAGTTATGCATTTTTATGCAAATAGTATCTATATCTGGATAACACTGATTAGCTCACATCAGCGCTAACGGAAACATTTTTAGCTGATTCACAGAGTGTGCTTATGTGGTTAACCGTACCGTTTTAGGTAACTAGCTAACTAGCCAGCTAGCTAACATTTAACACATGCTATAGCTAGCTATCGAGCTAACATAAAGCTGCTTCACAGTTTTAAACAGCCAAGTAAAGACATGTAGATTGACGGCACAACAGAGGACGAACCGAGTGAACCTAATGTTATGTTGATTTCTACCTTCCTTTGGTTACAGCTAACTAGCGCAGATTAAGAAACCTAAATCAACTTGCGATTGCATGGGTACTTTTGGAAAGGTCATGCCCAGTTAGTCAGCAATGTGGATTGTTATTTTGCTTATCACGGTACTTGCTAGCAAACCATTATAAACCAGGTAGCACAATGATAGCAGACAAATGTCTTCGTTAGCCCTCCAGATTCTGCCTCAAGTCAGTTTACCCATAGGTCCACCTATTTTACGACACCTATTTTACGAAACCTAAAACCGATGACTAGAGTGGGTTTAATAATTACGAGTATGAAATGACTAGCCAGTTGCGTTGCCTCGTTAGATTGGCCCATAAAGTGCGGTGCGTGTCTGTCACCTTGCATACTTGCCATCGCGTGTCGGTATGTTGTGGGTGTAAACCAAATAATGCACCACACCACATACGACAGACTTTTTTATTTATTTGTAATGGTCGAATTGAAGCGTGATGACAGGTGTGGTTTGCAAGGATCCTGGTCACAAGGATGAGCTTGCAATACTTCCCAATTCAGATGTCCTGTATTTGTCACAAGTTAAAAACACCCAGTAGTTTAGTTGAGGTTTCCCTGATATATCAAGTTAAAAATAATAAAAAGGGCAATGGAGGTCATTCACAGGTGATGCATTGAAAAGCATAAATGCTGAAGCGGTAAGTAAGCTCAACAAACCTGTGTACCTTCTGTAAATTAAGGTAGCTTAATGCAGACTAACCTAAGAAGCCCATATTTGGGTTTCCTTACGGAGTACACCTTTCAGCGGTCCGCTAGGAGTTTGTATTCAGACCTCATTGTCCCTGGGTTGTAGCTCCAGTTGTATCTTAACCGCTTCAGGCTATGTAAATGTAGTTTTTTTTAAGGATTTGTGTATAGCCTCAACAAATGCAATTTTATGCAAGCAACTGCAAATAAAGTACTTAGTTTTATTTTCTTAGTTGGATTAGTTCCCTTTAAATTTAGAAACTAACAATTAAACACAACTCACATGTTGTACTGGTACCTACTGTGGTTTATAATGTTGGAGCTACTTGGAGGAGTTGCTGGTTTACTTGCAGATGTGATTAAACTGTTGAAATGAGTTAGTTTGCATATTGCTAGATTCACTGCTGTATGGTCAATATGTTAGCCTTAAACTTGTTATGAAAGTAACAGTGATCATTTAGATCTGAATAGAAGGGCTATTCAATATTCTGTAATTACAGTCTTGCCTTTCTGTTCAACCATCAAGCGCTTCATTGGTATATCAAAATAACTGTAAAAATAAATATTAGTTACAATTAGTTGAGGCAAACAATCTTTGGGTCCGTTTCCACCCGAGGATATGAAGAAGTGTACGAGACCTGATTTGTGGATTTCTTTTGTTTTTGTTTCCAGGTTACAAATCCCACAAATCAGATTGTAATGAACTGCGCTGACATCGACATCATCACAGCATCCTTTGTACCTGCGGGAGGAGAAGGTGAGGGTGAGCTTGAGTCCTTTTTTTTTTTTACGCTTCCACAATTCTATTGATTGAAACAGCTAAAGCAGTTTTGACTTTTCAGATCTGCTTGTAAAATACATTCAGTACAGTTCAAAGTACATTCAATTTAAGAGGAAAAGAGAAATTACCTGTAACTTCCTTCTAAATGTGTTTCAGAAATAAATGCTACAGGTTTCAACTATCAAAATGAGGACGAGAAAGTCACTCTCTCCTTTCCTAGCGCTCTTCAAAAAGGTAAGAACGTTGTGACTATTCAATGCTGCAGTGCTTGTGCTCTTACAATTTGAACTAAAGCCAAGGCTATTGTGGTGTTTGATAACGACTGTAACTGTAACTATCTGTTGTTGCAGTGGTATATGCCCAAATTAATTTGATTGTGTTTTCTCAGGATCCGGTACGCTGAAGATAGACTTTGTTGGTGAGCTGAATGACAAAATGAAAGGCTTCTACAGAAGTAAATATGCAACTCCTACAGGAGAAGTTCGCTATGCCGCAGTCACACAGTTTGAGGTAACTGGAAGGCCCGCTCTTATAACTGTTGTTAAGTTTAGTAGGGCTTTAAAGGTTTTTGCAGCCCTTTGTACAATCCGGTTTGTCAATGTTGCCACAGTATTGATGGTCATGTGACTTGTGTCAGTGTTTCTTATTTTGTTAATTGAATTTGGGTTAGACAATCTGCCTCATATTGATGTGTAATTCTCGTTTCATGAAACTTGTCCAATAAAATATATCTCAGCTGTCTTGGGGATCCTTCCATGTAGGAGGCAATGTCAATTTTGCACTAGCCTTTGATGTAAGCCGACAGTAGCATGCTGCGAACATGTGCCAGATTGCTTTGAGGAGCTCAGTGTGTTGCCTCTGACCCACATGGTGTCCCTCTAAATTATTTTCCTTCCAGGCCACAGACGCTCGCAGAGCCTTCCCCTGTTGGGACGAGCCAGCTATCAAAGCTACCTTTGACATCTCCCTGATAGTTCTCAAAGACCGAGTAGCCTTGTCAAATATGGTATGTGTCACAGGCTTTTATTCCTCCTGGAATCTCCAAACAGCCTCTTTCTCAATTGTACCTTTTGCAACACTACACAGACTTTTTAAGTCATTGCGTAGTGACCCTCTGGTCATCTGTATGTCTTTTGGAATTTTGTAAATAACTACATGTAAAGTTGAAAATTGCCTGCTGAAGAAAAAAATACATAAGCTTGTATTTAAAATATAATGTGACTCACACCTGGTCATGATGCCGTTGATAAAGATATTCTTGGCCAAAATAGCTTCTCTCTGGTTGGTCACATCTTCTTGCAAATTCTTTCATACTTGGGATATGTTTTGTCAAGACCTACCTTGTCCATGTCTGCCCTAGAATGTCATTGATCGAAAGCCATATCCAGAAGATGACAGCCTTGTGGAAGTGAAGTTTGCTACCACGCCCATCATGTCCACATACCTTGTAGCATTTGTTATTGGTGAATTTGACTTTGTGGAGAGCCAATCATCTGACGGTGTGACGGTGCGTGTCTATACACCCACTGGGAAGGCAGAACAAGGAAAATTTGCACTGGAGGTAAGCATATTGCTTAGTTGACTTAATGGGGTTTCTTCTGTAATTTTATTGGAGCTGGTGATTTTTGTACTGTAAGTTTCAATGTAAATGTTAAAAGCTTTTGCCTTTAACAGTTCAAAATCCCACAAATTTTCTTTCTCACAACTTTTGCAGGTTGCGACAAAGACCTTACCGTTCTACAAAGATTACTTCAATGTTCCTTATCCGTTGCCTAAAATTGATCTCATAGCTATTGCTGATTTTGCTGCTGGTTAGTGAACATCATGGCCTCTTCTTACTGTATTTGTGATATCACGTTCTACTGGTAAAGGTGTGTTCTAGTTATAAACTGACATGATTTGTGCTTCGTCCATCTAGGTGCCATGGAAAACTGGGGCCTTGTTACTTACAGGTAAAACCTAGTGGCCTACTACTGAAAATTCAATTGTTGCTGTTGTCTGTGTTAAGGGAAGCTACATCCTTCTGGGAGAATCTTTGGGCTTGTCCTCACCAGGAGAAGTCGACTAACGCTGACCTCTTTCATGGTTTCCTAGGGAGACAGCGCTGCTGATTGACCCAAAAAACTCGTGCTCGTCCTCTCGGCAGTGGGTTGCCCTGGTGGTGGGACACGAGTTGGCTCATCAGTGGTTTGGAAATCTGGTCACTATGGTAACCAACCCCACACATTCCTTAAAGACTAATTTGATATAGACCAGTCTTGTCATACATTGTTTAAAATGTATCAAATGTACAAATTGGTTCAATCCTAACCAACCAGCTTTAGCTACCATTTCTTTAAGTTAAGTGATTACAGTTGTAGTGCCGTTTGTGCTTAATTGACTCATTAATTACATTGAATATAACGTCATTTATTGCGCTCACAGGAATGGTGGACCCACCTGTGGCTTAATGAGGGTTTTGCATCCTGGATTGAGTATCTGTGTGTGGACCACTGCTTCCCCGAGTATGACATATGGACTCAGTTTGTTTCGGCAGACTACACTCGAGCCCTGGACCTGGATGCCCTGGACAATAGCCATCCCATCGAGGTGGCTATACGATAGACTAATTTCTACTATCCTTTATGTCATGTGTTGTTTTTCCTAAAAACAAAAACCTTATGGACAGAATCGTATAATGATTTAAATGTAATTTTCATGTATTGTATTGCTCTGCGCTATAGGTGAGTGTGGGTCACCCATCGGAGGTGGATGAAATCTTTGATGCCATATCCTACAGCAAAGGAGCATCTGTCATCCGCATGCTGCACAACTACATAGGAGACGAGGTGAGGGGCTGGCTTTTTCACAGAGCAGGAAAGCTAATGCTAATGCTATTTTTTCCCTAAGACTTCTTATCTTGTAATACAATTTTCTACGTGCTTTGCAGGATTTTAGGAAAGGAATGAACTCTTATCTTTTAAAGTTCCAACATAAAAATGCAGCAACAGGTATGTTGTTAACTGAAGGCCATCCTTGATTTGCTACATCATGCGTTTATGTGAAGGGTCTGGTCCCCTCTGACTGCCTTGCCTGTTCCACAGAGGATCTGTGGGACTGTCTGGAGCAGGCTAGTGGAAAACCCATTGCCGCCGTCATGAGTTCCTGGACCAAGCAAATGGGTTTTCCTATTATTGAAGTGGACCAGGAACAGGTGAGTTAGGCCCCACGTTTAGGACTAGATTGTTTCTTCTTTAACAGTATTTATTGTCTGGGAAGAACAGAACCATAGTAAATCACTTTCTATGGACTCATGGGAATGGTAATTACATTTTCAGCAAGGGGATAACCGCATCCTAAAGCTGTGTCAGAAAAAATTCTGTGCCAGTGGGCCACATAATGGTGAGTGTGTCCTTTGCTGTGCTAAAAGCATGTAGAAATCGACTGCTCATACGAAGTCAAATTAGTTGTTCCAAAAGTTTAAGTATATCATATTTGCATTTGTTTTGTTTTATTTTCTCCCTTTATGTGCCCCCTGCTCATCCCAGGTGAAGATTGCCCCAGCTGGATGGTGCCCATCAGTATTTGTTCGAGCGATGACCCCAGCTGCACCAAGCTTAAAATGCTGCTGGACAGCCCGGAGACTACCATCACCCTCAATGACATCGGCCCTGACCAGTGGGTCAAGGTATGGCCAAACACCACTGTCTGACCACAAGGTCTACTTGAGCTTTAGGGGCAGTATAATGGAGCTGTCTATAGGAGACACATTCAGACAATACATGCTGGTCAAAAAGAGTCAATCAGATCAAAATAAGGTCATGACAATATTTGAAAGTCTGGTTATTAGGTCAGAGTGACTTGTCTGCTGTTTCTGCAGACCAATGTCATGTTTACCAAATAAGAGGGGGTTAGAAAGAGTTCATGGAACCACCAAATATTGAACAGACCAACTAATGAACACACAATCAGCCACAACATTACAACCACCTGCCTAACATTGTGTAGGCCTCCCTTGTGCCGCCAAAACAGCTCTGACCCATCTAGGCATAGACTCCACAAGACCTCTGAAGGTGTCCTGTGGTATCTGGCACCAAGACGTTAGTAGCATACACTTTTAAATCCTGTAAATTGCAAGGTGGCGCCTCCATGGATTGGACTTGCTGTTCTAGCACAGTGATTCTCAGACTTTTTTGGTCAGGCCACCCTCAAACACTGGATCAGTGATGTTGCAAAATGTTGGCAATTAATTATGTTCAATAATGGAAAATAAAAGTGAAGTCAAAGTCTTTCTTAAACAATGCTATGAAAAACAGTTTCTGCTTTTTTTTTTACTTCGTAAAAAAAGTCAAATATTGGTTAGAGTGAGGGCAGTGGTGGCTGGCCAGTAGAGGGTGATAGGGTGCCACCCTCCCTGGCTCTCCCTTGTGGAAATCGTTTTTAAATTTATTTTAAAAATAAACAATAATTACTTATTATGTGTTTAAAATGTGCAATATATAAAATATAAATCATTATATTTGGGGGTAAAAATAGCTGACTGTTCATCCCATAGACATGTATCTATGTCTATGGTTCATCCCCTTTCTCTAAATATCTCTTCTGGGGTGCTAGAAAAATTGCCCATTGAGTGCAGCAGCACAGCCAATAGCTGACAGAAAAAATGCTCATAGCAACATTAGCAACATAAACTTAGCCCATCAGCGTGCTTGAATCTTCTGCCAGAAGGGCGAAAAAATGCTCATAGCAACATTAGCAACATAAACTTAGCCCATCAGCGTGCTTGAATCTGCTGCCAGAAGGGCGATGAATGTATTGCCCCAAGCAGAGTCCGCCTGTGGTAGAGAAAGTTGGTTTGCAATCTGCCATTGTATCCAGAGAGAAAAAGACGATGATGCACGTGGATGCAAGATTCAACATTATCTCTTCATCAAAACCCATTTGAGAGGAGCACTTTGGAGACAATACGTAAGAGCATGGACCAGATTAACCTGATATTAAGATGGAACAACAGGCTAGTGAAAAAAAACAATGTACAACTTCTCCCATAGTTGGAATGGCAAAAAGGCGTGGCTAGCTGGATGCAGTCATGGATGCCATATTTTTCTTCCCATGCCTTCTTTTTTTTTGAACAACTAGGACATATGCAACAACATGGACTGTTACAGAAGTAAGGGACATGAAACATCTATCAGAGAAGATTAAGAAACATGAGTGTACAAGGGCACACATGATATGGAGGATACGGTCAGGCTTGCCATGCTCTGCAGAGTTTACATCGCTACGCAACTGGATGGCCACAGGATTGGGGTGAGGAAACAATAAAGAAGTGGATAAAAGGGATGTCACAAGAACCGATACTTCCGTACCAAGTCAATGCCGAAATTCAAAAAATTTGACGGTACTCATTTTCTATAGTACTGGAGGTACCGGGGCTGCAACAACAACAAAAAAAGTATGTAAGCAAACAAACACCACCAAAAAGACGCCGTTTTGGTCGTGCGTTTAGGGGCGCTGCACAGCCCATTTATTCTTGCTTAATTCTCCAAGGCTAAAAGAACCCCCGATGAAACACCTGTAATGTTTTGTCGCGATCCTTAAAGTGTTTGGCTCAATCCATGTCTTTAGCTCCCCTGTTGTAAGCTACCGCAAACTAAAAGTAGAAATCAGACAATCACAGCCTCAGCAAACAAGGGAAAAAGAAGCAAAACAAACAGGAAAAGTTTGCTTCTCTTGAAGTATGCTGGGTCCTGCCCTGTATACTTCAAGAGAAAGCAAACTTTCCCTGTGAGTTAGCTGTAGTAGTTTACACCCCAATTCAGCAGGGGAACATTTGACTCTCCTTGTGATCTTGCTAAGACGTGTTTATAAATGCGCGTATATGTTTTTTTTTTATTATTATATTAACAGGCCTCTTTTTTTGTAATGTTAATACTTGTTTCTTTTAAATAGGCCAACCGTCCTGGGACGTTGGTGAAAAAAGTTAGTCTAGGCCTATTAATTATTTCCATATGTTTTTCATGTGTTGGCCGGGTACTGCAATTGAAAGGATCATTAAAAGATTATTGTTTGTAATACAAAAAATATTGCTTGTTTTAAATAATGGGATTGTCACTGTTCTTTTTTGTAATGTTAATTGTTTCTTTTTATTTGTTTTGCTTGAAGGCTACATTTGTCTTAAAAAAAAGGAGTGTATGTTGAAGTATGTAGGGTTATATTTTTCTTTTTTTACCATGGTATCGAGATTCGTGGAATTTCACTGGTATTGGTATCGACTACTGCATTTCTGGTATCATGACATCCCTAGTGGATAAGAGCAGGCACATTTTATCAAAGATAATCGACTGTATTAAATTCTGCGAGGCGGTCAGTCTTTTCAAAATCCTTATCACCACACCCATGACAACATTGAGAGTCAAGAGAGGTGCTTCTCTACTTTGAAGAGGATCAAGACCTACCTGAGGAACACCATGACACATGATCGCCTGAATGCTCTGGTTATGTACTACATGTGGAAAAAACTAATCAAAAACATCCCTGACTTGAATAATTAAGTAATTGAGAGGTTTGCCACTCGGACAGAATGGCCAAATTCTTTACAAATATGTATATATTTAAATATGTGTGTATCTTACTATGTGTCTTCACCCAAGATTTAGTTGTAGGACTCCTTCTTTCTTGATGTTGCTTCATACTGTATAAGACCACATGTACAAAAAGGTTAATTCCTTGATAGCCTGGCTGTAGCTGTTGTTCAGTATCTTTTTACTCCTGACTAGATCAACCCTGGCACAGTGGGATTCTACCGTATCCAGTACAGCTCGTCCATGCTGGAGAGCTTGCTGCCTGGCATCCGAGACCTCACCCTGCTACCTGTGGACCGGCTGGGCCTGCAGAACGACCTTTTCTCATTGGTGAGAAAGAGACCCACATCCTCTAGACACCCGGTCTGTTTATATTTGGTGCAGACGATTATGATAATTTTCCTTCAATTCACTGTGCTAAATGAGAGTTAGCCTCTATCTTTAAAACAGATTTCAGTCAAATCTGAAGTTGTGGTTTAGATTAGAATATAACGTGCCCTTTTGAAAACCTCAATCGCTGCCATCAATTGGAGGATTTAGATTTGGAAAGGGTTTGACCAGAATGTGATGAGCAAGCACTGTATCAAAGGTTCTTCTTTTATTGTCATACATTTAAACTTTTGTGTTGCAAATGTGGACTTTCTGCAAATACAGAGAGGATGACTCGCAATCAGTACTTCCTTTTTCTCCGAACCACCTACTGTTACTGAGCACACTGTTCCCTTGGCCTAAACGGTTTGGGAGAATGTCCAGTGAAAACTAAATGCATTTAAGTAATAAGTGTGTAGTTACTGTCCCATCCAGTGACTATGCACCGTTGCAATCCTCTGGTTTGTTTATGTGTTGCTGGATGGCCCTGTGAGGGCTTTGACTCTTTTACCACCAATACCTCTTTCTCAGTCGCGCGCAGGCATGATCAGCACAGTGCAGGTGCTGAAGCTGATGGAGGCCTTCGTGAATGAGCCCAACTACACAGTGTGGAGCGACCTGAGCTGTAACCTGGGTGTGCTCTCCTCATTACTATCCCATACCGACTTCCACGAGGAGATCCAGGAGTTCATCCGGGAACTTTTCACGCCCATCGGATTTAAGCTAGGCTGGGATAGCCGGCCTGGAGAAGGCGAGTAGTCCCTGGAGGATTGAGGGGGAAAGTGTTTGAGAGGTTCTTGGGTCTATATTAACAAATGGTCAGAACTGTTTACCCACAATGTCAGGGAATCTGTTTATAAATTGAAGTACAGTTGGCGGTTTAATCTTTATAATTTTAATAAAAACGTATTTTTCCGTAGGTTCTGCTACTTACAGTTGACGGTCTGACTCCTTTTTTTTCACCCCCTTCTAGGTCACCTGGATGCCCTGTTGAGGAGTTTGGTACTGGGAAAGCTAGGAAAGGCGGGACACAAACCGACGCTGGAGGAAGCCCGCCGAAGATTCAAGGACCACGTGGAAGGCAAGCAGATCCTCCCCGCTGACCTCCGGAGCCCAGTAAGCACTGCACACGCACAAAACAAAGTATTGAATACATTTTGCCATGCTGTTCCACCTCAAGCTAAGATGCAGATAAAGACTACACTGGACTGTTTTGCAGGCCACAGGTTAAGCACATGGACTAGTGTAGTTGTACCTGCTTTGTTAGCAGCGGCACTGACCACCACCCTTCGAGAGCTTTGGATGCTGCTGGTTGTTGTGTGCTGCTGCGTTTTTGTGCATCCAATTGCAAACTGCTGAACTGTGACAGTATGATGTTTTTTTTCAGCTGTTGTTTCTTCGATAACACTTAAATCTGGCTTCTCAGAGTGGAGAAATCGTGTGCGTTTAGAAAATGAGAGGAAAACGACAAACTAATTATTTGATAACATTTTATATCAGCGGCTCGTATCATTCAGCAGTGGTACTGCTCCTCTTGTATGATTATCATAATAAAGCTTTATTTTTATAGCACTTTTCCAAATTATTATTTACAGCGGTTAACAGCAGTAAAACCTTTGATAAATAAAATCAAATAGTACATGTTAAAAATTTGAAACTAATTATTTAAATATTCTGACACCCAACTTCAAGTCTTTGTGTTCCTCTCCAGGTGTACCTGACGGTGCTGAAGCATGGAGACAGTACCACATTGGACACAATGTTGAAAGTAAGTGTCAGTCTTTAATCTGCCTAACTAAAAGATGAATGCCATGAGACCTTTATAGAGTAACAATAGTGTGCACTGCAACAAGATAAGTAAAAATCATGCTGTCCATATAACTTCAGCACAGACGTAGATGGACAAGGCCTTAGTTATGGATCCAACGGTTTTATTTCATTGTTATGTTTTCTCCATTCCCAGCTTCACAAGCAAGCTGACATGCAGGAGGAGAGGAACCGCATAGAGAGAGTACTGGGAGCCATCTCTGCGCCTGACCTTATCCAGAAAGTCCTTACCTTTGCCCTTTCTGTACGTAGAACTACTGTATGTCTGATCAGCCATGTCTGGAAGACAAAAGTACAAAGACAAAAATATGCTTTTATGTACTGAACTGCCATTGGTCTTATAAAGCTGATTCACATCCCACAGGAAGAGGTTCGTCCACAGGACACGGTGTCAGTAATCGGGGGTGTGGCCGGCAGCAGTAAACACGGCCGGAAAGCAGCCTGGAAGTTTGTCAAGGACAACTGGGAGGAGCTTCATAACCGATACCAAGGTGGCTTCCTCATTTCACGGCTCATTAAGGTAAAATCTTAATATATGCATTCATCTTTTTCCACTTTTTCCTATTGTGCTATAACAAATCATTCAAACTTGAGGCAACAGTTAAGGCAATTCCTGTGTCACAATCTTCTTGTCAATATCCTAGAAACTTATTAAATTCACTTACTCTGTCTGTATTTTGGAAAAAATTGCAAAAGGGGTGTGTCATACTAACTTATACCTGTGATTTTTCAGCTTTCTGTAGATGGATTTGCTGTTGACAAAATGGCTGCAGAAGTAAAGGTGAGTCTCCTGCCAAGCTCAAGGATGAGGCTGAAAGGTCATAATGGCCACTGGGTTGTCCTGATGTTTTTAGACATTTTCCAATCAAACTACATTGTTTAATGTTATGTGATAAGGGCTATAAATAACAATGAGCTCTAATCTGTCCCTGTCTTTACAGAGTTTCTTTGAGAGTCACCATGCCCCTGCTGCCGAGCGCACGGTGCAGCAGTGCTGCGAGAACATTCTCCTCAATGCTGCCTGGCTCAAGCGTGATGCGGATGACATCCACCAGTATCTACTCCAGCGCAAAGTGCCCCCAGTCTGAATTCCCACCCCCTTTTCCAGCGCGGACCTCCAAGAATCATAGCTGCCTCGGCACCCCCTTGCAGACCAGAGAGGGAAAGCGAGTGAATTCAAAGCAGGCTTAATTTCTCATAACTAAACAGAACGAAAGCAGACAAGCCAAGAATTTATCCACGCGTAGAGACTTTATATTAGCAAATTAATTTCAGACAAAGAATGTAGTTATCCCCATTCTGCCCATAGTGGTAATGCCTATATATGAAATGAGCTCTGCTATTGGCATTTAATTGACAAACTAAAACAATTGTAAGATTTCTTACCTTATAGAAACACACTCTTTAACTGTTCTATCTAACAAACAGTTCAAAATGTTTTGAAAACTGTGAATTTCCCCTTTGTCGTTCCCCGTTTACCACTTTTTGAATGCATGAAGTATGTTATCCTGTGTTGCTGTTTTGCTTATTTTTGTTTGTTTTCTGCACAAGCAAATAACCAGTTTTTTTGTTTTGTTTTTTTACTTTATTTGCCGTTGGGGTAAGTTGCTGATTTTTGCCCCCTTCTGAGCATTCTGATAGGGTAAATGAAATGGCCCTTTGGCAGAATGGGGTTAATAACTGTTTTGTTAGGAGTAGTTACGAACTCATGGCAAATGGCACTGATTCTCTTTCGCTAATGGTTAGGACAAGGCGAGCAGCGCTAGCATGGTACTACAATGTATAATGTGTAATGCAAGCATTCTTTCAAAACAAAGTTCCACAAATCTAAATAGCAATGTTCATGGTTACCTTACCCACACCTCCCCTTTAACCCTGTCCTTCATTGGATCATTATATCAAATCATAGATCCCTGTCAATGTGTTCCCGACTCCTTCCTGACGTTCTAAAGGTTGTACAGGATGAAAAAAGAGTAGGCATATTTAAAACATCTCTGTTTCTGCCACTCACAAAAAAAAATATCTGCTCCAAAAATCAGTTTTTATAACACATAGATTTAGTGATTTATTTTAATGTTGCTTTGACCATTGCATTAAAGAAAATCGAATAGGGTGATACTACTTTCTTGGGGCCTTTAGTCCGAGACAACATCAGAAAGGCCTGTTTGAGTTCATTAAGGTTCAGAATTTCATACAGGCCTAGTTTGAGCTTTGTAGTAACATGATTACTTACACTGCTATTAAACTCAGAAGCCTTAAATTGGTCAAGTGGTTTGCAATAATTATTACAGAGAAGCGGTTTTATGCCACTGCAAGTAAATATTGTTCCTACCATTACAGAACTACACAAAGATGTGATGAACAAGTATATCTATATAGAATTTACTATATGATGTGGCTTTGAAAACCAGAGAAGATTATCCAATTTATTGTCAAGATTCTTTCCTTGGAACATTTGTTGTGCTTTTTGTTTAAGAACAGTTGGTGTTCATTAAAGTAAAAAAAAAAAAGAGACTAAAAACAAACTGAAAGTAGTGCAGTTGATTTTATGAGTGAGGTGTGAGTGTGTATGCCTGGAAACAAGTTTAATTTGAGATTGTAGATGTTTTTTTAATATCCATTGATGACTATACTAGGGGCAAGAACATAAAACGAATTTTTTTTTTTTTTTTAAGTTACAAAACTGCGGAAGGAGTTCACAATGTAAAACACAAGGAACCAAGTATAATAAATGAAACAAAGAATCTAGTGATGTGGTAGACTTGGGAGAGAGATAAAATGAGACTTACTATTTTAGTTCAGATGGTTTGAGAGCCGATGTCCATGCTGTTAATTAATTGCAGTGGGGTTTCAAGCATAAGTGAAGGTGCAGTACAGTAAAGTAACGTGGTGAGCTCACATTACTTTGATCTGCATCTTCAGTTCTGCTTTGGCAACACTTCTGTCACAGCTGTTGTTCCAATAGTTTTCGTTTTGCCAATGTGCCATTCATAAACATGTTTGACTTTGCAATGAAAGGCTTCACTATGAACGTGTTCTTTGTTGTGCTAAACAGTGGGGAGCATTACCTTGATGACATCTCAATTCTACGCTTCTACTACATTTTGACTTCTTAAATATACTTACTTATTTAAAATGTCTGTGAATGATGTGGTGTTCCGTCAAAATAGTAGGTTCAAAACGTTTTGAACTTCATCTTTATTGGGATATGAGAACTTGCAAAAACATTTAGGTTTGTCCTTGTTTTAACACTTGGAAGTGGACATTGCTATGGCCCACGCTACACTGTCTATTTTAATCGTTTCGAATACATCTTCAATTTGTATAAAGATGCGAATTATTTAGGTTATGTGTTACATGCTTACGTTATTTATATACATACAATGTGTTATACTCTGAATCTCACTCTAGAGGGCAGTAGGTCATATTTCCGACTACTTCGTCTACTTAAAAGACTAATTTAAAAAGGAGCTATCGGAACTGTTTGTCTACTTACTAAGCTACCAGGAGATACAATAAGAAAATATCCGTCTGACAGAACTCATGTACGGGTAAGTGCCCACATAGCTGGTAGCTTTACTTCATGTAGTATAATAATATTTGCGCTGGAGTGTGTAAAACATTAGAGTAGGTTAGCAAAAATGCAAACTAGACCGAGTCTAGTCTAGACTAGTCTAGATTCTCACATGGCCCAATAACCTAACGCAAGCTAAAGTAAGTTAACTGATTTCCTGTATTTTTTTTTATTATTTTGTGTGTGTGTGTGTGGATGGGGCATTTAAGTCAGTGAACTGTTGATTGATTAGCTTCCTACTTCTATGTGAGCTACTAAGCTAGCAATATTAGGATCCAAAAATCTACATTTCATAGCGTTAGCGACATTAAGCTGTTGTCAGATCACAATACTGTGCTAATGTTAGCTTGGCGTTACAGAAACTGTCAATTAATTGACGGATAGACACTTTTGAACCGGCAGATCAGTTCCACATTGCTCATCGTTGACAGGCGTAGTACTGCCACTACTAGTACTGGTAATCACTAAAACCTAAACAGCCTGGCTGGAGCAAGCCCGTTTATTAGAGCTGGGTGAGCAGAAAAAGGGTCAGATGTTCTGCACTGGCCAAGATTGTAATCTATTAGGCCAACGTAATGCTTACTTTGGCCTATTTTTAGATCTATATTTATGTAATTATTGATCCTCTACTACACGGTCCCTGACTGTACCATAGGTCTAAGTATTTATTTTTATACTAAAGTTTTAAAAACCTTCACAATGGCCGTTTCATGGCTTTTCACGTTCTTCGTGTTTTTCTACTCAATTCCAAGTCTTATTTTGCCATGTGTATCCGATTTTTCCACGTTATTTGCCCTATACTGAATTTTTACTTTGTTTCACTACTGCAACCTTAAGACCACGTTTGCCAGTCACAGGCTGTTTATTATGTTTTAATATAAAAAGTTGCCTTATATTGGTATCTCATATTCAAACAATGTCCTAACAATCTTTTTTAAATAATTATATCTTTTTTGTTTTATAACCAGGCTTACTACAGATTGAGGAAGGAATGTGTCCTCCTGGTGGAGACTGAAAACTTCACCATGATGATAAGCTGTAGTATCATAGCTGTAGCCGTACTCTTGTCCCAGTCAAGAGCGTTCCTATACCCCACAGAGGAGGAGAGTGTTCCTGAACAGTGGGTGTTGCTCCATGTAGTTCAGGGACACATTGGGGCAGGCAACTACAGCTACCTGCGCCTAAACCATGATGGAAGGATCATTCTTAACATGCTTAGCCTTAAGGGTGATGCAGACTTGTATGTATCTGACAAGACTCTACGGCCCAGCTTCGACACATACAAGCTGCAGTCGGCAACCTGTGGCCAGGATGTGGTTGTAGTGCCTGGCGAGTTTGTACGGCCTGTAGGGATCGGCATTTATGGTCACCCGTCTCACCAGGAGAGCGAGTTTGAGATGCGGGTATTCTATGACCAGACTGCACCACATGACCTCTTTGAAAAAAGTTCATACCCCTCGGAAGATGGCAGAGGGCAGCAGAAACACCCTCAAGCATCGGAAGAGGACTTTCAAGAGGAGGAGTCAATATTTTGGACTATACTAATTGGGCTTCTGAAGATAATACTTGAAATTTTGTTTTAAAAAATTGCACTTCAACCATAGTATATGGAAAAACTTGTGCTTTCAGCACACTCATTAAATAGATGGTGACACTCATTTGTAGCCTAAGGCTTGCCACGGTTATAAATAATCTTGATTATTTTGAGAGCAAAACTGAAGGGAATATGAGTATATCTATATTTTCATAAGTTTTTGATTATGATGCTTCGATTTCTTCGGTGTGAAATGAAACTGTGCATTACTGCTGGCTGAGGTGTTGTCTGGGAAATAACTTAATCAAACCACTTGTCTTAATACTGCATAAATTATCAACAGATTTAAGTTCCAACCCCAGCTGTAGGGACTCTAACTTCCTGATTATCCTTCCTTGATTCTTCGAAAATTAAATGGAATCTATGTTGTTGTTTTTTTAACACAAGCCCCTATCAAGTTAATTTACTATCTTCTAGCTAGTAGCCCCACCAATGACTTGTCATACTCTGAATGTCCATAAACTATGGCTTAGTAAATGTAATTTATATATCTAATAGACTCAATGCCTAATGCCACCTACCTTGTTTCAAAAGTCAAGTCAAATTGATTGCCATTCTCAAAATGACCCTTAAGTAACAAGTAAAGATTATCTCGTTTGCTTGTTGCAGTAAAGGATGGGTCAACCTGCTTAGCATTTGAGACAGACAATGTATATTGACTGGTATAATTTATTCACTCAAAGGGTTTCATTGTCTCTAAACTCAGCAAATGCACAAATCAGTTTGTTACTTGATTGTAGTCTCACAAAAGTAGTCGATATATTTAAAATATTCAAGTATAAGATATGAGTGACATGAGTAAGTCGCAATATTCATATTTTGATTTTGAAGTCAAAGCTTGGGTAAATAATACATTTCTTAAGCCGTTTAAGATATATTTTTTTATATACTGTAAAGACATTTGAGGTTAATCAGTCATGCACCCCAAAGGTATTAACAGAGCATGATCAGCAAGCTAGAGACGCCATAGTTGATCCAGGGCCCCAGCGATTAATAAAGCACATCTGTCAAAATTCAAATGGAAATGCAAAAGGTAAAGTGGCAATATAATCTTGAGATTGTATTTCCATTTCCTACTCGTATATGTAAACATTTAATAAAAATGTTTCAGTTAAAATATTTTAGACAAAATGTATTTGGATATCATTGGCTGTTCCATATTCGCATGCTGTGAAGTAAGCTACATTTAAAAAGAAATAGCGTCTTTGACCTTTCATTGTGTTGCATGGGCTCAAGGACAGTCCATGTGAAAATGGGGATACAATCTGTCAAGTCATTCCAACCTGTCCAAAAACCCCGTATGACTGTAGGCTATATTGTTGTGCGCAATCGTTATCCAATCAAACCAACGTTCTACAAAATTATCCCATAATTTATTGAGTATTTGTCTGTATCAACAACTGTAGTCACTTATACTATAGTTTACATTAAAGCCAGACTCCAAAATTCACAAACAACATACTTGTCTGATTTCGAAAGCGACAGAGACAAAAACAGATGCTCCTTCGATGGTGACGAATATTGGGGGTTTGTGTGGCATCTTTGTTTAAAAATAATGAGTAGCTTATATGTATGAAGAGCGAGAATGATGTTGCCATTTCCACCTCGGTTATCAGAGTTGCTAAGTGGGGCTCCTGTTATATTTGTTTACAGCCGCCCTAGTAGAATTCTGTAGGCCTATATTTGGCCATAAGTGAACATTAAGAAGAGAAGAACTGAATCAACGATTTATCACACCTCTGTATGAGCATATGGGGGTTGGGCATTTTGGGCGCCTTGATTGGATGGCTGAAAGATTTAATTTAAATTTTCAAATGAACAATCCTTGAGCCCAGCAAAATAAAATTGAATATGAATTTTATAATTTTAAAATCAAATTTATATATTTTTTAAAGGCCTACATTGTGTTGTCTTTAGCTTGTGACAGCTTGTGAATGTGGAACGACAAATAAGAATGCAAAGTAACTTACATTTAATGTTCATTTTGACTGCAAAATGCAAATTATACATTTTTTATTTCGACAGGAAGTTTGCAAAGCAATCTTAAGATTACATTGTCACCTTACATAATACATTTTTCAAATGTTTTTTATTTTAACTGACCGTTTTATAAATGCTTCCATATATTAGAGATTTAAGAATTGTTTTACTTTTGAATGAACATGTCCACAATGACGTGCCCAAAGTTAATTGATTGTGAACTGCTCAGGCCAATTTTAAAAAAGCAAGATTTGTCTCTAGGTATGTTCCTGTTGGATAAGGTCCAACAGGTGTTAAATCTCAATATTTTGAAGTGGGTGGGCTTAAGTGAAAGCGTAAAGTGAACGAGTCGTTCAACAGTGCCTTTTAATTAGTCATAGCCTACTTAAAGAGACTGAATGGCAATGCAGTCACAAACAAGTAATTTTCTAGATAAGCAATAAATATTTCAGGAAAGATGTGTTTTTTTTTTTTTTTTTACATATCATATCACCTGTTACATGTGTTTGTTTCACTGACACTGGCCTATCCAAGTGGGTCGCTGTTTTCCAACTGAGATTGATTCTTGTCCGTGATCCGGTTACCTGCCTCCATTTTGTGCTGGACGGCCCATTTCCGGGTTTCGTGAGAATCATCGAAACGGGTCATGTACTGACGAGTCTTCTGGCGTCGCTTGCGGATAAAGAATGCATTTAAAAGTGTTTATACTAAGTTGCAAGTTTAATTAACCGTTGATAGCCTTCGGAAGTTAACTTCTAAACTTTCCTAACAGCAGTTGTTTACGACAGCAAGCTAATTTGTATAAGACCGGGCATTGCTGACAGCTGGCAAGAAGAAAAACAGATTGCTTCTAGAAGTTAGCTGGCAAGCTAACGGAACTGGCTAGTTTGCGAACCTAAGACTTAAGTTTTTTAGGTTTCTGCAATCTTGCTTAGCGTTAGCTAGAAAACGGTCATACAAGACTCAAGAGGCGGAACGATAGTACGAGTGTAGGAACTGCTACACCAGCAGTTTCCATTCATGTTGTTTTGGAGAACAGGACTCTCAATCTTCCGAGACGGGGTAAGTTCGGGTACAAATCCATCCATGATCCAGAGACAGTTTACTTTAAGTTTAATTGTTGATTTAGTTACAAACACGTATTGTATGTAGTCGATTCTTGCATGATCACTTGTACGAGTGCAAAACAAAGTTAAGATGGTTGAACAAGCAAAGTTCGCTAAAGTTAGGCTACTTCCTTATCCACAAAACTCAAAAGCAAAAAATAGGCTTCCTTAGAAAACTAGCCTCTGCTCTGTAAACTGGAGCGTGTGAAGAACTGAAAAACTGGACAGTGGAAATTAGATGAGATTCCAACCGACGGTGGATGGTATGAACGTTGATTTGGGTATAGATTGAATCCATTATGTTTAACTAGTAGTACAACTGCGAGTTAAAAAAAAGAGACACACCACTCTTAGGAACCTTCGTTTCAACAAGATACTCTTCGCCTTCGCAAGCACTGTTTGAATCAGTACAGTTTTAACTGATGTAATTTTGCAGTGAGGACTGCTAGCCCAAATGAATAGCTTTGTTTAGTTGCTTAGTTTTTGGCATATTATGAAAATTTGATAATATATGAACCCAGAATAGCATGAAACAAAAATAATAATGTTTATTTCAGTGTTATTAGTACCACGTTATTTTATAATAGATCTAGCCGTTCTATATTTTCTAATAATTTATTTCAGTTTCTTGTTTGTCTCACGCAAAAGCTTGCTCAGTGACATTCCAATTGTTTGCCATCTCTGGAAACCAGCTCTAAACTCCACTAGGCAACAAGTGGAATGGAGGAGGGAGGGTGGGGTTATTGAAACCATTTCAATGTGTCATGTCCACAAGGAGCCCATGACAAGACAGCAAACTGGTTTTGGAAGCTAGTGTGACCTCATTTGATGTGTAGAAATACCAATGGTGGACGAAGTACACAAATCTTGTACTTCAGTGAAAGTGCACCCTTGCTAAATATTACTATACTAAAAGTACAAGTCTTCAATAAACATTTATTCTTGAGTGAAAGTACAAAAGTACCTGCTTTTAAAAATACTTGAGTATCAAAAGTTAAAGTACTATTATTTAGTATTTTAGACATGCAAACCTAATTTTTATATACAGTAGGATATTTTAGTTTAAAAGTAAAAGTCTCCCAGAATGGATGATACTTGAAAAAGGTACTTCGTTACTGTCCACCCCTGAGAAATACAGTTTTCAGGCATAGGTTTTAATTTAAAGTTTTTCAGCAATTCACAGTTTCAATGATTGATTTCATTGTCATGGCTTAAGTTAGACCCAAGTTGAGCGCCATGCATGCCAATTGACAGATTTGACTTGTTCCTTGAACATTTGGCTCTTCCTCACGTTTAGCAGGAGCCAGTGTGTCGTCAGAGCTGAGACAGTGAAATTACTCCTCCGCCCCCTAAAGTGACTGCAAAGCGACAGGATGCCCATTCCTCCCCCTCCTCCTCCAGGACCCCCTCCACCACCCACGTTCAGCCAGGTCAGTGAACGTTCGACACCAGGTTCACCCCTCAGAGAGTACAACATTAAGTATGGCCTTTGTGTCATGTGCTAACTTAAAGGCACACAGTAAGATTTAATATTGCTGTTCACATCCAATCATCATACGTAATAAAGTTATGGAATTTCTTCATAACAGTCATGCATTTTCTGCATTCAATGTGGTCAGAATTAACACAGAACCATTTATATCTGTAGGCGTAATGTTTTTGTTGAAAAACTGCAGATTTAAACAAATCATTTTCAATTAAAGGTTAATTGGTTGGAGTGTCAAGACTTGTAATACTTGGGTTGCTAATGTCACACAGGCAAACACTAACCCACCTAAATTGGCTCGGGATGAGGCAAAGAACAGAGGAGCTTTGCTTTCTGATATCTGCAAAGGAGCCAGGTTAAAGAGTGTTGGTGTGGTCAATGACAGAAGTGCACCCATTATTGAGAGTGAGTAAAAAAAATTTTTTTGGGACAATTATGTTTTATCTGTAAATCCTTTATATTCAAGAGACATTAATAACAACAAACACACAGTTTAGTACATGTACACTTACACTGTATGCTTAGTCATTTTCTATAAATAGATGCTCAAAATTGCAATGTCTTTATATGGGAGAAATATTGTCAGTTATTGATAGAATAAAACACATACGATACATAAATAGTAAACCCATAGAAATTGTTAATTTTAACAATTTTCTAAAGCTTTATTTGTGTCAGTAACATTTTACATCTCATTTATACTAGAGCCATCCGGTGGAGGTGGAGGTGGAGGGGGAGGGGGAGGGGGAGGTGGAGGGGGGTTTGCTTCAGGAGGACCAGCGCCTATGGGAGGCCTTTTTGCAGGAGGTGTGCCAAAACTACGGCCTGTTGGAGGTAAAAACCATGTACTGTGATTGCTTAGCATTTGCTGTTTTACTAATTAAACTACAAGTTTGCAGTATTTTTCCTATATCGTAACAATAGCTTATTTGGAATTGCAAATTGCAAAAGTCTAAATAAGATTTTTATTGCTGTCTTATAGTACTACCTGAAAAAAGAATTGCACCATTGCTTAAATGCACCATTGCTTAAAACACCATTGCTTAACGATATGCAGTGACCTCGAGTATCCTTCACAACTTCTTTGTACCGGTTAGAGAAAATAAAAGAACCAAGCAAACTGTAGGGGTCGCCAAAATCACCTCCTACAGATAAACTGCCTCTAGTAACTTTAACAATGGACTTCACACTAAGGTTAAAAGCATTTAATTAGAGATTCAATATTTTGGGGGTGTCAATTCTTTAGATAGTTTGTCATAATCTAAAAGCTTGAAAGTCTAGCAGCATTCGGGACCTCATTCTGGGAGCATGAGATCTAGCTTTAGGTTTTTTCCAACATGGTCAAATATGCTCTATTTCATATTATCCATGTGGTTAATAAGGTTCCACTGCGCTAGTGTTTATTTGCCAACATGTTAATGTTAGTTGGCTTTGATTAAGCTCACGTCTGGACGTCCCAAGTATAGTCTTTTTATTGTTTCACCCTTGGGTTTCCATGCAAAATACCAATGATGGAATAAAATGTTGTTTATAAGTTGGATTGTTGTTTTTCATTTAGTTATTCAAAATACATAGTTTTTCTGCAAAGCACCATGCTTATGAGCACCATGTCATACCAGTACCTCTGGGTTTTGCAGATTTGGCAACAATAATGTTTTTACTGCCATCATTGTGTACCACCACTTTTTATACATCAAGGTAACCACATTAGGTTTTAGTGTTTTTTGATAATCAGTTGAATGGTAGTCTTAAGCCATTAAACTACCAGTATATGACAAGCACCATGGTTCTACTCTGAGTATATGAGCTGTCACAGAGGTTCTGTGGATCTGAAAATATGTTAAAAATGCATCTATAATAATTGTAATAATATTCATAAAATATGTAAAATCTAAAAAAGCATTCAGTGGGACAAGAAAATAGAGGAATGTTTTCGAAAATGTTTATTAATGCAAAGCAAATTTTCTTAGTTTCCAATCAGCGTCTGCATGCTGCCAGACATGGAGAGAGAGGTGCACAATGGCCCTTCTGTTCTGTCGGGTTATTCAAATATGTTTTGTAAAAATGTAAACTGAATGAACAGTTACCTGATTATAGATTGACTCGCTAGTATTAACCTATTTTGGTTTGGGCTGGTCTCCAGCACGCTGCACCCGAGGGTGCCCACTGCTCTCAACAGAGCGGGTAATTGAGAGAAGATGCCATGTAAAAGAGCTCATCTCCCTAAAGACATATATGATACCTGCAGTTATGATTACAATTTGGGCTAAAGTATGTCTTCCCAGGGAGACAAAACAAAATGTATAACAGGAAGTGGAGGAATATCACATCGGGTTTTATTGTGCCACGTAATTATACAGTTATTTAGCTCTTAAGTCTATTGCTGTATGTCAATGTTGGTCCTAAAAACCATACATTTTCCTCTCGTCCAGACAGCTCAGTGGGTCGATCAGCCCTGCGTCCTCCCGGCTCTCGACCTGCTGCCCCCCGACAACCCATTGGCCGCTCCTCTTCCCCCGGACCAGCCGATAAGCCATCCGCTGCAGAGCCCCAGCGTTCCCAGCGCCCCTCCCTACCTGACATCTCCCGCCCCCCTAGCAGCAATTCCTCCACGGGCAGTGGCATGAAGCACAGTACCTCTGCCCCTCCTCCTCCGCCTCCCTTCAATAGGGCCAACCGCACCAACCCCCCGTCTGCTCCCAACCACCCATCTACTCCCAACCAAAGAGGCCAGACCTCCTCCTCTCACAACAACAGAGAGAAGCCCCTACCACCCACACCAAGCCGAGGCCCGGCTCCCCCCAGTTCTTCTAGTTCTTCGAGACCAGCCCCCTCCTCCACCAGACCGCCAACTGGAGGGTCCTCGGCTCCTCCGCCGCCACCTTACAGGCACCCCTCTGGGGGGACATCCAATGGACCAGCCCATGGCGACGGGGCCCCACAGCTGCCGCAGAGGCATAACTCCCTGCAAAAAAAGACCTCATCAGGAAACAGCAGCAGCCAGGGCCGCACACAAGCACCACCTCCTCCTCCATCGCCATCTCCATCCTCCCAGCAAGGAGGCAGACCTCCACCACCCGCCAGAGAGCCCCCTGGCCGGAGAACAGGTATGCTATACAGCAGGCTTTGTAAAACTGTGGGCTCATCAATCTCCGCAAGAACTGCGTGCTGTGTCTACGGACTAATTCCTCTGCATGATATAGTGGCACACACTGTTACATACAGAATGGCTTTGACTTTCACAACATACTATGCTAATTCTACAGGTAAGGGAAGGGTTAAGTGGGTTAAGGACATAGTCAACGGCTTCTCTACAAATTAAGTACATGACAGCTTGGTTAGCATGGTATGCAATTTGGCATGGACATATTTAGGTTGTTTTAGTTTGGTTAAAGGTTCGCCAAAGAAAGAGCCATGGTGTCGGCCTCTGCTAAAAAGCGTTCAGATACATTGATCAAATCGGAAGCTTGACGCTGTGTTTTGCTTAGAGACTGTGAATCAGACAGGAAAGCACTTGTTTGCTCGATTGACACCTCCTGGTTTCTCCACATTCCATCAACCCTCCTTGAATATTCCGGCATGCTTGCCTTAGGTTTAACTTGCTAGCCTTTCTCTTTCTTATTTTTCCCTCCCTCCCCTGGCCTTGTTGCTCTACTACTTTGTTGGTTTCTGAAATGTTTTTAAGACCATGGATGGAAAAGATAAATCATATCATATATCCATAGTACACATACATGAGTAACTATCTTGGCATGATTGTGTTAAGTGACTTGCTGTTGACTGTATATTACATTTTGTGTCCTAGTCTATACAGAGAAAAAGACAAAAGATAGATTTCCAAAAGACACTGACAAGCCAACATTTGCTCGTTATCTAGCTGTTGGCAAGACTGCTTAGGTCAGTCAGGTGACTCGGGTCATTTAACAGACCATGGGACAAATGCAAACTGATTTGGAAAAAGGTTTTTGTTTATGAACTATTTGGTAAAAGATAAACAAAGGACTTTGATAGGGAATTGTTTTGGCAACTTTTTGCTTTTATTTTTTACTTTTGTGTATTTGTATTGTGTTTCTTAAACATTAAGTAGTAGTACCTAATTTAAAAGTATTTCTAAAATGACTGGGCTCTATACTTACAGTAACGCTTATCTAGTGATTTTTTCTAGTGATGTTCTTTTTTTAAACAAGATAACTCCAGGCTATGCTGAGATGTCTTCAGGGTCTAACTTTAATACTACATTGAGATGTTTGTAGTGACATTTGTACTAGTTTCACAGCTACTGTGAAATATTTGCTTGTGTTTGCAACCCAATTACCAGAGGAGGCTAGAAAGGCTACTAGCTTCAGGTTGAATCTTTTTGCTGTTTATTCAGAAATCCCCATGGTCATACTGGTATGTTTGGTATATTTGTGATTGCCACAGCTCCCCAGGTTCCCCCTGCTGTGTCTCGTAATGGAGGTCGGGATGCACCGCCACCCCCGCCCCCCTACCGAGTCCACAGCTCTGTTGCACACACCAATTCCTCCTCTTCCTCCGAGTCCCACAGCCGGGTTAGCAAGCCTCCTCCACCCAACTCCTCATCATCCTCCTCTGCCTCCTCCCGCACTCCTGCTGGACCCCCACCACCGCCCCCGCCCATGCGCAATGGACATCCTTCTTCCAAGTCCATGATAGGTGAGTTAGGATTAGGTGCTTAAGACTCATCCAACTCGCGCTCCACAGGTTTATCTATCAATGCCAGGCATCTTTTTTTTATAAGGCAAACTGCTTTGATTAGTCTGTAACAAGGACTAAAGAAACGTCAAGCGCTTCCAATTTCAGGAAATTATCTGAAATGTGGGCTTGTGCTGTAACTGTTCAGATTTTAGTTGGAATAAAAAACAGCAACTCTGAACATTATCTTTGCTGTCCAGCTATTATAGGTTTGTACCAGAGATCCGAGGCCTATACCACGAAGCAAGTTCAACATACCCAGGATATATTTTCGTTATCTGGGTTCACAAACTCCAACAACCGCAATCACGCATAAGTGGTACCACGAAGGTGGTTATCAACTCAGTAAATCAACTCAATCTAGCTGTGAGCACGTTCACAATAAAGGGCCGGTGTTTGCACCATGTGACCAATCGCAAACACTGACAAGTCGCATATTTTACATAAGATGAGGAACTATAATATTAAATATGAATGAATTAAATTGTGAATTAAAAAATATATTATCCAGGCTAAAAGCAACTCCGTTTATGCTGCCGAATGCAGGAAGGATAGCTGGCTAAACAAAATGCCATCATTTTTCTTGTTTGGAATAATACAAAGACATGTTTTAATAAGTATTTTCTTTATTCATATTATAAAACCTCAGACTGCATTATGAACTTGTCTAGGCATATATTTGTGTGCGCAATACATTTTGTGTGTACATTTAAGCGAAGCAAGCGCAAGGGTTCTGGTCAAACTGTTAGTATTGTAGCAAAATGGGAAAACATGATTACTTAAAAACAGCCCAAATGGATCAAAATATCTGGATGAGTTGGGACATCTTCGAAATAACCTGAGTAGTGAACCTTTCTTTTAACTGCGCATCCATTTCTTGTTTCGCGATTAATCGCTCGATCATTGCGGCCAGCCAAAGTTCTACAATTTCTTTTACCAAATATAACAAATGTGTTTGACTTTAAGTAGCCTTCGTGGCACAAATGTAAGTAGGTCATTTTGCATCATGAGACTGGCGTTGCACGCTAACCCAAAATGTAGTTTGTAACATCGAGATGGTGATGAATGCACGTCGGCGTTAGATAGCACGAGGCGCTAAAATGATAGCAACACAGGGGACTGCCTTTTTATCACAGCAGGCTACTCACATGCAATTATTAGACAAGCATTCTCTTTATGAAATCAGTGAGTTTTGTCTGCGTTTTCTTTTTTGTCTACATTTATCTAAAGTTACAAAATGTTTGCCGTTCTCCATGTTTAAATCTTGATTTTCTCGATTTTGCCTTTTTTCACATTGGGAATCGTATTATCACCCAGCCCTAGCATAATATTTCACTGTTGTGTAAGAAGCTTTCCACGTCCCCCTAGGCCTAGGGGTACATGTACCCCTGGTTGAGAACCACTGGTATAGACAACCCAGGGTTAAACCTGATGTTACCTCGCTAACCCAAAATCCTGCTTCGTGGTATTTGCCTCTGGTCATTGGCTTCAAATAACCTTGAATTCAAATCTCATCCCACAGAAATTCAAATTACCCTCTAAGTTCCTCTTGTGCCATTACCATATCATGAGGGTTGAAAGAGGGGTTCCTGATAACATCATTAAACGGAGGTTTTCAGGAATGCGTTTACATATTATGGATTGTGTCAAAAGACATATTAAGATAAATGCTTATGTTCTTCTAGCAAAATATTCAAGTAGTGGAATTCCGCTGACAGGCAAACTACCTTCAAAATGTGCGTTCTGTATAAACTGTGAGTGAGACTATGTACACAACAGTGCAGCTATACTGTCATATATAACTGCTTGCAGTTGGTTCTTTATGCAAATAGCTAATCAATATGTAGCCTTCCTAGAAACCAACTTTATTTATTTTGTCAAACCTTTCCATTATACAGTGGCTATTGATCCAAGTCTATGTAAGGGTTGTCAATTAGCATAATGTTTATTATGTTTTCTACATCTTAAGATGACACCTAAAACAAACACATTTCATGGAACACATTTACCTTTTTCATAACAGATGACTTTGAGTCCAAGTTCAACTTCCACCCTGTTGAAGATCTCCCACCCCCAGAAGAATACAGGCATTTCAACAAGACCTACCCAAGCAAAACCAATAAGAGTATGGTGCTAATTCAGTTTCTGTACTGCTGACTTAGAACATAAACATTGTTATTTATGAGCTTTGCCCTTCTGCATCAGTGTGGTGTTGTTATTATAAAGAAGTGTTATTTTAAGAAACAATATACAGTTTGTCTTTATGAACAGATCTATTGTAACATTTGTTTCTTAATTTCCCTCCAGCTGTCATAAGAGGAGCACCTCCATTGCCACCAGTGGGAAGGTGAACTACGCTCAGGAGCTAGGAATTCAATAACTCGCCTAGTCTGACCAGGACATTTTCAGGGGAGTGGAAAACGCTCACACTTAAACACTAAAGCACCAGCAGTAAGCAAGATGGTTTACAAACCTTCCTACGTTCCCCCTCGCCAGGTTCCGCCCTATATGCTATACACAAGGGTACACATGGCAC
This sequence comes from Galaxias olidus, assembly GCA_026901105.3. Classification (NCBI taxonomy): domain Eukaryota; kingdom Metazoa; phylum Chordata; class Actinopteri; order Galaxiiformes; family Galaxiidae; genus Galaxias; species Galaxias olidus. Next base: position 347,193 of record JAPMUY010005955.1, read on the forward strand.
TCACTCTTCTACCATTCAATCTTTGACAAGATGCAATAAAACCACTTTGAACTGAAAACTGACTCTCGATCAGAAGGGCTATAATGTGGCCACAAGATATTCTGTCTACAACATGGAGGGACATGAAATTGTCAAGAATGCATAGCCAGATCAATATATACTTTCAATTTCTGCATTCCATTTACTTTTCTTTTGAAGCAAATTTCATAAGGAAATGTGATGTTATTGATGATTTTCACAACTAGGAAAGGATTTTATAGCTGCCATTATGGTAGTAAAAGAAATTATGACTACAAAAGAAACCCTTTCTATCTTTTTATTTGTGAGTAGATCTTTCACTAGATAGAATGTACCAATGGCAAGACCAACTCACATAACTAATATTGCCATTAGGTTGCTGGGTGTCAAGCTTATCTTATCTGTTTATTGATTCTTATTTTTTGTGTTGTGTTTTCTAACGGTGTCAGGTGAGAGGTTATAGACTTCAGGGCCCACTGTATCTCGTGCCAAAAGAGGTTGAAGTGGAGGAGCACATTATTAGACCTTCTGGTGATGTCACACAGCAGACGTTTTCATCGCTGTATCACTTCTTTGAGTTGAATCGACACTATATTACTTGAATGCTTACACTTGTAAAGTTATGAAAGATACTTTTTGCTAGTTTATACATTCCAAGAATTCCTTTGTGAATCGTTGTTATTCTTTCACAATGGCATTTCTCTAATCATAGCAGCTTAACCTCTGAACTACGGGAATGTGCATGACAGCCGACATGTCATGCATCCCTCACATGTGAAAACAATACTAAAGCGTCATGGTTTGTTTAACTTCAGCTTTTGTCAGCACTACAAAAAAGCAAATGAATTTGAGGGTGTTTTCCCTTTTTATTTCTTATTAGGGAAGCTTCGAAAGCCTCTTTAATTTAGGATTAGGAATGGCAGGTGTTGAGAGTTCTTGGTATTTAAATTTTGCTGTGAAAGAATGATGTGGTGTTTTTAACTACCACGTTGATGGAGTTCAATGCAATATTTATTTATCCCCATCTTTTCCCTCTGGTGGATAATTGCACGGCTGTGTAGTTGAGGACTTATAAAGGGATACCTTGTCACTTGTTAATGAAATCCTTCCAAGGAACTAAATCTTAAATCTATTTTTGTACCCCAAATATTTTATTTTTCTGCTGATTTGGATGGACTTTATGGCCATAGAATGACAGTCTTTTGATATTAACTGATTGCTATGCAAGGAACAGTTTGGTATGGAATGTGTTATTGGTAGCAACTAACCAAAAAAAACAAAAAAAAACAACACTTAAGTGCCAGATGTATTCAAGAGGAAGGAGGTCCCCAACATGTTCCACCCCTAACTCATAACATCGTACCTGTGATTTTTAAGATGCTACAGTCATGTGAATAACAAGACCAGTTTGAATGAGGCAATGCTAGACAACCCTCTGGGTAACTGCATTTCCCTCATGTCAAACATATCGGTACCTATAGATTTATTATGAAAAGAAAATTAAAGTCTATGAGATATGCAATAACTTTTGTATATTTACGAGAGTATGAGAATTATGGTAATCATAGTTATTGATATTTGTTTATGTTGTACAAAATCTTGTAATATAGGGAAGAAAAATGATTTAAAGTTGAGTTGGTGGTTTTTGCTCTAAAGCCAGAGAGACCGGTCTCTTTGTAGCATTTCTCTGTGCACTTGACCATAGGTGTCTATGGATGGATGGATGGATGGATGAATCTTCTTACACAATGAATGGTAACCAATCAGGTGTTTGACATTATCATCTTGTTCATTTAAAGCAAAGCCCTGTTCCACCTGTGGTCATTCCATGTTAATCAAACATGTTTTATCATTTAAAATAAATATATGCCTTCGGGGAAAAGGGTATATTGTGACTGTAGATTTTTTCATGTTGAAAGTGTCAATGCTGTCTAATGTACTCGTGATCATTTCGTGCTTTGTTGAGACCTTGATTTCGGACCTTGAGTCTTCAGGTTCTTTATACATAATTTGTAGTCTCCTATTGACATCATTTGAATTCAAATTATTATTATTATTATTATTATTATTAATAATAATAATAATAATAATAATAATAATAAATTTTATTCGAGGGAGCGTTTCAAGACACTTATGGTCACCTTACAGTAAGCAGATATGAAAACGTAGATAAAATAGTAAGTGATGAGCAATTCAGCAGCAATAGGGTAGGATAGGAAACCAAACTGGAACATTGCTGAAAACACGGGAAAACAAGAGGAGACAGCCAGGCACACAATAATACAAGGAAGCAATTACAGTGAGTTTGCCGGTTTGAACAGATGAGTTTTTAGTTGTGACTTCAACTCCAAGTTGAAGGACTTCAAGGATTATGAAGTGTCAGACTGTAGGATAAGTGGTGGGAGGGAGTTCCAGAGCCTGGGTGCAGAGCAGCGGAAACTGGCAACTTTTATATTGAATATTGAGACTTCAAGAGGACTGATCTGAACGGCGATTTTTTTCATTCTCCCATAGACATTACAATGTGCAAACTGACAACTGTAAAAAGGTATTGATAATACGTTGATACAAAAAAGTAGCTATTGCAGGCTTAGTGGCTAATTCGTCCCAGAGCCAGAGATAGTCTCTCTTAGACTTACCACGATTAAGACAACAAAGTCTTTAGAAAATACCAACTTTATAAAACAACACCAACAACAGTCCCAGAATGCGCCAAAAGACTACATTATCGAAACTCCCGCCACAACACACTTGACAGTGACGTGGAATCAATCCCTACGTCAGGCCAATCAGCGCATGATAAATATTTGCCTTTATACCTACAGAACCAATCACAGGCGAGTGGCGGGAAGGCCAGCTGATGTGGGAGGAGTTGACAACATTTGGCGCAAGTTTCGCAGCTCTCACTATTTCAGATAATCAGGAGAAAAGAGTACGTTCGTTCAGCGGGCGTCTCAACCTGACTATAAAAGTCTCATTTACATAAGGTAAGTTTGTAGAGTAGTTGAAATGTTAGATCTAATCATGTAAACCACGAATGTCCAATTGGACATTTTTCTCGAACTTTAGTTTAAGCAGGCGATTTATCTTCCTCGGAAACTAGTTTTCATAACCGTACTTAGTTAAATCGAGACTCAATATAATGTGCCAGCTATTGTTAGCTAACCGAAACTTGCCAGATCAGTATTATAAAATTCAGCCTATGACGTTAGGTAAGTCAGTATCATCATTGTGATATTCACGGTAAGAATAGCGATCTGACGTGATAGTTTATGGGTGTTTTAATTTCTGAGACATAATATGTCAAAGCGGTCTTGCTGTTGGCGCCTTTGGTTAGATAAAGCAACTTTACCGAGAGACGAACAACAACCCTCCTGTTATCGTTGGGGTATATTTTTAAAACATTTTTTGCTTAATATTTAATGGTTTTTCCTTATTAAATGGGGACAACTGGGTAAACATAAAATTAGCACTGACATGATTTCAATCCAGTGTCCTGACTACACATTTTGTACGCAGTGGTGTTTTTTGGGGCCAGACTGTTTTGGCTGTTTAAAACATTTGAATAATTTCGACAGATGTGTGGTGGTCTTCTTGGTTGATACTTGAGTCACCATCAAAAACAATTTTCTAATCTTCAAAATCATTCCCTATGCAAGGTCACACTATTGGGAGAGCGCATAATTCATACAATAACTTAGAGTTATGATAACACAAAGACTCAAAGTATCTGACACACAAACTTGGTTAACAATTTCAATTACAATCATTTTCTTGAGGTTTACATTTCCGGAGTCACATTGACCCCCAAGGACAGTGTATGTTAGTAAATTTGAAGATGACAGAAGGGTTATATGTGGCTAACCCTGACTGGCTCAATTTGCACTGGCTGTAACTTTACTAAAGTGAACATTTGTAACACAAATAATTCACCTATATCTGGCTTGAGCAAGCAACCAAATTTTCCCTCAAAAAGTCAACAATGTAACTGCTGTTGTTCTCATTTACAAAATCTTGCATTCATCTTGTGGACGGGATTTGCCTTTGTGTCCGTTCGCTCACTTCACTTCTGTCTCCCCACAGTAAATCAGGAAGATGCCCAGCACACGGTCTAAAGCTCAGGCCCAGCCTACCTTGCAGTTCCCCAGAAGAAAGTCCTCAAGGGTCGGCTCATGTTTAAAGACCACCGCACCAGCAGAGGCCTCTCCCAGTCCTATAGAACCCAGTACCATGGTCCAAGTCTTGGCCCAACTGGGGCCACTCTCCCCCAAGTCTTCAGCTTTTAAAGCCACCTCTCTTTCCCCAAGGCTGGTCCACAGATTGCCCCTTAGCCCCCGGAAACGCACAGGTAACCCCTCAACACTTGCAACCTATCTAATTTTTCTCATGAATCTTAAAACCTTTATGTTTACCCTTGCCCCTTTTTTGTTTTTGTCTGCATAGGAGATGAGAACGGCTGCAACCTTCGTGGCAATTTACTTGGCTCTCCCCCTAAACTGAGCAGACGGACCCCGCTCTCTCCACGCAAGCTAGGCTTTGACGAAAACTCCCTGTGTCCATCACCCCCAAAGCCATGTCCCAAGCTGCGCCTGTCCCCCACTGCCAAACTGCTTCCCGACAGACTGCAGGAGACATCCAATGGAAGCTCCACATGTCAGCGCTCGGAAAAGAAGTCCCCGGTGGTCTGCCTCTTCTCCGACAGTACGACCTCTTCCTTTCCATAGCATTTGATTTGAAAATGGTTGAGTTAGTCTAGTTCATTTAACATTGTACTTAGTCAATGGTCAGAGTTCACGATACTCCCTGTTAAGTGTCTCTGGTGTGTATCATTTCTCTCTCCCCACCCCAGAGTCGAGATATCAGAGGGTGAAGCAGGCCCTCCACACTGCCGCCCCAGAGACGCTGCTGTCCAGGGAGACTGAGCGGGCCTCCATCAAGGCTTTCCTAGAGGACCAGGTGCTAGAGCGGCGCCCAGCCAGCCTCTACATCTCTGGGGCCCCCGGCACGGGCAAGACGGCCTGTCTCAATTGTGTCCTGCGTGAGATGAAGGTAACCTCCTCTCCCACCGCCACAGTAAACTAAAAACCAACCAACAATACGTATAATGGGAGTATACCTAAAATAGCTTATCTTTGCACCCAACCCAGCATGAACCCTTGTGTCCTCTGTTGCTCAGGAACCGCTAAAACCAGTCAAGACTGTGATCATCAACTGTATGACCCTGCGGAGCTCGCACGCCATCTTCCCCCTGCTGGCGGAGGAGCTTGGGGCCCCGGGCAGCCACACGGACAGCAGGCTGCAGAAGCTCTTGACCAGCCCTGGGCCCAGCGTGTGAGTAGATCTGCTCTCTGACGTGGAAACCATTAAGTAGTGCTTTTTTTGGCTAGTGCTCATCAGTCGTCCCCCCTCCCCCCCTTTCAGGCTGCTGGTCCTGGACGAGATGGACCAGTTGGACAGCAAATCCCAGGACGTCCTCTACACCATCTTTGAGTGGCCGTACCTGCCCATGTCCCGTCTCTGTCTCATTGGTACGACACATTTTAGAACATCCATCTCTTTGTTCTTTGTATTTCTGTTTCAATTAATACTCTGGAGCTCCAATTTAACCATTTTATATATGCGTAAAATTGTATGTGTAATTGTTTAGTCCATTAGCTTTAGATCTTTCATATGCAGAAGGCTGTTGAGAGTCTCTCTGTGTAATAAATATGATTTATGGTTCTTGGCAGGCATCGCTAACGCCCTGGACCTGACAGACCGGATCCTGCCGCGGCTGCAGGCTCTGCCCCGCTGTCGCCCCCTGCTGTTACACTTCCCTCCCTACAGCCGCCAGGAGCTCACTGCCATCCTGCAGGACCGACTCACACAGGTGACCAAGACACTGAACACGCAGGGTTAACATATAAACCCGTACAGAAGAAACAAACATCTTGCCAAGCTCTAGTGCTTTTCTGCTTTTGTAGAGTGCTTTTAGTGGACTGTAAAAAAAAGGGATTTGCTTCTCTTACAACCTGTTCTCTTCTGTGACCCTTCCAGGTGTCTGGAGAGGGGATACTGGATGCCTCCGCTCTGCAGTTCTGTGCCAGAAAGGTCTCTGCTGTATCAGGAGATGCCAGGAAAGCACTGGACGTTTGCAGGTAAGGGATGGCCTATACCGAGAAGGGCTACACCAATTGTGATAAATACTGTCTTAGTCGTGCAGCATGGTTTTGATTGATGGCATTGCATCTCATCTATAAGTTATGTCTAGGGTTTCTGTATATTTAAAACAAAAATCATTTACTTTATTTTAGAATTGTTAGTATGACATATTTTGATTTCTATTGCAGGAGAGCTGTTGAAATTGTGGAATCTGACAACAGAAAGAAGGTTGGCGAGTCTACTGAAACGAAAGGTGATTAAAGCTTCTGCTTAGGGATTTTGCTTTGCGGTATCTGGTAGGTCTCCCTATTAAGCTGGTCTATTCTGCGCAATGCCATGGCAGTGTTCTGACAGCAAAATACAGGTGTCTGGTATACTTTTACATCTTCTGCCTTCTGTTTACCTAGATAGGGTTGTATCTTGAAACGATACAAGCCCATGAATTGTTGTTGTTGTATTTTGTGTCATTGCTGTTTGGTTTAGTGGGGAAGCTGACCTCTCACGCACTGCTTTGTCTTCAGGGTTTCGTGTGAGCGTACCCCAGGTGGCAAGGGTGCTGTCCGAGGTGTATGGGGACCGTATGGCCACCTCGGCAGGGGGAGACAGTGAGAGCTTTCCCCTGCAGCAGAAACTCCTGGTCTGCTGCCTGCTGCTGCTCATACGGAATGGCAAGAGCAAGGAGTTACCGCTGGGCAAGGTAAACATTTACAGTCATTCTTTCTTTCAGCCACAAAGATGTGCATCTAAAGCTAGGATAGGGGCTCAGTTCTTCGTAGACAGGAATGATGGAAACACTGACTTTGTTACAAACTGGCTGTAGCGTATCTGAAGTGTCGTCCCCCCCCTGCAGCTCCATGAGGTGTACAGCCGTCTGTGTGCCAGAAGGCAGGTTGGAGGAGTGGGTCAAGGAGAGTGTCTGTCTCTCTGTGGGCTGCTGGAGAGTCGGGGGATCTTTGGCCTGAAGAAAGCTAAGGAGGCCCGACTTACCAAGGTAGACCCCAAAGACTCGTATCAAATTTGGCACACACTGCTGATTCTTTACATTTAAAAAATGCATCAAACTGCCAACATTCCTTATTTTAATTTGCTTGAAAATTGAATTTAACATTAGCAGGAACACGCTGGTCTGCTCTCCTTGGTATCCAGGATAATGAACCTTTCCTCCTCCAGATCTCCCTGAAGATCGAGGAGAAGGATGTTGAGAATGCCCTCAAGGATCGCACACTGCTGGGAAGCATCCTAGAGGCTGGACTCCCCTGACCTCAGCCATGGGAAACTCCATATTTATTTAAGCTTTATTCATTCATTTAATTTTTTTTGTTGGGAAGTCTAAAACCCTATGAATTTTTCCATAATGTTTGGAAATTATCCCAATTAAATTTTTACGTGTGTGGGGCTGGAGAAATGCTTTCAAGAACTCTAGCCTAGATTTGTTTTTAAGTAATTTTTTTGGCTTGCCGTTAGGCATGTGTATTATGTACATGTTCTTTCGAAATAAATGTACAGCCGTTTTAATCAGTGGTCCTAGTTTCTTTCTACTGTTAACCCAAGGATTGGTTCATGTCTAATGGATTGCTGGTGTACACCTCAACATTTCCACGGACAAAAAAACATTGAATAAATCTGAGTTTTTCACCATGTATCCAACAGCTATCCCCTAAGGGGGTTGTCAAACTGCATTCTTTCATGAAGTGTCACGCAGTCTGTTTACAGTGTCATTACTGCCCATGTTAATGACACTACAGCTCTGACCCGATACAAACAACTTGGGTCATTTGTCTTGGTTGTTCTACTAAAACTAGCCATACATCTCTATTTATCCCACTGGTTACTTAGAAGTGGTGGCTGAAATCAGTTAAAAGGATTGTACCAATCCTACAGGGGCATTGACAGCTTCCGCAGACATTGAGACTAAACAATAAAACTGGTTTCCAGATCATAGAATAAAGATTTCATAGATGTACATACTGTATATACATTTTAGTACTATATAAATAACAGTATAACAAATTGATGTAATGTAGCAAAGTTCATTGTGCCACTTAAATGGATGACAAGGTTTTAAATTAAAAGAAATACAATTACCATAACCACTTCCTGCCCATGCAGAATAATTCCCTGTGATGTTATGGTTTATGGTTATCAAAATTATTAAAGACAAACCAAGACAAGTAGTTTGATATATCCTTTATTTTCTTAAACAAAATTTTAAGTAAAAACTTTACGTAGAAAGACAAATCCCTGTCAGTAGTTTGCTTTAAGATCCACAGTTACTTATTACAGGTCTCTCAAAGACCCTCCATCTATTAAGTCTCTCTGGGTCCCGCTGGACGTACAGAGAAGACAGCGTTGACACGAGCCCACTCTCACTGACTCCCAATGGGAGAAGCTTGACAGTATTAGGGTTAAACGTTACAGTTTGGACAGCAGTGTCAAAGGTTACAAAGGTGAGAAGTAAGAACAGTGAGCTGGTGCGCTGTACATACCAGGCCCTCCGGCAGTGTTTTACATTTTCTTATTAAAAAAGGAAACGGCACGGTTATCATCACAAAATAAAATCTCTTTGGCATAAATCACCCACCCAAAAGCATTCACACCCTATAAAGCTTCTCTACCAAAAACCTATGTGCATCATTATCATCTTAAACTATAAAACAAATGTAAGCCCTGTTAGATTAAAAGTCCCAGTCTGTTATAATTGCATATTTTACATACAGGCAAGCACAGACACGGTTACTATCACTCTGTTGATGACTGCTTCTGTTTCTCTGCCACTTCCCATCGATAAATTCTTCCATCAACTCTCCATGTCTGTAAGAAAACGGTCACATTTAATTATGTTCTTATAAATGTACAGTGTTGCAGATTGAGTCACTAATCATTAAAAACATAAAAAAGCACGTCTCATAACGTGAACACTGACCCTTAATATTGCTCATTGTACTGTTGTCTCATTTCATAACCCATGCCGTCCTGGTAGTCATCGGACATCATGGCCATCTCTCTATCCTCAGCTGGATACCCTCCGTAGTAGGCGCCGTCCAGTTCTGAAACAATTCACCAAACATAAACGGCAACAGTCAGTGCAAATAACCACACTAGACATTCTATGAATGAAATTAATGGGCTAGAGAGTTTTATTAACCAAATAACTGCACTAGACACTTCTAAACACTAAATACCTGGGCTCGACATTTCTATAAGCTTTGTTGTTTTACATACATGTTTATCTTTACAGTTTGTCATTAAACTACTGTTCTATTTACATTATAAACTATGAATGTAGCACAACTACCTCTGGATGCTCACATTGACAGACTGCAGGATCTGCTATGAGAGAGAGAGAGAGAGAGAGAGAGAACGAGAGAGAGCGAGTTCGACCTGTGGAATGTGCTTTGCGGGCACCTTTTAGGCCCAGAGAGAGTCACTCACCGTCAGCTGCATAGGGAGTCTCCATGGGGACAGTGTTGTGGGCCTGACAGGATCAGAGGGTCAGAGCCACATTTAACAACATCAAATTATCAAGCTCATCCAAAACCATGTCGTGAGTTACACTTTATGCATGTAAACTCAATGTAGTTAAACTCTACGGCCCGATTTCCAGTACAGGGATTAAGCCAAGTCCTACACTAAAAAACATTTTAATGGAGAACCACTGACAGTGAGATTTAGTCTAGAACTAGGCTTAATCCCCGTAAGAGAAACGGGGCCTTAATGTACAAATATAATGGTGTTGTTTTTGAATTGGTTTATTCATACTGTTTGTCTACACAGGTCCTGCAGAGGGCGCCAGACACTCACCATCTCCCAGGCGGCCGGGTCATGTTTGAACAGGGAGTGTGTGAGCTCAACAGACACCCGCTTCTTGTAGTCGGAGTTCTTGTCCTCGGAGATGCGGAAGAGGACGGCCGCGGCGTAGGTGGCTGAGGGAAAAGGAAGAGCAGGTCAGTGATAGAGAGACCACAGAAACCAGAACCATTTCAGCATCTGTTAACGCGCCCACAACTGACATGTTCAACTACACAGCTAACCCTGACGAATGGTGAATCTGTTAGTCCAATTTGTTTTGACTTTGTTTTCAGTGTTCTTACCAATGTGGTTCGGAAAACCTTTTCAGAGGGTCCATATATATATATATATATATATATATATATATATATATATATATATATAATATCAATGTGATTAGGAATCACCCTTATATCACACACACACTTCCTGATGCATGAGGACAAAGTCCATTTGCCGTAACGGTGTCTTTGTCCTGAAGATAGCACGAGCCATTAACAGCATCAATGTAAACGAAGGGGTGCCTAGCCTCCTCCAGTCGATTAACATGGCGCGGCTACATTATGCTAAGTGGTTTTTACAGCTGGTCCTACCGATGCCCTCGTTGTTGGAGTGCAGCAGCTCCATCAGGGGGGCCGAGGCCCCCTCGGCGTCAATCATCTCGGCTGACTGCTTGTCCAGGGCCAGCTCACACAGCGCCCCCGCCGCCACCCGCTTCACGTTCTCCACCGGCGAGTACAGGAGCTGAGGGAGAGCAGAGAGCCGGGTCAACACCACCTACAGAACCCCTCCCCTCCTACAGGCTACAGCCACTCAAACCCCGGCCTCTGGTACCTGCACAAACAGGGGAATGGTCTGGATGTTGGCGATCTCGTTCCTGTTGATGGGGTCCCGGGCCATGATGTGCAGCGCTCCGGTGCAGCCCTCCACGATCTCCTCCATCCTCACGCCGTCCTGGAACAGAAGACAAGATGTCATTTTACTACTACGGTCAGGCTCCCTATAAAACTTATACCTTAACAATGCCTGCTTTTAAATCCATTTCGAAAGACCTGGAGAGAAAATTTTTACGATGTTCGTACTTGCATTGGGAAGCATCCGTACTAAAATGTATATTTTGGTTAAATGGCTTGTATTGCACTTGTTCATTGGGAGTGCTATTTATTGTATGCATTTTTTCTCTGTTTGAAATTTTTTTTTATTCACTGCTGCTTTTTTACTTTTATTTCTTATCCTATCTTGGCCGGGACTCCCTTCCAAAAGAGATTCTTAATCTCTATGGGACCTTCCTGGTTAAAAAAAGGTTATACAAAATAACATCCCACCCATGTGTTTCAAGAGTGGAGTGTGAGGCTGGAGGCTGGGAGAGAGCTGTACCTGGTAGGTCTGCTGGGCGGTGGAGCCGTGTTTCTGGGCGTCCTGGTGGGCCTTGAGCAGCAGGTTGACCAGGCGGGGGACGGCCCCCGCGTCCCTCAGCGGGGCCTGGTTCTCTGGGCACAGCGCCAGGTTACGGATCAGACCCACCACAGCCTAGGAACAAAACAATACTCCGTTTACTTGTCCATCTATCACCTCAAATGCTTCTGGTTTGTTTTTGTCCCTTCCTCTTCATCTACTCAGGCTGATTGGGAGGCTCCCTCCCTCTCTCTATACCTCCTTTCCTCCCTCCCTCTCACCTTGATAACCGGCCAGTAGTAGGGCTGGTTGAGCAGCTTGACGATGGCGGGGATGCCGTAGTGGAGGCGCACAGCGTTCTGGGCCATCTCGGCGTCCGGGTGGCGGGAGGTGAGGTGGCGCAGCGCGCAGACAGCAGGCTCCGCTACGTCCTCCTTCTCCCCGGCCCGCAGCACGGCGTGGATCAGCGCCTCCACCCCATTGCCCTGGGTCACCAGCGCCTTGTTGCGGGCGTTGTTGCAGGTGAGGTTGGAGAGGATGCCCGTGGAGCAGGTGAGCATGTTGACGTCGTCAGAGCTCAAGAGGCCCACCAGCACCTGGAGCAGGCTGTCCAGACCCTCCTAGAGAGAGGACACATCAGCTCAGGGCGCCCTTTTCTCTCACTCACACACACAGTCTAGGGACGAGCAGTGAGAATGGAGAGTGGTAGTGGTGGGGACAAAGGAGGAAAGGCGAGAGGGGCTGACCTGTTTAGTGGCGGCGTCTGACAGGTTACGGAGCGTCCACAGACAGTTCTGCATAAGGCGCTGGCTGGAGCCCGTCAGGTGTTTCCCCAGAGCCTGCATGCCGCCTAGGAGACACAGTGGGGTAAGAATCAAATACACCACACACACACACACACACACACACACACACACACACACACACGCTACTGCAACAGTCTCCAGGAGCAACACACACACTCACCTGCATCAACGATGGCTGGCTTGTTGCTGGGGCAGACAGACAGGACCTTGAGCACACGGCTGGTGGTCCACAGTAGCTTCTCATAGTTGTAGTTCCTCATGATGTGAACCAGACCTTCAGGACCTCCGTTGGCCAGGATGATGAGCTGGAAGAGGAGGGAGAATGACACTATGTAGTCCCACTGCAGAGCAGCAACTCGCTGTCCTCACCATTTTCCTATCGCTAACAATGACTAGAAACATGTGATAATTCAGTGCACATAGACCTATATTAAAAAAGGCACAGTATGAAGTTTTATTATTTAAATAAACAATACTTATTTAAAAAAAAAAACATTTATACCAAGACATTTTTTAATAGCAAACAAGACAATTTTCTGGCTTTATCGCCGAGCCCTATATCAGACCTATTTATTCTTACTACTGCAGATCTATCCACACACACACACACACACACACACACACACACCTTGCTCTCCTGGTTGCCGTAGGACAGCAGCTGCAGGCAGTCGGTGGTGATGGCCAGGAACTTGGGGTTGCTCTTCTTCAGCAGGGGAACCATCCTCTGCAGGCCGTCGGCCAGACGCACAGCCATCTTGGCTCCCTCCTGGTGCAGCAGCAGGTTGTGGAGTGTGGTGATGGCATAGAACAGCACAGACTCCATGGGGGAGCTGACACACACAGGGAAATGTCCGTGTCACTTTGCATCATTTCAATGTAATAGCTTTAACCCATTTAACATTTAATTCCCATTGCAATTCATAGCTCCTAACATTTAAATGTTTTTTTATTATAAAACCTTGAGTACATCAGCATATCAAGAAACCTAAGAGACACCCACCAAATTTAAACCCATGAACATATCTCTAAGGTTTAAAGAGGACCACTAGAACTATAGCAGGCCTATAGCAGGCCAATAGCAGTCATAGAATGGTCTGAGAGTGCCACAGGCAGTCTGAGGAGGCTACCTGAGCATGCGGACCAGGGCAGGGATGCCCCCAGACTTGAAGATGGCCAGCAGGCCCTCCCTCTGGTGGGACAGGTTGTGCAGGATGCTGGCGGTGGCGCGGGCCGTATCCATGTTGCTGGTGTTTTGCATGGCTCTCACCACAGCCGCCACCATCTGGGGCGACTGCATCAGCACACGCCGCGACGCCTCCTTACGCGTCAGCTGGTTCACGATGAGCGCCGCTTTGTTCACCACCACCTAGAGGTCAAAGGTGAAGAGGATCGAGTTAGGGCGGAAGGGATCGATAGTTGGGTGACAGGTAAATAATGACGGAGGTTAAGAAGCAGAATCCATGTTGTGTTTTTGTAGTAGTGGTAGTGTGCGCGTGTGCGTGTGCGTGTGCGTGTGCGTGCTGTACCTGGTCCTCGTCGTTGAGCAGCTTGGTGAGTTCGGGCACGGCGCGCGTGGCCAGCTCGGCGTCGTCCTGGTAGTTGATCAGGTGGATGATGGCCGTCTTCAGCAGCTGGGATGGCTCGGCCAGCCGCTGCACGTTGGTCATCTGGGCCGGGTCCGTCTGCGTGGACAGGATGCTAGTGCCCTCCGCCACCGTCTCTGGGAACATGGCAGCCCGCACGCGCTGGGCCCTGGTCAGGGTGTACTGGGATTCCACGTCTGGTGTGGGGACGAAACCAAATACAAAACCAACAAATGTTAACCTCCGAACAGCAGTAGGTCAGGGATGCTGTGGGATTCAGGCAGATTGTTACTCTGTGCTTTTAGGTGTACTACATTTAAATGTTACTCTGTGCTTTTAGGTGTACTACATTTGAATGAAGCGTGTTGATTCTATTGTCATTCATTCTAGTTCAATCTGAATGAGACATGGTGAGGTGTATGTAAATGTGAATGATGCATGGTGACTCATTCTAGTGCGGTCTGAGTGAGGGTGTGCGTGTGTGCAGCGTCTCACTGGCAGGCTCTTCAGACATCAGGGTGGTGGTGGTGGAGGTGACGGTGTACTTCTGAGTGCTATACTCGGTCCCGTCGTCTCGCACCGTAGTGGCTCCTGATTGGATGCCGGAGTCTGGGCTGTAGTAGGACTGCTGCCACTCAGTCACCTTCGCCATACCCTCCGGCTCACTCACTAGACAGGGAGGAAGACCTTAGTACGGACAGAGTCACACTCCATTTCCTACACACTGAGAAGGAGAGCACTGGCCAGCAGGATCTTTACAACTGCACTTCCCTTTAGAACATTGATAGAGAACTGTATTAACAGGACGAAACAAAAAAAAAAAGAGGAATTTAGAATGAGGATGATAGAGAGGGAAATGAGAAGTGAAAGGCACCTGTAGGGGACACAAAGAGAGACCGGACTATAAAGCACTTACTTTGCATTGCCATCTTCTCCTCCTTGGATCAAAACCAAGTCCACTGGAGCCAAACTGGAAAGGAGCACAAAGTCGAAGCGTTAAGATGCCACACTCTGTGGAGGTTCATCGTGGCACCTCATGGACACGCCAAACCACACACACATCCCTCCCCTCTCTCCACCCCCTGTGCTGTCCTAGTGCACTCCACTTGTCCACTCCCAGCTCCCTGACTGAAATGCCCTGCCCCCACCCCCCAACCCGGGACCCTGGCCACAGCCCGCCCCCGCCGTGGGAGCCTGACACACAGTATCGACCTTTAACAACTTCCCTGGCCGGTTTCAGAGAGTCAGAGAGAGAGAGAAAGAGCGAGAGTGAGTGAGTCAGAGACAGTGAGTGAGTGAGTGAGTGAGTGAGTGAGTGAGTGAAAGAGTGAGAGATAGAGAGGCTGAAAATACCTGAAATGAATCCTATTGAATTCTATATGAATCCTGACCCTTGCTATTTTACCCTATCAGGCTGTGTGTACTTACACAGTTTCTTCTCACAGGAGCCACACCTTGGGGAGAAAAAAAAAAAAAAACACGCCTACAGACTCACTTGAGCTTTACCGGACGATTTGAAAAACAAACAGTCAAATAGCAGTTGTACAGCCTGTTATGTAGTAATATTTGTTATGCTTTAGTGACACTCTTATAGATAACGGCCTAATGGATGAATCGCTCCAGTACAGCTTGTGAACAGGAATACCTCAGCACTTCACCCTCATATTTTCTTTTCTCCCGATAAATAATTCCTCCACTGGCTACTCTGAGGACCAACCCCAACCCCCTTACCTGTCACTCCCCTCTCTCTTTCTGCTCTCATTTCAGTTTCTTCCCCGTGTTTTCCTTGGCTGCAATTTGAACTCTTCCTCCGGAGAATCCCTAAGCTGCCATTCAGTACATTGTCCTGTCAAAACGTAACCACGCTCAAGCGTGGGAGTGTGCTTCAGGTCAAACTCACAGAGCATTAAGACGTCCTCATTACGGATGGGGGGCCTACAGACCAAGTACGGCTTACAGCACCGAGGAGTAAGAATGTCCTGGTGGTCAGTATCTGAACTGGCACCTCAACAAAGGGGGTGTAATCACAAGTGATAGTGTCCTATCAACAACGCCCTCTATGTGTTGGCAACACTCTCAAATGTTTGTGGTGTTCGGGAGTGTAACTGGAGAGACGGCATTCTTTATGGAGCACATTACTGGCATGCCAACTGTGTGTGTGTGTGTGTGTGTGTGTGTGTCTGGCCTCCACCAGAATGGTCCAGGGTTGTGGTGCAGTGGGTAGAATGACTCCAGAAGTACGTAGGGGCATTCTAATGTTCGAAGCCATTCGTCTAAACAGCCATGGTCACAGATGTGAGTATGACTTTGGGTTCTCTCGACTAGAAAGTAATTTGAGACATTTTCTTTCAATCAGACAAAAGAGGACTAGAACTGATGTTGTACAAACTGTTCTTCTCGGCCCTCTAACTATTTTGGACTGTCGTATTTCTAGACTCATGGTAAATATAAACTGGGCTGTTTTTTGAGGGCTACAACCCAGTCACCGTAAGCAAACCTTCCATCCCTCCAGCGCACATTCCCTTCTTTTCAGGATAAGTCATGAGCTACAAAGTAAGATTTGTATTATTTCTGCCGTGAGCTTACGTAATTACCCTCTTGTAATTAGTTGGCTTCCTTTCCCATGAACTAATAAAAACCTTTTAAAGCACCGAGCCAAGATTTCTACCTGCTGGCGTGTTAGTGCACGGTGAGCAAAGCATGGTCAAATTCCGAACTGCTGTGCCAGTATGCAAAGCTGGACTTGTCTGGATCTGTCAAACCTGGGCTGTGTACACCAAGACAGGGCCTGTGATGGGTGTGGGTGTGGGTGTGTGTGTGTGTGTGTGTAAGAGTGAGAAAACGACAGTCCAATTCTTGTCAGCATGGGGCGTGGAGATGTCCTGTGTTCTAACATTTGATCCCAAAGCCTGGACACTACGTGTTTTCCTGCCAACAGCTCAGTGGGGCTGCAACAACTAATGATTAAATCGCTAAAAATCCATAATGAAATTCATGGCCAACTAATTTTATAATCGATTCGTTCGGTCTATGTTGTCGCACGCTTTGTCACAGAGCTGGCTCCGTCAATTTTAGAAAATACGTTATTCTCGTCTGTCTATTCGCAGGTTTTTGCTTGTTATCTGGCTTGAATATTGCGTGACAGCTGACTAACCTCTGTAGTAGAGCAGAGGGATAGTTGACGTTAGCCAGCTTATTAACACTGCCCGATCCAGCTTGAATGTTCTATTAAGTCAAATTTACTTCAATTTTGAATGAGTGTATTTAAGTAACTAGCTGGCTAACATCACTGGTAGAGCAGAGGAGCGATAGCTAGCATTACATGGTAGAGATGATCACTTATTACAATGATGGCAATGTAGTGATTAAGCCATTTCATTTAGTTAATTTACTGAAATTAGATCGAAGTGAGACACTAGTTTGTGTTTTACGTTTAGTCTGTTTAAGACAGTCTTCAAATAACCTGTTAAAAAAGCATATCTTTTTACACATTTTACTCACATGTATAGCATGTTTTTATTCATGAAATTTTGGAAATCATGTGTTTTTATCTGATTCATCAAAGAATCGATTAATCGATTATCCAAATAGTCATTAGTTGCAGCTACACAGCTCAGTGTGGGGGTATGAATAGGTGTTTTTTGGGATTGTGTGTGTGTGCATGTGTTAGCGGCAGTCAGGCCCAGGACAGGCAGTGTATATATGTTTGTCTGTGTGCATGCCTATGTTTGTGCAAAAAATGTGTTGCATAATCCTCATTTTGGTCTTTAGAGCATTTCCTGATACTTGCTGATCTCAGCGTTTTGTTAAAAAGTGACAAGTGAGTCAGCATGTGGCTACACACTGTGGGGTGTGTGTGTGTGTGTGTCCATGTTACAATCCTTCACATCTAAGGCCTGTCTAGGGACAGGAAGGGTCAAACATGGCCCAGAGAAAGAATGGATGGGGGTGAATGTATACACAAATACACGATCCCAGAATGTAAAAGTCAAACCCATCTAGCTCACCCTGGAAGACTCGGAGCCCTCAGCCGTGTGTGGATAGTGGCCTTCCTTCTACAGACCCAGAGACTAATGGGGCACAGCCCAAACAGCAAACAGAAACAGTGCTCAGCTCTACTGGACAACGCTCTGCTGGGCTGTGATTATAGCTAACATGTAAACAATGACTCACTGTGGCAACAGAATGCCTCGTCTCAGTCGTCTTTTTCCGTCTCTTCGCTAACAACGTGTGTCTTGGTAAATCAAGGTGCCCCTTCAAGCGATGGATCACTCGCTGCGAATATGATCAAATCAACGTGGACCCACTGCTGGCGGGGTGGGCGAGGGTAGCCGTTGCCACGGTTTTCTGTGGATCCCTCAGTGTTTGTAGAGTCTTTGTTCCGCGGGGCGAGGTGGCAACAGTTCAGCCAACTATTCAGATAGGATCGCTGCCACGCTGCGACACACCCTGTGTTGCCTAGGCAACAGAAACTCCCAGTGACAGGGCTGTAGCTCTATGTGCGTAGGTGGCCTTATCTAAACTCTGGATCAGCAATCGGTTTCCACTAATCAATATTCGTCCATATATCTTCTGCCATATTTTGATCACATTATGTAGGCACAGAGTCACATTCATCCACAGTTCCCGACACAGGTTTTACCACCGACACAAACAATAGCGCTAGCTTACAGAGCAGGCCTATGCCCTGAGCTGGACTGTGCAGAGAGGGAGAGTGGGAGTGTCGCGTAGAGAGAGAGAGAGAGAGGGAGTGTCGGAGAGAGAGAGAGAGAGAGAGACAGAGACGAGGGTGGCCCACTGGGAAACATGTTGAGACTGGGCTGAGAGGGAGCTCCTTGGAACCCACATCCCGGTTAGGGTTCAAAAGCCAAAGGCACAATTACCTAGCTTACCCAACCCTTTCGTACTCAGCTAGGGACAAAAAGAGATAAGGCCTCAACAACAGCATACCTTGGGCCAGGCGTTTTCTCTCTTCTCCAAGGGCAGTGCAGGTTGTTTGTGTGCTCCTGACTGGACTCTGCTCTAGGACAGTGCTCCCGGGCCCTTACTAGCACAGGAGGTTAATGAGTAACACAGGGTTAACAGTGTGAGCCATGCTGTACCCTTGGCCGTGAAACAACCGAAACCACCCGTTCTTCTTGAGAAACGGGGCCAGGGCTGAGTCTCACTCCCAGTCCTATTGTGTCATCCCTCTGTGGTTGTCGTAGTAGCTGGGTTGTATAGTGAGCCATAGGTTTCTCTGGTAAAGACACACCCGACCCACCCACTCCCCCCCCTCTCCTCTGCCTGAGCAGAGACTGAAGGAGAGTGGGGCTGATTCCTGACTTGTGGTGCTCTGGATAAATATGTACGTCGAGAGCAGGAATGTCTTGCCAATGGACGAGTACGAGAGAGAGAGAGACTGTAACAGGACAGACAGAAGGGGGAAAGAGATGAACGCTCTCTTATACTGGTGTGACATTCAAGACACACATGGTAAATTCAGCCCATTCCAAATACCTACACACACAGAAACCATGAAGTTGTCCAAAGATGATATCATACACAAGTTTAGGCTTACACAACAACCCTTGGTCAAAGATTAGCTAACGCGCGTGTCCCAGCCAGTGGATAGGTATCTGTGGGACGATGTCAGAACACCTCCCCCACCCCCTCCTCCAGGCATGCTAGACAGGGAGTGTCTTTGTGGCATTAAAACAGCTTCAACCTGGGTGTAGTCCTCTGGGTAGGTAGGTAGGTAGGTGTGTGTGTGTGTGTTGTACGAGGTTGTTCTCTCCAAGTATCTGGTGACTGCACCTTCGCCTGAGGGGTTTAACTGCTCCATTTTGTTAACACCTCTCTCACCGCAATATTACCCAGTTACCCACGGATTGAGCAAATCAACAAAAGGCCTGAGGTGCCGAGGAAAACCAGTACACCTGGTTTCCATACATTAAGGTAAATGTGTGTCGCAGCAGGAATGGACAGCGGTTAAACTGGAGAAAAGCCAGAGTTCAGGGCTTTCTCTCTCACTTGCTGAATTAAAAAATGCCCCACTCCGACCCCCTAGCTTCAGACCTCTAATGTAGGTTATCAATGGGTTTTGGTGCTTCATCCAGACTGGGAACCATTTTAAACACAAGATTTTCTCCGGCACAGATCAGGATTTAGCAGGGAGGCAGTTGTAGGGGGCAGATTACAGGCCAATACCACCCATCTGAAAGCTCTCACACAGAGTGATTCTACAAGCTTGTCCGGCAAGTGGTTTAAGTTTAAGTTTTCACTTTTGCAATGTTTCTAATTTGGAGAAAGCACGATGGTACTGCATTGGTGGCATGTCAAAAATAAAGCTCAGAGTCAAAGATCCCTCCCCAAATAGCCGTCATGCCACTGCCATGTAGCACCAGGGGCTAATTGGTCTGAATCGATATAGGGACGATGTGCAATGAAGCACAGTGAGGCTAATGGAGGAACTGTGGTGGTCGTCATGACTGGCCTTTTATTTATTTTACTGCAAGTACATTTTTGTAATGTAGTCATTCTCCATTTAGAACTACAAGAGTCTCCACCTAATGTGAAGAAGAAAGAGGAACATTTGAGTGTTGAACTCTTGAGTATTAAGGGATATTTTTCAAAACGAGTTGAACCTTTTTAAAACGTTGCCTTGAACAACACCGGTGTTCCAGAACCCCATAAGGGAAGCCCAGAGAGGAGCTTAAGAACACAGAGTGTCTCCCTGATGGCTAGTGTTATATTTCAAGGCAGGCTTACTGACGGCACGTTCTGGAACTTGAGTATTTATGCAGTCATGCGAGACACGTATGCTTTGTATTTGAAAACGATCCTCTGTGTAATATGGGAAACAGGCTGTTCATTCCACTGGATTGAGGGATAGTCCAATTGGGCTAAAGACTACATTTGAACAGCCAATATTCACCATTACCAGCTTCAGCCTGTAAGCCTTTTCCTCTAAACAACTGTGAGCTTCTGCATTAGTTAGGTTAGGATTAGTTGAGATGATTAAAAAAAAAGTCAATGCAATTGACATTCTCGTTATCCATCGGTAATCAACGCTACTCTGAAACATGCTTACAGCCAGCCAAGTAAAACAGATCAGTAACCATTGGGGAGGTCATCTCCTAGGTGACCTCAGGGCAGCCAATGAGTAAAGCCCAGTGACAAAAAGAAACCGTGGTGTGGGCCAAAGACCTCCGTCTGCCAGCAGACGCAACACAGCCGTTTAGCAGAGGGTTGTACTGGGTCAGAGGGGTGCAGCTGGGCTGCCGGAAGTGCAGGCTACTTTGGGCTGTTTACTCCCGGAGCGCTCTCAGCTGAGAATCAAAGGAAATGTGTGTTGGCTGGGAGGAGGTGCGCCAGAGAGGGGATCAGATTACACCGAGCTGGGGAGCGGACAAGGGGGAGGGAGCAGATAATGGTCTACATTTCATTAGAGGCCCGTCTTTCTTTACCATTGTACGCATGTTAAAGCCTACTGGGACTCTGAAACATTTTATAAGTGACAGGTTGAGGAGAATATTTTCTCTAACTTTGATTGGATCAGGATGGAAAGGAAGAGCACTCTTCACTGAAACTTAGCTGCTGTGTCCCAGAAACTTGACCTGCGGTGGAGAGAAATTAGTCCTGCCGACTAGTGAGACAGTGCAAACCAAAGCGTCTGTGCGGGGTTCGGTTTTCTCCAGAAGCTCCACCCAGGGCTGGTAGGGAGTCTCTTGGCTTGCAAGGCTACGCATGGGTGTGTCTGTGAGCACTGAGGCGCTGCGACACATGATGAATATTTCAGGGAGATCAGAGGCAGATGAGAGGTAAGGGGAGAACGGGGACACCGCAGAATACTGCACCCCCTGAAAACCGGCTCCACGCAAATGTACAAAGGCTACACGATGGGGAAAGGGACACAATTCAATTATAGATACAGTTTTGCTTCCATTTAACACAAATCGAGGCCCACATAAGTAGAAAGTAAGAAGCAGACTTCCACTCTGCTAAAGCTCTAACATGCAGAATCTAAGTTTAGGATCCATATAGGCCCCTTCTAGTTAGTCTACTTCATGTCAGACACCAGACATGGACATGACACCAGTCACTCTTTGAAACCATTTTCCCTGACCTAACGAGTGAAGCACGCCTAGTCATCAGGCTTCCGGCTTCATCACACCCTTCACCCCTCCCTTTTTCTCAACCTCTCATTGGAGTTTAATTAAGGGATGAGGGGGAGGTGGAAAACACAACAAGGTGGGAAACAGAGCTCAGCCAAATCATCTAACTGTGAAAATTAAAAAGAATTTTGAGTCAGCGTAGAATCGCTTGCACACTCCCTGCTTGGGAATGTGGAATGTTTTGGAAATGAGGGCATATTCAAAGATAATACATTCATCGGGAGACAGTAATGGGATTCAGCTGTGTCCAGCGAGCAGTCAGCTCTTGCACTGGGGTGCTTTGGTCTGATACCAGTTGACATGAAAAGAGAAAGTTGGCAGAACATCAACTTCTTAAGTGCGAGCGATGGGAAAAACAGTTGTAAGGCCACTGACCCTAAACAGAGCCGAGGTTTTCTAGCTTCCATTTGATGCAATCCAGAAAACTGTCCAAAGTAGATTCTCAGTGCTGCCAGTAACTGGTTGCCCAGTTGTGTAGGCAGCTGAGGCCAACCTGAACAACGTCCATCTCATGCCGCTGTACTGATGACAGGAGAGAGGCATCCATATTTCCCAGGAGACCAAGAATCTACAGAGAACATGGGTCTGGTTTGTCTTTCAAAGTGTGCTTCTTTTAAACCGTCAAACACCAAAATCAAAAGTGTTTCCGAGACTTCAAGACATCATTGCAGTGTCCAGACACACCGTCACCCCAGAAGTCCACACTTGGAAGGGTCACAAACATTGACAGGAGGACTATCATTGGAAAGTTCGCCTGTATGACCTGATTACATTCTGGAGTGGAAAATAGTGAGAGAGCCAGGCACTACCAGGGACAGGGAGTTCAAACTACACAGACAGACAAACACACAGACCAACGGCCAGGCTTTTCCATGAAACAGACAGTAGAAGATATGTTTTAATGTAATCCTTGTTGCTAAGTAGAGCCCTGTTTATACACTGGAGGATCTCTTAGTCTCTTGCTTTTCCTAATGTAGGACGATATTGGGGAATTAAGCCGAGGGGGGGATTAGCACCGATACCATTACCAGCTGCAGCCGGGAAGTCAACCCCTAACCCTCTGAGACAGAAGGCCACGGCAGCCGGGCCAGAAAGCAGGTTAGAGAGTGTGCCCCGTCGGGTAGCAGGGAAGGCCAGACCAGCCTGGCACAGACACAGAACACCACTCAACTCAAGCAGACATCCATACCAAAACCTCAGCTGGACTCAATGGTGGATGCCAAACACTTGTCATCGTTCTTAGTGGTTGTCTAAGGAATTTCCTGAAATTAAAAGAAACTAGCCTGAAAGAGTAATGTGTGTCCACAGTGGGGCTCAGTCACACATCTGTTCAAATTCTAATGCTGCATGTTCAAGTTAAACTGAATTTGATTTTACCATTTGGCCATATCTTGAAAGTAACTAATTCCTTACATGCACAACAGGATCCCGATTAGCAAACTAATTATTTACTTCATAATTTTGGACTTTACCAATAATAACATACAGTTCCATTAACATAAACTACAGGTTAAATAAATTCAACAATGTATAGAATATATTATTACTATGTAGTCTTTCGAAGTCCCGAGCGGACAGACCGTGAATTTAGAGAATTCTTTTTTTTTTTTTTTTTTTACTGTTGTCTACACAACTAAACTCGTACCAACGCTGCTTGCATAAGAAGTGAACCACCAAGATACTCTATGTTCCAAGACAAATATGAAACCAATTCACAACAAAAGTCGTTCGAGTGTTCGGTGCCTATACCGGTAAGATGAAGGAGAACTACAAATAGGTTTACTACAAGCTGGTCCTGAGTTGAACTAATGTGGCTGATTGAGGCATGCGGAAATGAGTCCCAAAGGGAAAATAACCTTTGCCGTCAGGTAGCCAAAAGAAATTACACAGTCCAACGTGGACTACAGCTCGAAAACAGGGGCTTAAATAGTTGAATATCGACAATATGTAGCACATAGGGTACAATAAAGTAATATTCGGTAACGGCCTCAACTGGTGAGGAAACTATATTTTCCTTTCTCTGACATAGGCTAAATAAACCCTTCAAATTACTGTTAAAAACATTACCATGCCGCAAAATAAGTGGGGTTTCTTACCTGTCGAAATGCAAAGTGCTGACGAATATTCCAGGTCAGTGTTTTCTCATATACAAGACCTTTTTGACGGATATACTGTCTACCCTACCCCACTTTTCTACCGTCCAACGAGCCTCAGAACAATGAGTAAAAGCTTAACCTCAGCCGAAGCTCCGCCCTCCTCATCATGGGCGCAGTTAAACTCGACCCCACCCTGTGTTCGAATTAAAAAATGAATTTAACAATAATGGTTTGTAGTCATAAATAAATCTGATCTAGCCCGATTTACATATGTGACTAATGTGACATAACGTTAGTATAGGAAAGTAGCCCAGGTAAAATCTGAAACATAATGAATTATCGGTGTTATATTTTTCTGTGTAGGCTACTTCTGGGTATACCTGAAAGGGAGAATGAGTGGCCAACCACACCTTAGTTACGTCACCATAGCTCACGCCTAGACAGAAAGAAGTGAGTCATAAGATTCGGGAAGTGTGGGTTTGCGTTACGCATAAAATTTCGTTGTTGTCATGAGATAATTTTATGATTTTTGTAATCCAGGATTCTAGCTGTTGTATTGCATGTGTGTGTGTGTGTGTGTGTGTGTGTGTGTGTGTGTGTGTGTGTGTGTGTGTGTGTGTGTGTGTGAGAGAGAGAGAGAGAGAGAGAGAGAGAGAGAGAGAGAGAGAGACTGAAAGAGACTGAAAGAGGTAAAAGCCTAATGTATAAAGCGTTAATGCAACAGCTACTTATTATTGGCAAAAGCCTACTAACTGTGTGTGAGTGTATGTTTACATGTGTGTTTGTGTAAGCTTGCAGAAAGAGAATCTGAGAATCCTTTGTGATATGGAAGAGACAGCCAGGGAGCGTGTGGAAACTGTCTCTATATCAGTGTGGGACTCAAAGAGGTCAGCCTATGGTCTGCACTGGGCTGTACTGTCATCTGGCTTACTCATATGTAGCCATTGTGACAGCCATCATCTGTGGCCCCCTGACTGAATACGACAGGGACAGTGTGTGTGTGTGTGTGTGTGTGTGTGTGTGTGTGTGTGTGTGTGTGTGTGTGTGTGTGTGTGTGTGTGTGTGTGAAGAAGGGTCGGGGTTGGGGGTTGGGGGCTGGGCGGGATGGGTCAATGCTGGTAATGTAGGCCATGTGTCTGGGTGCAAAGGAGTGTGTCGGACTGCAGCTTTTTTACGTCTAAAATATTACAGCCTTCGGCCCATTTGACTCTTTAAATTGCCAATAAATGTTTAATAGGTGTGTACATGTTTGAAACACTTGCCTGCAATGTGTAGTTTAAATTAATTATTGCAATAAGATCAACATTTCACCAGCTATACTTACTGAATCTCTGTAAAATGTCAGAAAATCCATTATTTTATGTAGATAATTTTTTTTTTTTATGTTGAAAGTCTATTTGAATGTTTTGAAAGAACCCACGATATTATGACAGTCTTCCCTGCTTTCCAATTAGAATTCTAATGGCAACTTTACTCAGGTTTTCTCAGCCATCATTGGATAAGCAGGCTTATGCAGACACATGAATGGTGGTATTGTTTGAAACACATCAGGCCTTGTCTTTGTGGGCCTTGAGGAGTACTATTTATATTGGCTTCAGATGAATGTGGACTGTCCTACAACCTGTTTTCAGGACTCCAGTGGCAGATATTCAGCCTGATAGGGTAAAATAGCAAGGGTCAGGATTAATATATAGAATTCAATAGAATTCATTTCTGGTATTTTTTCAGCTCAGCACATCTCTCGCCCCTCTTTTTTCACATTCTCTCTCTCTCTCTCCCTCTCTCTCTCTCCCTCTCTCTCTCCCACATTCTCTAATACTCACAAATACAGACACATATGGCAATCGCTATTCGATGTGTATCAAGAATGTGTTTAACCACTTTCATCAAGTCCTCTGAATGTTCTTTGCAGAGGGGCCAAGAAGAATACTGTTCATTTCATTCACCATGTCTGTGGTGGGCTTTCTCCAGTTGGGCCTTACGACCTCCTGGCAAATATAACTGTATGACACAGACAGTTTTCCACTACAGGGGTCAGGGCATGTTGACAGGATGGTTTGCCTCACAATGCTCTACTGTCCTCCCCCTCCCTCTCCCTCTCGCTCTCATTTACACCACACAGGAAATGGTCCCATTGTCCTTGGGAGAGGAAGTGGCTGGAAGCAGACCATCGGCCCCCTGGATTGATGAAGACTGTAGTAAATTATTAATGGTTGCTTCCAGAAAGTGGTACATAGACACTGCGGTGAAGACGGTCCATGGTGGGACAATGGACAGTAAGAAGTTGTTGCACACACCATCTCTAAGAAAATGTAAGCTTTGTTTAATTACTTTAGAGAGAATGTGTTCGTGATTTAGAGATATGACAATTAAACATACAATTGCATAGGTATTTTTTGTTGTATAACGAAAGTAAATACATGAAATTAACACCTGACAATTAGCAATGTCAGCAAGTAAATGAGGAGGGGGAAAAAATGCCTTCTAAAATATGAATTCCAGACAATACCACTAGAGGTTGACATATACACACAGTTCAATTGCTTTTTCCATTCCAACATTCTCCAAGGGTATGAACTGCAATGCTTGATCTCCAGGCTAAGCATTTGCTAAGAGTCACTTTGTAAGGAGATTGTATATAAAATCTATGTAAAATAACATTGTGTGTATGTTTTTGTGTGTGTGTGTGTGTGTGTGTGTGTGTGTGTGTGTGTGTGTGTGTGTGTGTGTGTGTGTGTGTGTGTGTGTGTGTGTGTGGCTTTGTGCAGATCAGGGTCACATTGTTGCATTGCAAGGCAGGTTTGGTGCAATTTTTAAATGTGCCATGTTTGAGAATCTAGTATGTGAGAATCTAGATTTAGAGTTTGGGAGTCCACTAGATGTACTAACATATCTAAATAACCCAACTCATTATGGTTCCTACTGTGTGAAATATTTGTTACTGCTACAGCTTTATTCTTGCCCTTACATTTTCCAGAATTTATTTATTGTAATTTATAAATCAGAAAGTAAAACTACCAAATTAGTTTAGTGTGCGGTCAGTAATTTACACAAAGGGAGGGGTTATGTTTGATTATTTTATCATAAATTACTTTCTAAAAGTTTGTATTGAACTGATATGACAGAGCAGTTATCTGATCAAATAAATATCTGATGAGGAAGAACTTACTTATTTGACCTAAAATATTTCTCATGTGAATGCTTTCAGTCTTTCATTACAACAGTAAGGGGATGCACATGCCAAGATATTGGGTGAACTTATAAACCTATATTCAAAAGGGTGGCCCTGAAATACTGAAAAGTGGAATTTATTGTTGAATTGCGTGTTCAAAACGAAATATATTTTTTCAGTTATCATACATATTCTTTTATGCATCATCACCTTTAAATTATTAATCATTTTCGATCATTAAAAATTCAAACTACTGTTTATAGCTGGAATGTACTACAACTATTAACAATCAAACTACATATCCCACGATTCCTCACGTCAAAAATGACCAAATGAAACACGGACGAGACCCACCGCTTTGACAGCTGAGCCTGAACTTTGCGGCAGGAGAAGTTATGGGGAACGACGACCTTCAAGAACGCAAGGAATAAATTAATGTCTGAGGTAAAGTTGTTTCGCTTTGAATTTTGCATGACTAGTGGTCTGAGATAAGTGTTCATAGTATCATGTAGACCTACATGCGTTAAAACAATCTAAACGCTGCCCAAATGTGCAATGGGAATGTTTAATGGGCTGGGGTAGGAAGTAGGATGGTCTGTTGCCTACTTATTTATCTCTTCGATGTTTACTCGTTCAGTGGAGATGTGGGTTTAAATCAAAAATATTATTTTATACACTTCCAGACTAGAGGTTCAATTTAAAAAAATATATAAGAGAAGAAGACAGTCTCCCAATGCAACGAAAATCAGAAACTTGGTAGGCCTATATATTGCTTTAATTTAACATATTTGGATACCCTTTCAAAACATTGCCGTAGCTTTAGAAATATATGGACAGACCCTTACTACATTGCCGAGGAAAACAAACATGATGGAAAAATTTACCAACTTTTTTACAAGTGTATGTTTGCAACAATGATTCAAAAGTTGTAATGCAGGCCTTCTTGCAATACATTCTGTCTTTTGATATCATTCAGGGAGTGTTGACAAGTTATTTGTCTTAGAAAGACCATTGCATTAAAAAAAATATCTTAATCAATGCACCTTATTGTTAACCAATCCAGCTTTTAAAAAAATTCAGAAGATATGTAGAAAGAGAGATTATAATATAGTTGCCTAAAGCATCTGTTTGCCAAAGCATCTTTTTGCCAAAAACACAAAGAATAAGCCAAGCAAATGTGAAAAGTCACAATAAAAAGAACAATGTTCCCATTTAATCGTATTTGATACAATTATTGCATTTTTAATCAAACTAGAATTAAATGGGACTTGATGAGTGACCAGTAGTCTTGAGAAACAGGCTCATAGAGACATCAGGTAATACTAAAACGTTGTCGGATAATCACAGGATTTGACATTGTTCAAACATAGGCTTCTGCTTGGACAATGCAAATGAGTGAAGCAGGCAGCTAGACAATCAGGCGGTGGGGAAGAGGGAAATCCTGGCCTGTGGCTGCACTACCACCTGACTCAAAGTCACTCCTCTTTCATACTTCATACTCCCTGCCTCGCTCTAGTTTAATTATCTCTTTCCATCAAACTGGCTGCTTTTCCTCAATTTGGTTTATTTGCTTTATAACCTCCTTATTCTGGACGCCATCTGTGTCTCTCTGGACACACGCGGATTAATAAACGCAGCCTTCCTCTCTGTCATCCACACCCTTCTCTCTTTATGTCCCTCCCCCACCTCTCCTTTCCTTTCAACCCCACATCCACTCCTCCCTCTCTCTCAAGCAGGACATACTCGCCAGTCGGGACAGTGGCTAACAGGGGAGGCAGAAGCAGACATAGAGGGCATTGGAGCTAATCGGCACTAACACACAGAGACGCACACACACACACACACACACACACACACACACACACACACACACACATACACACACACACATACATACATACATACATGAGAGAGTTCCATCCCTCAGATCATTTCAGTTCAAGGATAACTAGAAAATTCAGTAAGTAATTTCACCCTGTTGCTATCTGTTCCTTATCTAGATTATCTAGATTACAGTTTGTTGCTATAAGAGTTATTAGCATATGTTTGGTAGCTAGGCTATAGGAGCTACATTGCAGTGACTAAAATCTACAGCTTAGTGTGTAGTGAATGAACCATACACTAGAGACCTTAATGTTTGCTTTTTAACCCTCTTTGTTGCATTGGCATGCCAATATGTGGGCGGACTACGCAAGTAATTGCAATGATGTATTTATTATAAGGCATTTCTGTGTTTTTGAACTAGTCTCTCTAAATAGATTGGACCTCAATGCACTATTTCAGTGGATATCTTGGCCTTGTAGTTAAACAAACTAAGGGAAACATTTGTCAAGTTAGGCAAGTTCACCACAGGTTGCCAGACCAGCATTTTACAAACCCTGTGGAATTGGGCAAATGGAGTCTGGTGTTGTCATGTCATGCGTCTCTATTTGTCTACACATGCATAACCTTGGAGAGACAAGGGACTATTGCAACATTAATTTAGATTGACTAGGAAACTGTTGTCAGACACTGATCAGAACACCTTGGTAATAGTGTTGGAATTGTCTGATGGAACCTATAATGTTGAATATTGTGATAGTGTTTATCGTCACATTGCACTGCACAATGCTGTCTGCTTCTGTGGTTATATTTTCTGCGTTTTATTGTAGTGTTGTAATCTTTTATGCACAATAACATTTTACCATTTAATTTAGTGTAATGTGCAATAATGTTGTTGTGTAGTTACTTGCCTGGTGGTATAGAAATGAAAGTGAGTTCAAGTCTCAAGCATTTACACACATAGTTCTGATGAGCAACACAGGAAGCTTTGTGGCAGTGTACCAGCCAATGCAATTGGCCTGTCGGGTATTAGAACTAGGTGTTCTGCGAGTAAGTGTCTCAATGCATGCCCATCTTGAGTTGATTATTTACTTGTGACTATCCAATAAGCAATCTGGTTGTTTTAGTTTGAAGTAATTATGTTAACGAAAAGATATTGACGAGACCATTAAAGACTCAAGACAGTATTCTACGAAGACAGGTGAATATAAAAACAAATCAAACTGTTAAAAGTTTAATTATTGCATCTACAGAAAAGTCTTACCGATACGTTTTAATGAAGATAAAGGAGTTAGCGACTCATATTTGTTAGAAGGACTGTGCCATAGTCTAAGAGGCTCTGTGAGCCTGGGAATCACTCATGATTTATTTTGGTCCAGACTTTTATGCCAATGAAGTTCTTTCTTTTCATTGTGTTTTTAAAAGATTAATTAGGCTGCTCATTTAATGAATAAAGTATTGTATTTGTCCAAAAAGCTACTTACACTACTTTGCAAAAAGGCCTGATTTGGTGCAGGTGCCAATGACCACATATCTGCAGACTTGGCTAGTTGCTGGTGGTAACAAACAGAAAGAAAGTGAGGGAGGAGGGTGTTGGATTCGTGTTGGGCCTTTTGCCCAAAATTACCCCAAGGCTTTAGAGCAGTGCAGCCTCTTCTCAGCCACATGGCTCTGTAAACACGCTAGTAATATTATGTCACACGCTCAAACAGTCCTTACAACATTAGTCTTTATTGCTAAGAAAACCAAACTCACTGTGGTCAGTGAATTGAGAGTGATTGTTTGATGATACCTGTGCTGTTGCCTTTTACCAACACTCCTTAAAAGGAGTTTAGTATACTTTCCCAGAAAATAAATAGCAAGCCGTTGCAATTCAGATGATTCTGCCTACAACTACATTTAGTTTTCTTTTATTCTTTCAGACAATACGCTTTTAAAAGGCTTATTTAAAAAAAAAAGAAAAAAAAACCTGTTTATTGTCCATTCATCCAAGGTAGTGAATAATGCTCCTGAGAGTTGGATTAGGTGACTCTTTTATCTGGAGCAAAACATACCCATTTAGCTCCTCAGAGCCTTGTGTTGTGGGAAGTGAGCTCCTGTGAGAGTGAGAGTGTGTTTGGTGTCCTCTTGATGTCCAGATAGCTGCTCCAGTTGTCCAGGTGACCGCCTTGGCACACAGAAGCCTGTTGTTTTACCACACTTTATTTTTTTTTCCTTCTACCTGAACATTTTGCTCTCATCTCTTGACTTTGATCTAATTCTCTTTTTACCTTGTTTTAAACCCTTTTGTCTTTGTTGCGTTGTGTATAACTGCCTAGTGGTTCAAATCACTGTTTTGCTTTTTGCCTTTATCCCTCTTTCTCCCACTTGTTCACGCATGTCTTGCTTGTCTTATTATTACTGTACTAAATCTACTGGGCTCTTCATTCTACACATTGTTCTGTCTAGTCTCGGCCTCCAAATCTCTTCCATTTAACTCACCTAAATTCATGCTGTGTGTTTGCTTAGGGCAATACAATCTCTCAGGTCACATCCTGCCTTCGTCATGACTGGTTTGGTGTTCGGCTTGTATGCCATGCAGTGTAGGATATGTGTGGCTTATCTACAAAACAAGGTTAGAAACAGTAAATTGGATCTCTTTGAAATATTAAGAGGGAGACATTTCTTAGCTATCACCGTTCCATCTAGTCTACTCACATTTACAGCCAAAGCAGTAAACTGAAAATAGTCAGTTGTCATGTCATGCGTCTCTAAAATCCCATCCCACGACCCTGACTCAAAAATAAAAATGACACACCATTCATTAAAAAAATTTGTACTTTGCTTCAACTGTGAATTTACATATACAACTTCCAGATGAATAATACATTTTTCCAGTGGAGAGGTAAATGTACTTTTATTGCCATAGTCAATAGTTAACTAGGAACTTTTCCTTACAATGTATAGTGGAAAATGGTCAGTAACAATTCATTTGTGAATGCCTAGTGAGCATTATCAGGATAATATATACATATAATAATTAAAAGTACCATAACTGATTGAGCTTTTTGTTTATTATTGCTTAAAAATATGTAATAAAAAACTAAGTGTTGCTTTTAATTGATCCTGATGTAATTATTTGTTAAAAACAGGCTCATGTAGTTTAAGCGAACACTTATTACAGTGTTCTAATCTTTGAATACTTAAATCCGCGTTATTTATATGCAGTGACAGCCGCTTTTGTTTTTTATGTAATTTATGAATTATTTACAAAGTTCGGACATAAAGAACGCTTTTAACATACATAGCAGATCATAACATAACGTTATATTCTGGAGCCTTGTTTTGCTGTAGTACTTAATGGTATGTTATCATATTTTCATTTACAAACCATTGAAACTTCAGGTTAAATGACAGAAAGATTGTGATTATATGACCCACAAACATCTATTATATTATACATTTATAGGTGAAGTGGCTATAATAACTCTATTTAAAGCTTCTACGTGTAGTTTATCTGTAAGAGGTGATTTTGGCGATCCCCTACCGTTTGCAACGGTTAGGGAAAAATAATTACACCAAGCAAAGGAGACGTGCAGGATGCTTGCGGTCACGGCGTATTGCTAGCACGATTGATGACTATATTCCAAGTATGGGCATCTCTTCAAGGTTTAGTGACGCAGTTCCTTTTGCCATAAAGCAATTAGTCACAGTTTCGCGGGAGATCGTACCCGGTAGCAAACAAAATAAGCATTATGTATTGAGACCTCAAGAGGACTGATCGGAACCGTGATTTTTTCATTCTCCCATAGACATTACAATGTGCAACCATAAGAAAACTACTCCATAAAAACATGTTTAGGGCTAATCCTCCTGTCAGTTCCCTGACCGAGGCACTGGCATAGAACTGGAGTTGGTCAATTTCTTCCTACGGGGCCAGGTCGCCACTGCAAAAGAGAACTCGTTCTCAGTTGACTCACCTGGTTAAATAAGGATTATTAATATGACCGGTCAGAAAACAAAATTACTCATGTAGGTTTATCAAATTGGCAATTAGAGAATGTTACTTATTATTTTACCTGTGTGAAGTCAAACAATAGCCTTATGATACATGTCATGACAAAACGCAATCACATGGTCCTTATATGGACAATTGCATAACAATTATCCAAAGGACAAATGGCTGGGATAAGATATCAAATAATGACCCATGTGCAGGGGGAAATTAATAATCTTAATCAAGATGTACAGGCCAAACTTTAAAATTCTGACTTTATGAATTAATCTATGTTGCATAATTGATCAATTATCAGTGCCTATAATATGTTTAGAATGCTCACGCAGAACCTCATGTGGGCATGCTCAAATCACGGACAACCAACTCTCTTTACAATGAGGCAAAGATCAAAAGGTAGAAACAAAGTGACCATAACACTGTGGCCAAGTGAACTGATAAAGACCAAGCTTGTCTCCCCATGACCACGAGACAGACTGACCATCTGAACTCTGTCCACAGAACCATTTGGTGACAGAAAAATGTTTTCTGACTTTTTTTTTAATCTTGAAAACGTTAAAGTTCAGATTTGCAGTTACAGCTACAACCTCTAGCTCTACTTTTGACAACAGTGTGTTGGAAAGCTTTGAAGGTCGAAGTGTAATATAAATAGGTTTATGATTGCATTGCAATTCAGTTATTTCTTGGAAACCTTTTTGTAGAAATCTAAAACCCACTGAAGCTTCAGCCTTGTCTTTAGCCATTTAAAACGTGCTCACATGGCATTTAGTCCTTAAATGTAGGATACCATTCATATCCAGAACTGCTTATCTCACTATCCACTATTGCCCTGGCCTCTGTAACTTCCTTTGTGGGGAAAAAGCTGGAGGTGGCACAGGGACATTGGTTACTCCCTTACTAAAAAAACAGAAGTTTTATTTGCGGAGCCGAAATCAATCTATAATTTGCATCGTTTCTGTGCAACCAGAGGAGAATAAGCTTTCATGGCCTGATTTTCCACTAATTTAAAGGGTGTTTGGGGATTTCAAGAGGAATATGAAAACAAAATCCAAGGGACCCCCATTTTCTACCTTTCAGTGCGTAATTTTCCCTGTTCTAAATTTTATACCCTTGAGAAATAGGACAAAGCTCTATAGGGAGAACTATTGATATGATTAACTTCTTCCAAACAGTTTAGCTGCTGCATTGAGTTTTATTGCAATTAGTAACCTTGTCATAACAGTTATGTTGCATTGAGATTACATTTCTTAATGAAACAAATGCCAAAATTGCATTAATCTGCATCATTGTTTGTGCTGATTTCTTTCAGAGCAGGGCATCAAATCCTTGGACCTACTTGCAACCGTTATTGATAGGTTTATATAATCTAAAGCTAAGTGCATTTTCATAAGATTGATTTATACTTTGCATCTAGAAATTCACAGATATCTGTTTGCAGATATTTGCTTACCAACATAACTTCCATAAAAAGGCACTATAAGATTCGATATATAATTAAGATTTGAAAAATATTTCTTAACCAAGGACTATTTTACAAAGCTCAAACAATAGCTGAATTGGTGGAAGTAGCATCCTAAAAATAACAGTTGCATACAAAGAGAAGCTGTATCAGAATGAAATGTTTCTGTTTTTTGAAAGGTGTTTTTGAATATTTGTTATATTTAATATATTTAATATATAAGCTCACTTGCAACTTCCAAGGACCTAACAAGGCTCTGGCTAATTGAATTGTTATGGGAATGTTTGAACCCTATTTTGGGGTGTTTTTGACTCAAACTGAGCTAAAGTGCAAGGGACTTTGCAGTTGAACTGTTAGCATGTGATGATGATGATGATGATGATGATGATGATGATGATGATGAATTATTCTGAACAAGTTGGAACATCTCGCAAATAAGGCAAAAATCTCCAAAGGACCAAACTATTCCTTTAATCATTCCATTGCTGTTTGACTACTACTTATACTGCTATAAAGGATTGCAGTGTATGGACCCAATTTGGTACAGAATGAAATAGGTTGCCCGACTATACAAGTCACATACTTTCATATCCAGCCGCACTTGAATAAAGGTATTTCTAGTAATCTGCCAAACACAGTAAGTTTAACAAAGTTTGTACAGGAACATGTGTTGGAAAGTTTAGCTGCTCCAGATTAGAAACTGTATTGAGACATTCTTCTCCATGAACAGAGGAGAGCTGGTAAAACGTGGCCCGTAGCTATAATGAATACAATCACTTGGCTTGTGTGTTCAGGTGCTTTACCATGACAATGTGTTATCTGATATCTGGTCCTGCCGTGAGGAGTACCTGACAGGGAAAAGGGAATTCTTTCTCTGAGAGCCTTAGTGACACCATTAAAGCAGCTGTAGGTGGTTTTGGCTGCCTCTACAGTTTGCTTGTTGTTATATTTTCCCTAACCGTCGCAAAGAAGTCATGCAGAATGCTCACGGTCACTGCATATCGCTAACATGATCAATGACTATACTCCAAGTTTTGGCACTGAATTCCTGATTCAGTGACACACTTCCTTGTGCCGTAAAGCAAATCATCACAGTTTCGCGGGAGATCATGCCCAGCGACAGACAACTTTTATATTGAATATTGAGACTTCAAGAGGACTGATCTGAACGGTGATTTTTTTTAAAATAATTCTCCCATAGACATTGCAATGTGCAAACTGTAGAAAGGTATTGATAATACGTTAATACAAAAAAGTTGCCTTTTGTGACTTTAATGATAAGAAAAACAATTGGCACAACACAAACTGATTCCAATTGGCTGCAAGAGGTTAAATGATTAAATTGTTCTACTTTCAATTTGATTCAAGGCCCCACCTACAGTGCTTCTACCTAGGTCCAGTTATCCAGTTGTCTCGGCCAGTGTTTCCCAACCGGTGTGCCGTGCAATTTTGGGAAAGTCGCATCTCTAAAACAAATCTTGAAGAATTAAGTTTGATTCAGTTTTACATCTGGGGTGTGCCACGAAATAAATACGTTTATGCAAGTGTGCCGTGGGTTGGAAAAGGTTGGGAAACGGTTTAGGCAACTGTGGGCTCAAAGTCCAAGCCCTTAGGCCAATTAAAAAACAAGTTTGCATTGACATGCCCCTCCCTTTCCAGTCAGCCATTTTGTTATTTGATAGTCAATTTTGGTAGGGAGTGGTTGTAACTCCCTCCAAAGCACCCTTCTCTCCTTTTTTACTTCCTTATCCCCTCTGCCAAACAGGCATTTCCCCCCTT
Organism: Galaxias olidus; assembly: GCA_026901105.3. Lineage (NCBI taxonomy): Eukaryota > Metazoa > Chordata > Actinopteri > Galaxiiformes > Galaxiidae > Galaxias > Galaxias olidus. Next base: position 383,402 of record JAPMUY010005955.1, read on the forward strand.
TTTACCCGTTCCCCCCTTCTTCCCTTCTTTCTCTCTCTGTCTGTCTCTCTATGCCATTCTGTCTCTGTCCTGTGTGACTCCCCACACGTACACACACCTCATGGAAAGGCATTGTTCCACAGAGGGCCAGCAGGGGCATCGTTTCAGCAGCTCTCAACTACAGAGAGTTCAGCTCCAGTCTATAATCCAAGGTCAATTGCGTTGTAACAAAGTAACTTTTTGACATCTTGGCATTTAGCAGTTAGTTCAGCTGACTGGCTGGCCATTGTGTGTTGGCTGGGTTTCTTTTGATTTAAACAGTGACTCCACTGTTTCCAATGGCCTCCTTTCCCTGCATCACACTGAACACGTATGCAGTAGTTCACAAATAGAGAACAAAAAATACTATATGTTTTAGTTACAGCACTCATACCATTTCATCCTTCATGAATTATTTCCATTTTGCATATGGAAATTCAAACTGCAGGCCCGGTACATTTCAGGGACAGTAGGAGAAAAGACAGAGAGTAGGGAGATGTCTAATAATCCTGGCCACTAATGAGGGTCAAAGTCTGGTTTGCTTGAGTGCTTAACAAGCCACTGGTAGAGGTTTTTTCAAAGATTGAGAGACATTCGAGCAGCAATTAAAGAGATTTACGTGCATGTGTATTTTGTTGTTTACTTATTTGTTTGGTGTGTTTGTTTTGTTTGTCCAACATGGTTGTTTTGATTAGCCTAAATATATAGCATACATTGTTACATGAAATCCCATGACTGTGTTTTTTTATAATAGATAAAAATATAATATTTAATAATTTGCCTCACCAGACGTTTTTGCCACTGTATTGTACAGAAGTATAGGACACTGACTATACTAAACTAGAGGGTAATGGTCGAATTGTTGAACAAGCAAGTAAGAGCTCCGGTGACTAGATCCTGCAATCTCTGGAGTGCTTGACGATCGATGGCCCGGGCCCGGCCTCGACAGTGCACTCGGCTGATTAGAAGGTGGACTGGGAGGGTGAGGTCTGGAAGAACGGAGGACTGGGGGAGGGGGAGGGAGGAGGGGAGTGTCCTTCACATGCGAACCATAATATGTTCACCCTACCCCCTGTGCAGTATGAATGAAGCTTTTTTTACCCTCAGGTCCTCATGCTTTATTGGCCACTTTCGTTCAGTGAGTGTCAGATGTCTATTGTTTTTGACCTGGTTCTAAACTAGCTCTCTTATATCAGTCAGCGATTGCTCTGGCCTGGAAACGACACTACTTTATGAGCTGCCAACCTCGCTGAATGGCAGTACTATGTAGGGTAATTAGATATACTGTATCCTTTGAGACTGAAGCTAGGCTTCAATGTGCACCACAGCTGTTTGTCACCACTCCCTCTGTGGCAATTATGTCAGCGTCTGGAAGGATTAATGGCCCTGAATTTCCCGGCTGACACGCTGCTAAAAGCTGTACAGATGGAGGTTATAGATAGGCCTGTCTTCTTTTCTATGAGTTATTACAGTTTCTCTGTTTTTTTTCTGAGTGCATTCATGTGACAGCCTGACCTTAGTATTGTAATCCTGGATGAGCCCTGCTGGTTTGTAGCATCGCTGTGTGTGTGTGTGTGTGTGTGTGTGTGTGTGTGTGTGTGTGTGTGTGTGTGTGTGTGAGTGTCTTAAGCAGAGTGTTCGGCTCAACAACCTGGTCAGGTCGGGATGACCCTAAAACTGCCGAACAGAGGCCCAATGGCTGTGATGTCTTTGAATAAGAACATATTTCTGAGAACTGTTTTGGTCGATATAGGCTGGCTGCATGGATTTTGTGGTATTTTATTTTATTTTTAATGAAAATGAATTAAAAACAACTAGAATGCATGCATATATTTCAACAAAAATATGCTTGCACATCTCTGGCTAAACGTGTCACCATGTGCCTCGCTCCTTGTCTCGCTTGCTTCAGAACCCCATTCACTGGAAGCCTGCACTTGTCATCTGAGCCACTTGGGGGCCTCTTTCTCTCAGCCCTGAGCCCACCTTCACCCTGAACCCTCCAGCCCCAGACAAGCTGTCCCACTCTCCTCCTCCCTCCTCCTGGTCCCCACAGCCCCCCCTGGACTCCTGGGCTAGCCTCTCCCACCATGGGAGGTGGGGGGAAGCTTCCGGAGGGCCAAACGACGATGTCGAACCCATGGGCTTTGGTGCGGTTCCAACCAGTCCCCCCAGAGACAGAGGAGACAGGAACTTCCAGGACGCCTCCACCATCACTGGTAGGTCAGAGTGGAGGCAAATATATGAATCCTCTGTCCACCTACTTACTACAGAGACAACCTCCTTTGTGATAGACCTGTCACCACGACATTGAAGAGTAACATTGCTGTCAATGGCCGATACCGTCAGGAGAGTGTTTAAGCAGAGAGAACAAGGCAGACAACTGTAGTTCTGTTCCATGACAATAGAGAGCAGCAAAGACTCTCAATCCTTTCGGTCAGTCATCAGTTATTGATTTAAGAGTGCCTCTTTGTTCTCTCCATTCTCTGTCTCCCCCCCCCCCACCCATCACACACACACACACACACACACACACACACACACCCCACTATCAGAGCTGTGTGCAGATCTGCCGGAGGTGGAGATAGTGAGCCTGCTGTCGGAGGGCCGACCCAGCTACACTCTGCGGGCAGACTGCCTGTTTGGTTACGACCATGACGACTGGCTGCACACCCCTCTGCTGCCCCCAGAGGCCGCTCTGGGACTCACACACCAACAGATCGAGGAGACATTCAAGTATTTCTGTGAGTGCTACTAGTCTGTTCTGGTAAAAGAGCTTTTAGTAACTGTTGGAAAATCCTTTAATTATATTCACAGGAGTTGAAGTGGTTAGCACTGTTGCCTCACAGTCCTTGGTTCGAACCCCACCTGACCCAAGGGCCTTTCTGTGTGGAGTGTCCATGTTCTCCCCGTGTTTGTGTGGGTTTCCACCGGGTGCTCCGGTTTCCTCCCACTTACAAAAAAATACATGGTTCAATACTCCTATCATTGCCCTGATTAAAGCACTGCCAATATAATTGGAGTCAGTTAGTCTGTCAGACAGACAGACAGACAGACAGACAGACAGACAGACAGTATGTGTGTTTGATGTGCGTGTCTGATCTGTGTGTGCAAAAGTCTGTTGCGATATGTTGGGGGAGCAAGTCTGTCACAAATTGGCTGCCGTGGTATCACCCAGACTGATTGTTGTGTGTAATAGCTGTCTGTCCGTTCGTTGTGTGTACCTTATTGGCGACAAATTTGTAAGGCGCTTTGAGCCCTGAGAAAAAGCGCTAAAACTAAATCCAATTAATTATTTTTAATGTGAGTTAATGCACGACTTCTGAATACCTTTCTACTAGACTAGATATATTGCATTAGCATTTATACATACTTTGTAATTGGCTTTGTGTGTGTTTCTTATCTGTAGTTCATAAACACAAATCAAATCTGCTCTTTAAACTAGTTAAGCAACGCCAACACTGCTGTGGTGATCTGAGGGGGTGTGGCATACCTCCCATTCCCTTCCTGCCCTTAATGTTTCAGGTGTGCCAAATGCCACCAAGCCGATTATCCCTGGCGTGACTTAACTCCTTAAGCAGCTTCTTTCTGGGCCTGTGTAGCTGATGGTGATTGGTCTGCGATGGGTTTTTTACTCATGACTTGTGACCTTCGTGCTAGCCCAGACTGTTGCTTCCTTTGCCGAACCCTCTTCAGTGGTATCGAAAACCAGGGTTAGCCAATTTCCTCTTAGCCTTGGGAAAAGGTACCTCTTCATGCGATGGAGTGATCACACTTACAGCCGGTTTGGCAAATGTATCCTGGCCTGTGACCGTTACATTCACCCTTCTAAACTCACAAGCCCAGCTGGTAAACTTGACAGCTCATCCCTTATCTGGGTCACGGCCCCACTGTAGCCGACGGTGATTGGTCTGCTATGTTTTGTTTGCTCATGAATGAAGTGGCGTAACGTGGCCCCCCGCAGGTTATCCATCCATCCATCCATTAACTTTACCGCTTATCCTGTACAGGGTCACGGGGGGTCTGGAGCCTATCCCAGCGGACACAGGGCGAGAGGCGGGGTACACCCTGGACAGGTTGCCAGTCTATCACAGGGCCGACATATAGGGACAGACAACAACTCACACTCACATTCACACCTACGGGCAATTTAGAGTCACCAATTAACCTGCATGTTTTTGGACTGTGGGAGGAAACCGGAGTACCCGGAGGAAACCCACGCGAACACGGGGAGAACATGCAAACTCCACACAAACCCCGCAGGTTAAAATAAATAAATATAAAAACTATATACTATGTGTCGGCTGGGATAGGCTCCAGCCCCCCGCGACCCTGCAAAGGATAAGCGGTATAGCTAATGGATGGATGGATAAAAACTGTATATATATAATTTATTTTAGTCTATATTTATATATATATTTTTTTTATGTTTTCTGTGCTCGTTTATGTATTGTGTTCATCTGGAGGGCCCCCTGACATTGTGTGTGTGTGTGTGTGTGTGTGTGTGTGTGTGTGTGTGTGTACACACACACACACACACACACACAAGTCACAAGCCCCCGCCCCACGAGCCCCTCCCCTATGCCACTGCATGACTGGTGAATCTTGTGCTTGGATTTCTCCCCTGAACGCCCTTCACTAGAATCGCCCCCGGGGATCTTGTGCGGCAGCACGCAAGTATGTGTCCTTAACTCCTCGGGGTGGGAAAATGTACCTCTTTGCAAGATCAAATTATCTAATAATAATAATAATAATAATAATAATAATAATAATAATAGTAAATATTACATTTTATATAGTGCAAGTGTAATTTTATGCTGGTTGGTGACCATTACTGGTTGGTGACCACCTGCACAACTGATATATAAGTTGCCTTTGCACTAGCCCTGGGCAAGGCTGCTGGTAACGTCATAGCAACATAGGCGTTGCCACCGATGCATCGCTCTGTGGGTGCAACCCCAACAAGGTGTTCTTCATTGTCTAGACCCGAGGAACTGTGACTGGAGGCTGTCTGTTTTTTGTGTATTTATTATGTGTTTAAAATTGATCATTTTTACTTGATTATTAGATATTAGTAGTACAAGCAATGATAATTGAAAAGTTAGTTTAGGTTCATATAAAATATACTGTAGGTTTGCCATTAAACCCTAACTTTGATTAATAGAATAAGTTTCTTTAATTAAGCCTATTATAATTACAGAAAGAGAAGTTAGTTTAGGTTCAAATAAAATATACTGTAGGTTTGCCATTAAACCCTAACTTTGATTAATAGAATAAGTTTCTTTAATTAAGCCTATTATAATTACAGAAAGAGAAGTTAGTTTAGGTTCAAATAAAATATACTGTAGGTTTGCCATTAAACCCTAACTTTGATTAATAGAATAGGTTTCTTTAATTAAGCCTATTATAATTACAGAAAGAGAAGTTAGTTTAGGTTCAAATAAAATATACTGTAGGTTTGCCATTAAACCCTAACTTTGATTAATAGAATAGGTTTCTTTAATTAAGCCTATTATAATTACAGAAAGAGTCCCAGAACAAGTGATGACCAGTTGAATCGCCCAGCGGTCTGTCAGTCTGTCAGTATGTCAGTCAGTTAGTAAGTCAGTAGAGAAACAAAACTTGTTTCTGCTGGTGCGCAGTAGATACATAGCTATTTCTAAACCTTGAAACCTCTTAAGTGGAATCAGTTTTTGAAGTGGTTAAATGTAGTTGTCCAATCTTGACCATCTAAGAAATGTCATAAGCACATAAAATTATAAAAAATATGTATTCAAAGAATATTGTGAGTGACATTAACCAACATTTGAGTTCATGTTGTTATATTTCTACCACCCTTACAATGTGCTACCTTACAGCTTATCATAGTATTAATTTGCATGATGTCCAGTTAATTAAAAATGCCGATGTGGTATGACATGCTAATGACAGGGCAAAGTCAGATTACTGACAGAATAGGCTCTGCCCACAGTCTTCCTGGGACATATTAACCTTTTTGCCATTGTGTTTCTGGTCCCTGTATCCCATTGTTGCATTTGCTTAATGGTCTTACTGAAACAATCCCTTCGTCTAAAAGGACGACGCAAATCCAATTGTATGGGTAATGCCATTGACACGGCAGCCTTTGTCTAACGAACTGGTGAGCTTATGTGTTGTGTTTTGGTCATGCAACTCAAACAAAGTGAAAGTAATCAAGGGAAGAAATACGAGGATGCAGAATGAGAAAGGAAGAGATACTGGGAAAGTTGGCGGTGGTAGGTGGCCTGAAAAAGCATTCAGACAGTGAAAGATTTATGAGGGACACGTTAATATTTGATTGTGAGGACACTGCAGTGCCAGACTACCAGCAGGGATGATTGAGGATGCATAGATCAATATTCTAATGAAGGAAATTATGACTTTTTTAGCAAGGTGTGGTTGTACTAACTAGGATTTACTCACTTATTTAGGCCCAGGAATCACAGTCATCATAATGTGATGTACTTTAACATAAACCAGTTATATCTGTGTTATATTATATCAGTTACTCGTTTATGCGGAGGGAAAATTAACGGATGTGAAAAAGACCAACGTAGACATATACATTTACAGTTTCCACATTGTTTTAATACATAATGATTAGTCTATTTTATAAATTTAAAGGCTGTACCGGAGTTGTTGATGATGCATTGTTTACATGTATGGCTTTGGGCTGGATATTAAAATAATCGAATGGAAATTTCTTCGCTACTATCACTTGGTTTTTCAGAACATTTAGTCAAAAGACACAACCTCTGTCTGTATTTACAGTACTGCAGCCGTTTGCTCTGATGAAGGGGGTGTGGCTCAGTCTGCACCAATATTATGTGCTAACAAACGGCAGCCGTGGCTGGAACATACCACCAGCCCCTACCTCATGGGGGTGGAACATACCACCTGCCCCTACCTCATCGGGGTGGACTGGCTGAAAGCATTCTCCTGCTTGAATAGCTTCATAGATGCATGCGTTTGAACTACATTGTATTTATTTTCATAGTTTTTTCTCGAATAAATGCCATTATTTAGTATCAAAAACTACGCTTTTTAAAATGCTGATTATCTCCTTACTTTGCCACCATTACTCCTTGTACCTCCTCCATATCCTCCCCCTGCACCCCGGATGTCCAGCGTGGCCAGGTGAACGAAGGCATACATGACGCCAGATGGACCCCCCCCCCCCTTCTTGTCCTCCCAGTCTGTCAGGCAGCTAGTCAGCCAGTCAGAGGGATTACATCTTAACAGCAAGCAGCTCTTAGGCACTGCTCCCCTTGTCTCTCTCTCTCTCTCTCTCTCTCTCTCTCTCTCTCTCTCTCTCTCTCTCTCTCTCTCTCTCTCTCTCTCTCTCTCTCTCTCTCACGCGTACAATTATTCATTAGAGCAGGTTCAGACCTCACAGAGCCCTGACTTTTCATTTGAATGGGCTTTGAAACCCTGCAGAGCACCTGGGAAAACTGAACCAGGGGAAGGAGAAAAGAAAAGGAGAGTGGGATTTAACGGATGGATGGAGATATGGAGGACAGCTTTTGTCCCGTCACCATGGAAGTGTGGAGTTCTTCAGTGTCTGAGGAAGAGGAAGAGGAGAAGAGCAGCAGCAGTTCCACTTTAGGGGACGAAGAAGAAGAGGCAGAGGAGAGAAAAACCAATACGCAGGTCATATGCAGAGAGCTGATGCAAGGTGAGGGAGTGGGTGGGGAGACTGAGTGAGGAGAGGGAAATAGTGGTGCACATGCCAGTGAACCAGAGGAGAGTGGGAGAAGCAAAGAGACTGACGGAAGAGGGTTAATGTGACTGAGCGTCTTCCACAGGGTTAATCAGGTTTTATTGGAGCTTGTGTTGCAAGGGCACCTAAAGCAGCAGCAAAGATAACGTCTTGTAAAGCAGTGCCACGCAAGCTAAAACAGCGTCGTTGCATAGTAGAAACGATCCGAGTATTATATTGTCCACGGTGATGTCATGCTCAGCACGCTTCAGCAAACACATCAATATGTATTGTCAGTCTTGCTGCATGCCTATTGTTGCGTCTTTCCCTTTCTCTGCATTTATGTTGCAGATTCATAATAGGATCAATCATAGAGTTTTGTTAATATTGAAGAAATGGAGTCCCTACAAATCTACATGCTTGCGTGCCCACAATATAGCCGTTTCCCTTTTTTGTTTGAAGGTCAATGTGTCAGTGTGTGTGTGTTCTGCAGGGGCAGCTTATGATTGTGTCCAACAGGGCTTCTTACTAACTTTCTGTAGCACAGTTGTTCCATAGCATAGATTAAGGCACAAAACAAAAACAACCTAATTGTTGTGATCCCGAAATCGTTTGTTTTCCATGATATACACACTCTACCCTAACTGAATTCACCCTGCAGTTATTTCTCTTCATTTCATAGAGCACAGTTGTTTCAGAATGAAGTCCAGAACAAAGCCTCCTCGAAAACAGGAATTGCTGCTTGTTGGCTTTTAAGATTAAATTAATTAATGTCCAGTCCACCGAGACAGACCTGGCAGGATCATGATGGCAGGTGCATCAGTCGCACTGACCTGATCTCACAGCCAATAGCACAGTCACTTTACAGCTCATGAGCCCCAGGTGATACTTAGTTCAATGTACAATTTAGATATATTAAAGTATAAACATATTAGGAAGTCAAAAGGATATGGTGTGGAACTAGTCCTTTACAGAATCTGCTGCAATTATGGTTTCAAACCATGGGTTATTAAGATGAAGTAAATAGTACTTGAAGGGTGACTTTGGATTCAGCTGAGCACTCCCTCTCACAGACGTAGTTTCTTGAATGGAGAGCCAGTCGACAGTCACCTCTTGTTTGGAATGCGGTGTTCTCGGTACCCATGCAGAAAGGACCTGGACATTCAGAACACATATACCAGCTTTGTTTTTTTAGCGTTGCCTAACAGGATCAAATACATTCCATGCCATTTCCCTTGCACAAATACAGTACAGCTGTGTGTGTGATTCATGGAGATATGGTTCCATTGGTTCCATGTAATCTCAAGGCTCTAAAGATTGAATAAGGTCCTTTGACCAGCATGTTGAGCGTATCAGCCCTGGCAATGGAGCTGCCCCCCGTTGGCTTATAGAAATCTGAAAGTGAGAATTCATCAAATTTTTCAGCGTTTACAATATGTAGACAGAATAAAGACATGTGCGGACAACAGATGCACACACACACACACACACACACGTACGCACACTTTACTGAGTTTTACACCACTATGGAGCAGACAGGGGGCTGCTTGGCAGAACCTCTCAGCCCTTAACCTCTCCAAAGCTCTGTGCCAATCCCCTCAAGTCCAGAATGGAACATTTAGCTTGGGATCACCACCGTAGATCCATGGGATCAATTTTGACGCGCCAGTGTACCCGCTCTGATCTTCTTCCCACAGCACACGTCACCACCAGCTCTGTCCGGGTCATCCTGGGTGCTGAGCTGTTAGGACACCAGTCCCCCATGGGATATACCTGATACCTAACACCACCATACCCTGCCTTCCATGATCCGCTCAGTGGTGGAGATACGGTTCGACTACGGTGTTAAAATTGCAACGATTTTGTGTTGAGCTCAAATGATATGGAGAGATTTTACTTAATCTAGTTTTGAGAAAGAAAGAGATTCATAGCTCCCATTCATGTATCTGACTGAATGTGTTCTTGCATAATAGTTAACTTCGGCTCACGATTTCACTGTTTTTATGGATTCTAATGATTTAATAGATTGATTTGTTCTTAACGCATGTATGTAGACCTAGTGAAGAACCTACTGTACAATAAGACTGATGGGTGAATTGGATTGATGGGTAACAATGAAATTGTTAAGCGCTTAAGAGGCTATTTTGATGATGGCAAATTTGGTGATGATGGCTAGTATTGTTGGCTATTGCTTGTGATCATATGATGCAATCCTCTTAGGGCACGTACTGGAAAAAATGCATTTAAGTTCTCTGCCCCATGGCTACATGGAATTAACTTCAAAATAATTGTAACGATTAAGGATATCGTCTCACTACATATTTTTAGAGCCAGGATAAAACAATTGGAACATGACACAATATGGGTTTGTCAGTGTATTACACCTTTAGGCCCAATTTATTCATGGGTTTGATTTATATATGCTTACATTTTTGCAGAATGTCTTGCTGTATGTACATTTGTGTGAACATTTATGTGTTGCTTTTTTGGCCAGGTCTCTCTTTTATCTCAATGAGACTAACCTTGTAAAATAAAGGTAAAATAAAAGCTATTTTGACTGCTCTAGCAGATGGGGTTGTTTGTGCTTACTCAGGGAGAATCTCATCCTTGCAGACAACTTTGTATAAGGCTCTTGTTAAAAATGACAGTCAGAAATGGACTGGTCAAATCTTTACAGCCTGAGCCTACTTAAAGCAAGGTGTTGACATTTAGAAGGAAATGGCTGCTGTTTGAGCGGCTGCTCTCCTGCTCCTGCTTGCTGTCCGCCACTGCGGCTGTCTGCTATTATGTGGCCGCAGGATGCTGCCTTTGAAACATTAACACTCCCTGTTTCATTGCCCGAATACATTAATTCCTTACTATAACACATTTCTTCACTCTTGCAGTGTAAGTAATTAAAAACAATTTTTCAATCAGACATTTACAACCAAACATTTATTTTTACATATTCACAAAATTCATGATTAGCCAACAGACTGTCAATATGCATTGGAGTAGAGGCCCCTCGGATAGCAATATGGCAGTATAAGCATTTGGCTTTGGGTCAGGATTTTTGGAAAAGGCTTCATCCTAGATGTCATCCCATTATATGATTGGTATCAGCCTGTTTACCTGCCAAAGGCAGCCCCTCAACCTCGCTGCATCTCCACACAGCAACCAAATACTTAGGCTAGGCTTTCAAACAGAACCAGATTAGGCAGCGGATTTCTGGATTGGGGCATAAGATGTTTGTGTATGCTCTTATTGAGGTTGAGTATAGCCATCTAACAGTATCTGCAGAAGACGTGATGGAGACATAAAGGATGCACCTTTTTTGATGAAAACACATTCCTGCATAATGACTATTCAGTAGGCATACTTATTAGTTAAGATGTGGGTGCCTAGAATAAAATAGTGCACGTTTTAATTTATGAGGAAATTGTTGTTGGACTTTTAAGATGTACTGTTAAGAAACAAGTTGGTTGCTGGACCTAGCCATATATGCACATACCTTAAAGCCACGGCATTACCTTCAAGTCTAGTGAACTGGTTGTAAACAAAGTGGCATGTGATTGTTGTAAATCCCACTTATTGAATGCCAAGCATGTCCAGCAGACAGTTCTTCACATACCATGCTGAGATGTACTTGTGTGTAAGAAAAAGAAACAAAATAAGGACTGAGCAAGCAATAGAGACAGAGAGACTCTTAAAGGCATCTGATCCCCACTAATGAGGATCAGGCTAAGAGGCTCAGGCCTGGAGCTGTCCACATGGAGCAGTTTAGTCAATACAACCTGGACTGTTGTTTACTGTTGTAGTCTATGTAACAGTGACTTTTGTTTACAATTGTAGTCTATGGAACACCAACTGTTGTTTCCAGTCGCAGTCATTGGAACCCTGGACTGTTACATGGTAGACTTTAAATCAAATGGTGCTGCCTTTAGATAGAATCAACACAGTCTGGGTTTAAGCCTTCTACAACATTCACAGTGTTTGTGGGGTGATTTCTTGTTCTTTTTTTAAAACACATTTTAAAATGAAATGTAATTTATACCCACTGTAAAGTTCAAACCAGTTGTGCATAGTTATAAAAAAAAAAAAACCTTGTTAATCCTTTCTTTTAGATGTAGCAGGCACTTTTTATAGTCATTACCTTTGTATTGTTTGTGGTTTTTACATGGTTACGTGGCCAGGTTAAAAATAAGAAAAAACAAAAAAAACATAAAACCTCACAAAAATATTTTTAAAATAGCTTATCTGCTTTGGTGTAGTTGCTCTCCAGAAACGAGTGCACACAGTTTCCGTGCCAGCGTCTTTTGAGCGATTTTGCCGTGCTAGTGTAATGACTAAAGGATTGAAAGGCATATGACCTTAGACTTGACCTTACTAACACAGCAAGGACGGCAAAACAAATGTTGTCTCCATTAGCAATTAAGCCTATTAAATGCTACTCATTGCTATTCTGTTCCCATTTATTATGCTTTACTGCTCTCATTTAAGAATTCCTCAAAAAGATGGAAAGAGACCCACCTGATGCCACCTTTTATTTTCCTGGACTGATGAATTTAATGAAACTATCTATTTATAGTTATTTTTCATGTCTTCCTTCCTCAGTGCTGTGCTCTGAGAGAGTGGGCCAGGTTACCAAAACCTACCATGATATTGAAGCGGTGACCCACCTCCTGGAAGAGGTAAGAGGGCCAATGGGAGGAAGGAAATGTATTAAGGGATTATTAGATCGATGCACTCACCCTGAGCTTCAAAGACTACTCGTGTAGACATTACTCATCAAGACAAACTGGCTTGGAGTGACATTCAATGATTATCCCTGTAAACTACCAGTTTGGACAGTGCTTTATGCCTCTGTATTTACTGCATGTTTTTAATATGACAAACTATATTCCCAACACACACATATATTAGGTGTCCTTTGGTGTCTTAAAAGGCACCCTTAAATAAAACATGTACATATATATGTCTTTTAGAAAGAGCGGGATCTGGAGTTAGCGGCCCGGATTGGCCAGTCCCTCCTGAAGCAGAACCGGGACCTAACAGCACGCAACGAACTCATGGATGAACAACTGGAGATGGCAAAGGAGGAGGTAGAAACAAAACCTGGACCATGGCACATGATTATCATAGGGACCGACACGCATCATTATGGTGTGCTGTGTCCACAGTCCGTTTGTCCTGCTAATTATTCCACATTATAGTATACGACGGTGTTCGTAGTATCTTTGGGTCAGACAGTCCTGTTCTCCACAGATTGCACAGCTCCGTCATGAGCTCTCCATGAGAGACGACCTCCTGCACCTGTACGCCAGCACAGAGGAGATCGAGAACCTCTCGGAGTCACGCTTACCGTATGGGCTCACACACTAACACACACATACACACTAAAGATAGCCCCCTAACCTCAGAAATAGTACAGACAATTCAGTGTAACGTGTCAAACTGAAGTATTAAGTATCTCTTTCCTTTGTTCTGGTTATAGAATGAGAGTGGAGGCTTCATCCAGCTCCCTCAGCAACTACGTCCATCATGATTTCCTGCAGCAGAAACTCAAAGGGCTGGAGGAGGAGAACCTCAAACTGCGCTCCGAGGTAAGACGCACTAAAGGAAACTCGGCAAAGGTTCTTCTCTGCACTGAAAAGAAATTAGAGCTAGCTAACCGTGAATGCTTCTGTAACATTAAAGTGGATAGTAAGGTGATTTCTAACGTCAGCACTAACAACCTCCCAGGCCAATGAGCTGACGTCAGAGACCACCAGCTATGAGGAGCAGGAGCAGGAGCTGATGATGGTGTGCGTGGAGGAGCTCAGTGAGTACTTCCCATAATATTACTAAGACAACCAGGAATGCAACAGGTTTTGGTCACATGAATGTATAATATGGAATATCATTCTGTTGAATGTGAAATGTTTTTGTTGGTTTTATTTATTTTTTACACTTCTCCACACTGCTTTCTGTTTCAGCCTCTGTCAATAAGCAGGTGGTGGACTTGTCAGATGAGTTGGCCCGGAAGGTGGAGGACTCTCTCCGTCAGCAGGAGGAGATCAGTTATATGCTCGCCCAGATCGTGGACCTGCAATCCCGCTGCAAAACGGTGAGACAGACAGTACAAACACACACACACACACACACACACACACACACACACACATTCTCTGTTAATCTTATTGAATTCAATATCTCACTTACATTATTTACCTCTGCTCTTAGATTGCCCCTGTTGTCTTCTACCATGTCGTGTAGTACTGTTTGTCAGAAAAAAAACACTCAGACGGCATGATACAAGCACAGTGTAACTGAGAGTCTTTCTGTTGGTGCAGCTCTCCACTGAGAACGAGGAGCTGACCCTGCACCTGAGTGCCTCTCGGGACAGCCAATCACAGCTCAAATCAGAGGTAAAACAGACCTTAGTACCGGATTAGTCATACTCTTTCTCGATCTAAAGTTGTCTCTAGATGCTTATCATGTATATATTTGTGTTATTTTTATACTTAAAGGGCCCATAATGTCAGATTTGAAATATTCCTTTGTCTAGCATTGTTTTATCACTCAGAGGGATTGTACCAACAACATGAAAAGGGGAAATCTGTGCCTTGATTATTTTCTCTAGTTCACATCTGACAACACATCTACCCTATTTTACAAGTCGTTCTGAATCGCAGCCTGTTTTGATGTAGAAAATGGAAGTCAATTTAATTGACCAATCACGGACGGACTCAGGCTAGCATAAGGTCGAGCTACTCCGGCAGCAGCCATAGAAACTGAGGAATCACACAAAAATGCATGATTGTCTACATTATGGGACTTTCAAGGGAGAATATCTATATCAAAGCGTTTCTGTTGCCCTCTGGTATTAGTTGAAGGACCTGCAGGACAAGTGCTCTGAGTATGAGGACATGCTACGGGAGGCCAGAGAGGACATCAAAAACCAGCGAAACAAGAGCCTGCCCAACAGCACCGTACAGCGCTACAGCACCCTGGCAGCCGTCTTCCCCATGGACTCCCTTGCAGCCGAGATCGAGGGCACTTTCCGGAAGGGCCTGGACAGTCCCGCCCCCTCCGAGTACAAGTGAGTCATGCCATCGTGTTGGATTAACCCAAAAGGTAACCAGGTGTTTGTATTCGGAGGATTACAAAATCCAGAATCCACGAGGGGAGCAAAGCGGGGAATAATTCATTATGTAGTGCCTGGCCTCAAAGTATTCTCCATCAAATACAGCAGTGTTACAGAAAAATATATATATATAAACGAATTGAGAACAAGAAACCACAAAAGATTAAATAGTTCAATGATATACAATTATGCACAATACAAATAACCAACAATGAAAGGATGAATAGAAAAACAAGCTTTTTTGTAAAAGTACTTTTTTTTTAAATGAAGCAACTTTTTGACATGATTCAAGTATTCTACGGTACAGTACATTTGAGGTGGGCTTTTTAGCGGTTAAAATAAAGACCATATTTTTACTAGAACTTCAATACTAAGATTAGTGTCACAGAGTAATCTACAGGAGCAGCTCTGACATACATAAGTAGGACAGTAAATATGATTAAGCTCTTATGGCTCACACTCCTTACTTGCTGTCCAAAGGTCGATGCTCTGTTACAGTTGATGGAAGCTCATAACAAGATCGTAAACCCCGTGAATATATTTGTTTTAAAATCTTTGGAAATAAGCGGTTATTTGTTTCTGTGGAATTTGGTGGCGAGTAAAAATAATATCTAGAAAATCTGGTTTAATAACATAAACATCACCAGTGTTAGAACTGACACAAATCTCGTTTCTAAAGGAACCACCCATTGCGTGTGTTTGAGACGGTGAAGGTTGCTAACAAGGCCGCAAAGCTTTGGTCACGCTGCCAATCTCCGGGGGTTCCCGGCTCTAGCCCTCTGTCCGGCCCCTCAAGCCGCACCAGCACCCCCCGCACCAGTTACTACGGCTCTGACAGCGCCAGCCTCAATCTGGAGGACAAACCCAATGCCACCAATGTCCCCACAGAGAACAACAGGTCAGCCTGGGGATCTCTGTCTGTGTGTGATAGTGTGTGTATTTGTGATTGGGTTTCTTTGGGACACAAGCAAGACTTTGGTCTGTCCCCTCAGTGTGTTAAACTCTATCACCCACCCTGTCTCCTCCTTGAGTTAACCTCTATCACCCTCCCTGTCCCCTCAGTGTGTGTGGGCCCAAACGTCTCGGCCAGCCTGGCACCCCGGGGGGTCAGGACCTGGAGGCCGCCCTGCGCTCCCTCTCGGCCCGCCAGGAGAGCCACGCCTGCGAGCGGCCCTTCTTCGAAGTGGAGCGTGAGCGCAAGCTCCGTGCCCTGGCGGCGCGCAGCGAGGAGGGCGAGGGCTCCAGTGGCTTCCTGACCCCCAACGACAGCCTGGCGTCCAGCTCAGCCACCTCCACGGGAACCAACTACTCCAACGGCAGCTCGCAGCACTCAGCCCTGTCAGGCAGCTCCAGGTCCTACCTGCCCGACCGCCTGCAGATTGTCAAGCCTTTAGAGGGTAAACAGAGTCTTTGTATATACAGAGACCATATGTCTGGCTTGAGTCTGGGTGAGGAAAAGCTGCATTTGGTAATTGTGTGAAAAGCCGTGCTGTAATGCTAACGTGACATACTTTATCTTTACGCAAAGTGGTTTTGGTTAGCCGATACCCTCTCCCTGTCTCTCCCCCAGGCTCCGTCACCCTGCACCACTGGCAGCAGCTGGCCAAGCCCAATCTGGGGGGCATCCTGCACCCGCGGCCGGGCGTCCTCACCAAAGACTTCCGGGAGCTGGAGATTGACGTGCAGCACGTCTACAGCCTGAACGACATTGAGGAGGACGAGGCTGACCTTCCTCCTCTGTCTGGAGTTCGCAGCGCTATGGGTACGGTGAACCAGGAAGTTGAAGGGAGGGCTCTGCTTTCCTTGTGTACTTTGTGTGTCACACACCATTGGGGTTCCTCTTTTCCTTAATGAATCCTTTATCTTCATGTGACATCGAACATTCCATCCGTCCCCATGGTAACCATGCTCCATTGACCTTTGTGGTCGTTTTGGATGGCGCTGATATCGATATCATCCCGCTTTGCTGTGCACGGCTGTGTAGTGAGCTGTGTTTTCCATCTCCTTCTCCCTCCCCCTAGTCATTCCATCCGGCTCCAACCTCCCCCAGACCCCTTTCACTCCCACCATCACCACGTGCCGGGCCCACCATCCCTCCCTCTTCATCCCCTCCTTCTCCACAAGGTAAGGGCCATCCATTCGTCCATTTTGTCGCTCCTTTTTCCTCCTTCCTTTTTTAAGATTTGCTTCCAGTGAGTTGTTTTAGTAGGTCTGGTAAGGTTATTGTTTGTGATCCTCATTACTCCAGTCTTCTCTTCCCTCACTCCTTGTCTCCTCAACGTCCTTCCCCTCTCCTTTCCCTGTTCGTCCGGCGGCAGGAAGCGCTGGCCAAGGCTCTTTCTCCAGCTCTAAAAGGAGCTTCCCAGGCAAAGTAAGAGCCTGCACGCATGAAGGGATTCAGGATGGCTCTCCTGAGCAGAGCTCTCCTTGCTGTTTCCTGTAGTGAGCCCCGTTTACACCTAAAGGGCCACTGGTATAAGTGGGTGCATTTTTTGGTGATCGAGAAGGCATGAGATCACCACAGAAGCACAGTAAATCTCTGCCCTAGCCTTTTCCAGTCACAGGATGTAAATCCCACCTTTACCTGCAGTCATTTGGTATTGTACCTGAAAAAAATCATGCTCTTTTTATATATACTTCTTTTTATATGTCTTTTCTTCAGGTCCTCTCCACAACTCACTAGATACAATTCATTCAATCATAGCATACTAACATAATGTTTAACCCTCCTCGACAGGCATTTCGATTGAGAATATCTGGCTATGTCTAAACTAACCATTCACCACTAACAGTAGTTCAAACTCGGCTTTCTTCAGGCAGTTAACAGTGTGAACCCATTTATTTTGTATGTGATATGAGGCAGAGTTAAGTTACTAATGAACGTTTTTCCTGTTTTGCAGCCTTCACACTCGCAGCTTGCCCGCTTGTGGGAGCTGTGAGTATCTGAGCACTTCATCCTCGCAGCATCGCCCTGTCGGCCTCACCTTTGACCCTGGCCAAAGGAGCCTGGTCATCCCTCCATCACTGGGACTCCTGAAGCTATTGCAAAAGCAGGGCATCTCTGCCTCCACCCAGCACCACAGCGCCACCTTCTACACTGACTTCACAAGCTCGGCACAGTGCATCACAGACCAGAGGGCTGGAAGCTCGCCCTACACTAAGGATGAAACGCAGAACATTTTCAGCTTCAACCTGGTTGATAAGCTAAAGAATCTCGGGCTGCACAAGGTTGCGGCCCGAGGAGGGGTATCTCCGAACAGGGAAGAGAAAGAAGCAGTATGCCACCCCCCTTAAGTCTGAGATGCACTATTCCACCACATTTTCCTCTCTTACCCGCACGACTTGGAGACTTGGCTGCAAACAACATGGCTAGCAGTGCGACCGGCGTGTTGCTATTTATGGGCCCTCAGCAATGTAATCACAAAATGGAGCCTCGGAAGAATCCAAGAGCCATATTTGTGTTCTATCGTGTCAGTAGTGTACAGCACTCTCTTTTTTTATGAACAAGACAACTGTAGATAAGTCTTCATGACAAGGCATGACACAACCATCTCAGGGCAATCACCCGATGAGCAGTTTAACTAGCAACGACATAGATACACATGGATATTCAGAATACACATTCTTGTTCACACCTCACGATTGAGGACAATGCTATAAATTCATATCAAAACATGTAATGTGGCTTTGTTCAATTCAATTTAGGCTTTTGGCACTAGAAACGTATCGGCATGTCACAAGCTGTCACCTTAATAATAGACCAGTCATTTTGGTTTACCTAAGCCACTGGTTGACAGCAAGATTGAAAACCACTTTCAACGCTTAACACTGAACTTCAACGTTGTCGTACATTCAATGTAGATTCTTTGGTACGTTTTGGCAATGTATCGGTTAGGTGTCTGTATCTATCAATTAAAGGTATTTTTATATTTAGGAAAAAACATCATGAAGAAAAAAAAACTTTTATTCTTGTGCTTTGTAGTTGAAAAATAATGAAGGAACTGCTGCTTTTAGTGTTAGTTTTAAAAACCACATAGCCTGCTGTCTGAGTAAGAGAGAAGAGGAACATTTTTCTGTTTCAAACACATAGTGACAGCAGAAGGCCCTTCGTCATTCTTGAGAATTTTGAGATTAACTTGAATACACTCTCTCTACTTATTTAGCTTTTACCACTAAATTAAGTATGCGTGCATAACTATGTAAACTATGTTAAAGTAAAAAAACACTTATAAATTGCAGGGACATTGTACTTGTCAAGTATTTGTGACAACATTAACGTGATACTCCTTACTAGCACTAATCCTGTGACATCATTAATGTGGCTGGATACTCATTTGCACTCAAAAAGCTCACTTCCTGTAACTCTGTGCATGACATCACCTATCACCTGTAAAATACTTTACTTGACAATTCCTGTTAAATATTATAAACCTATATGTAGCTAAACCTCACCAAAAGCATTCAGATTGTCCACAGTCCTGTATCTAAATCAACAGGAAGAATGGGATTTTCAGTAGAGTCCCAGACTATCCTTATTTCTTGTTTGAACATTTTAAAAATCTATTTTAAATCATTGAAAGTGCTGGGATAGTTATAAATCAACATGGACATTCAAAGTGAAGTCCTCTTTTGTGTTCAGGGGGATACCTTATGTATAGAAATAAAAACGATATATGTCACTAGTTAAAATATGGAATAACCAAATGATCTACATCGCATGCTTTAGATCTGTTAGATCTGTCTGGACAATCAGGAAAAGGCAAAAAGGCATAGGACTTTGCAGATTAAAAAGGGAAAATTATTTAGAACAGAATATTATAACATTTTGTACTCTGAAGATAACCAGCCAGATGTTGTGTGTCTCAGATGTTGCAATCCACTACTGCTTAATTCTCTGTTATAATCACTGAGCTGTATCATGTGTAAATGTGTGTAGAAATTGTACAACCGGTGAATTAAACTGTACATTACATTTTCATTCAAAACCTTTTTGTTTGCATTGTATTTACATGCCTGCCTCATTAGAAAAGATCACATTAGTGTGAGCACTGTATGGTACTGTACCCTAATAGTTAATACTATAAAAAAGAGAAGACAAAGGCTGTCACTGTGCTTCAGATGTTTATTGATTTTAAAACCGCCATCATTAGGTATTCCAAACAGACGAGATATCCTTATCGGACTAGCTGTACGTTTCCGAAGCAGCATCATCTCTACTCTAGGCTTCTGCGACCGAAGTCCACCCAGCCCTGGTAGTCCCGCTCTGACATGCAGTCAGAGCTCATCATCTCTGCAAACACAACACCCCTACATAAACCAGATAGAAGAGATCAAAATGCATTTACAACAAGAGAACAAAGCGTAGGTAGGCACTCCTTTTTTCTCACTGATTTGAAATAAAGGACACTCTTTTAATAACACAGACACTATCCCCATCTTCACTTAATTACTTGCTCGGTGACTTATTCCCACACCCACTGCCACATACCTGAGATTGCTTGCATGATTTGCTTGGACATATACTGGCGCTCGTCCTCAGACAGGTGGCCCAGCCTCTCCATCCGTGCGGTTCGTTTCTGCACTGCCACTGGACCAGGGACGTTGCCGCCTGGGGATCCTCTGGCTAGGAACTGCGGTGACATTCCACCCTTTCTGGTCTCCCCGCTCGGCTGGGTTAAAGGCAACAATAAACCTTCCGCCACAAGAACAGCCAGCAGGGCCAACACCAGCAGTCGGCTCGTTGTCATACCTGCTTCACAAGTCAGATGTGTTGCCTTGAATAAAGTGGTGAGATAAAATGCATAGAAATAAGCTTGTAATCTTACTTCAGTAAAGTTCCTGCAGGCAATTACCTTGAAGGAAAAGTGATGGTGTGAAGAAGGTTGAGTCAGGTGGTCCAAGTGAAGTGCAACCAGTTGACCATGTCTGTCCTTTATACCTTGACGCCAGTGTTTGCGTGTATGTGTGCAAGTTATCATTATGTTCAGAAAAAAAGGAATTGATCGGGAAGAACGATGAATAATAGGTCTTGCGTCAGGGAAGATGGTAACATAGGGAATACATGAGTGTCCCATCAATGTGATTATCATTCACCTGGACCAATCATATTGACAATCCTAAACAATAAACCTTCAGTGGATAACATTTAAAATTTTATATATTTGTTTAAATCTCCTGTATAAGCAGCTTTTTGACCTTACTTTCAAAGGCATCGAGTAACTTTGAGAAAAATGCAACTACTTATCGTCTTATGTGTTGGAATAGCAGCTACAAAGTACAGAGTGACACTTAAAAACACTATTAAAAGGACCCCCTTTCAGTTTATGAAAAATAAAAGCATGGATTGACTGTATGACGCTGAGATGAGTCAGTGCACTTACCAAAGTGAATGACTCGCATCCTCCTGTTATCTACAACAAAGCAGGTATTATTGACCAGGATAGAAAGCAGGCGTATTTAACTATGGGCTATGGCACACTGACTATAAACTAGGCCTACATCTTTAGAACTGTAAACAGTCCATCATTACTGATAGCAAGGAAGTCATCAATTCTTCAAAGATGGGTAGAGGCCTTGTTCTTAGCACACTGCTGGATTACTGCATCACATGCTCAAGCTCAAGGTTGTGAAATTGTGGTTGTAAATGTATTTAGTGGTTATGTCACTACATCTTTTTGGTTTTAAAGCACTCTTAGTGATCCAGGTCGTCTTTTTCTTCCTGACAGCATGCTTTGGCAAAGGGCAATCCTCCAGGCAGGATAAATATGTGGCCTTGTTATAACACAAACCGTATAAACACACATTACCTAGTTTCTCCAACCGAAAATGCAACGGCCTACAGGTGAATTCAAACCCTTATCGGTGCTTTTAAGCCCTTAGATGTTCATTTCAACCTTTTTTTCTTTTTCAGTGTTAATATCAATATAAACATATTTGCACTTTCCCTGGCCACAGGTAGGGGGTGCCTGGGAGGATGGCAGCTCATATTTCAGCAGGTGATTTCAGTAATTGAGCCAAGACAGACCTGGGTGTGATGTGAATCTTGTCTGAGAGATTCTGGAGAATAGAGGAGACCTGTTATGCTTCCTCAGAAGTCGGTGTGGTTTGGGGATGCATTGTTGTGTGAAACGTTATGACCTTGTAAATGCGTGGTCACATTTTTTTGTATATGAGGTGTGTCAAGTGTTATTCTTTCTAAGGATATACTTTTTTGCAACAGACATTTGATAAAAAATTTTCAAGTATGACTGAAACATCAAAAAGATCCTGTAAGTGACAGAAACTGACAGAAACACACACAACATAAAGACATCCACTCTACCCTGACTCATTTAAAAACTGTCTATTACTGAAAAGGTATTAGATAAAAACCAACACTTTTGCAAACACGTTTAGGAATGAGAACAACCACACCTAGAATTCCTATTCAATCTAAACACAGTGGCTTTTGGAGTGAGTGACAGGTGGCAAAAAATGATTAGGTCTCATCCTAAGTCTTTTTTGTTGACCTCTTAAGCTAATCGATGCCGAACACAAATGTTTTCATAAGACCAAAGGAAAACAAAAGACCTTGCACGCAATGGCCTCCAACGAAAAAATAACTCCGCTTTGCCTGAAATCCTCCTCGCCCACTCATATCTTGCCAAAGCAAAGACCCAAGTTAAACAGTGTCTTCAGTACTATTTGTGTTGATAGACCCGACTGCTAAGTGGTTGCATAAGAGGTCTGTGGGGCTGAAAAGGCGTGTTTTCTTTGTGTGTTTTTTTAAAGGGGGGACGGCAGTCTACTGAGCTATGCATAGGTAATTCATCATGTTCATGTGTGAGTACACAATGCATGAGTGATGTGTATAGATTTTCTCAAAGTTGGAGTACATTTTCAGCTAGTCTGCATCTGACATTCATCACAGTGTTTGGTTTTACCTCAGGCAGAATTTACGTGGGATGAATCTTGCTTTGACAAGAGGTGTTTTATGTTACCTACTTCAATTAGTCTCTAATAATATTTTAAGCCCTTTTCAGTCGGGGTTCAGAGCTGGTCATAGTACTATTACAGCAGCTACTCTTGCAGTAAATTATATAGTTACTGCTCTTGATAAGAAACATTGTGCTGCTTTGTATATTGATTTGTCAAAAGGCTTTTGATACAGCTAATCACAGATTACTTCTGGATATATTAGCCTTGCTGGGATTTGATGATGCAGCCATTACATGGTTTCAGGACTACCTATCTGATAGAACACATTGCATCGATGCTAAAGGTTTGAAATCAAAGGTTGTAGCCATAGAAAATGGTGTGCCACAAGGTTCAATATTAGGTCCTACATTATTTACACTTTATATTAATGATATATGTGCCTCTGTAAAAGACTGTAAAGTAAATTTCTATGCAGATGACACTATTCTTTATTCCTGTGCTCCATCCATGGAACAGGCAATGTCAAACCTGACAAGGTCATTTCATTGTGTACAAAAATCCCTTAGAAATCTAAGATTAGTCCTTAATGAGTCAAATACTAAATACATGCTTTTCTCAAGGGCCAAAAAGTTAGATTATAAGGCATATTACATTTGCTCCCTTAATGGGGCCCTAATTGAATGTGTTGCAGTTTACAAATACTTGGGAATTTCACTAGATGAAAATGTATCATTTAAGATGCATGTGCTTGAAGTCACAAAGAAGTTGAGGATCAGACATGGAGATAAGGTCATGCTTTTCACTTGAAAATAGAAAGACAATTGTAAAATCTACTCTCTTGTCATTATTGGATTATGGTGATATTGTGGGTATGCATGCAGCCCCAACTATTTTAAAGTCCCTTGATGCAGTTTACCACAGTGCTTTGCGTTTTGTAACTGGGGATAGTTTTAGAATTCATCATTGTACACTGTATACAAAAGTAGGATGGTCTTCTCTTAGTGATAGGAGAGTCTCTTTTTTGTTTACAAGGCATTGCTGGGCAAGTTATCTTTTTACCTTACTTCCTTATTAAAACACAAATCCAGTAGTCATAGGACACGCTCACAGGACTATATCACCCTTGAAAGCCGCAAAGTGAACAGAGAACTTGGCTAAATCAACTTTCAGGTTTTTGCCTTGGAAAAATGGAACAAGATTCCACAGGAATTGAAATTAAAGCAGTTTGTTTCTGTTGAACAATTTAAACTTTTACTGGAGGCTTTGGGAGCTGAAGAGTGTTCTTGTATTGGTTGAAACTTAAACATTGTGCTGTATTGTAAATATTGTATTGTAAACATTTGTTTTTATTTTTGCTTATTTTTTATTTGTTTATTTTTTGTTGTTGTAATTTATATATTCTGCTTTTCAAGCACTGCTGGAAAAGAGACATGGTCTCAGTCGGTTAGCCCTGTATAAATAAAATAAACAATAATAGTCAGAAACCCTTTAACTGTCAGAAAGGTCACAGTTGGAATATCATACAAACAATTAAAGACACTGTATGCATACATAACATTATAATATCAAACATAAAAAGGAGATTTCAAAGTACAACTATGCTAGCAACTAAACAGAAACTACTACAAAACAAAACAATGCATTCATTAAAAAAGTTTGACAACATCTGACAATTTTGAAATGGAGTAACAGGAAAGGACTTAATGCAAACTTCCTTTTAAAGAAGCATTTTTATTTGATACTAGTGATGCCTTGGCACTGTGATTCACACAATGTTTTGGTGCTGTTGTCTTGGAAGTGAAACTAAAAATACAATTATAGAATTATTAGTATCACGATTCTGTATATTATTGATTGCAAGTCTTATGTGTTTATAGATATATTCGTTTTATTTGTATCCCGGAAGCACAGTGTACAGCCACACCAATTTTCCTTAATTTCTCTCGGTTTTCTCTGTTTTAGAACTACAAAGTAGCAATTTATTACAAAAATGCATAGAAAGTTAAGCATTCACTAATTTAAAGTATTTAGTCTTTTGAGTTGGGTTATTTATTGGTACTTTTTTTTGTTTTACTTTTGCTAACCTGTGTTAAGAATCAGAACCATTTCCCTCTTTTTGCATTAAAGTTTACGGGGCACAATTGTTGAAGCAACTGATTGTGTGCCAACTCAAACAATTCAGGCAGTTTTGAAAGATCCAAAAGCCATTGCACCTTTTGTAGTTAACGTTAACTGCTGCGTGTGAGTTTTAGTCCAAAAATTCTACAGAAGGGCGTCTTTTTCCAAATAATTTCTGAGAAAGTTTAAGTTGGTTAACTACCTAAAACAATTAAACATTTCCGCATCTCAAAACAAACTATTTGACCTTCAGTCACTCAATGTATTATGATTCACAAGCATCACACCCTTTAAAAAAACAATTAGCTCCATGCCACACACGTTCCCACCATACTGTGGCTTGTGACGTAAGCATTCGTCCACCTGTATAAATGGCCCTCTGACAAAGGTGACAATCCCATCCATCGCCTCCACTTCTGAAGAACACTTACCTCAAGGAACAACCAAGACATGTCTGTCATCAGTCAAAGAAACAGCTACAGCTCCCGTAGCTTGGTGGGCTCAAGTGCCCTCAGCGCTACTGGAGGCGTGCACTTTTCCTCAGTTGGAAACAGCAAGTCCCGCAAATTAAGCCGAGCGCCTAGTGTGTATGGAGGAGCGGGGGGATATGGCACCCGAATCTCCAAGTCTGTGTCGTTATTTTCGAAGGATGCATCCAGCGGCGACTTCACCATAAGTGGCAACGAGAAGCTGACCATGCAGAATTTGAATGACCGTTTGGCCAGCTACATGGAGAAGGTGAGCGTGAGGAAGGATTGTAACCAGACAATGATGCGCCAGACATGCAAAATATGGCCCTGTGGGCATCAAACACGTAGAATGGATGAACATGTTTATCACGAGAGTTTTGATTTTGTCCTTTACATTTTTGAATTTTCTAACCTATGGAGAGTCGGTTCAACTTGTAGGTAGTGTTATCTGACTAAACCCAGGCAGCGCTTGACTTGTTAAAGCATGTGCATGTCAGGCTTTGTGAAGACATACAATTGCTTTTAAGCCTGCCGTTGTTCTAATGTAAGGTCACAGTTTATTCTGGTGTAGTTCATTGTACAACCACATTCCTGAGCAGAGCTACTTGACAGTAAGTAGGAGTGAGACAGGCTATCTAAATATTTTTCTTTCCCATCCACAATGCATTAGATGATCTTTTGAGATCCTCATGCAGTATATCCAGATGGATAGCCGTGAAGGCCCTGACTCGCACTGTCTCTGTGTACTCAGGTGCGCTCTCTTGAGGCCGCCAATTTTAAGCTGGAGCTGCAGATCAAAACGTTCTTTGAAAATAGATCGCCTGTTCATGGGAGGGACCTCGATGCTTACTTTAGCACCATTGCAGACCTCCGTGCCAAGGTTGGTTGTTTTATCTATGGTTTTCACTCAAGGGGGGGGGGGGGGGGGGGGTAGATCTCTCCATTGAATAGGACTCCAGTTGTGTAGTAGTAAGAAAGAATAAAAACAAATCAACACTTGCATACCTATGTGTGTAATTAATTTGTACATTTATTTGACCAGTTCTATGGAAGCCCAATGAGGCCTCTAAAATGTATCAACTCCTTTTATCTTCCACCCAGCTCATGAAAACATATTTGGAGCATGGTCAGATGACTTTGCAAGTGGACAATGCCAGGCTTGCTACTGATGACTTCAAGACAAAGTAGCTTATTTTTTTCTCCTTCCTGTTACATATTGTGCCACTACTTGACGCCGGAGTTTTCAGTGACCCCTATCAACCCTTCCTGTAGGTTTGAGATGGAGTTGAACATGCGCATGCAGGTGGAGTCTGACATGGCTCGTCTGCGAGGCGTCCTGGACAACTTCACGCTCTCCCGTAGCAACCTGGAATTGGAGATCGAGGACCTGAAGGAGGAGCTGGTGTACATCAAGAAGAACCATGAGGAGGTTAGGGCTGCACTACACAACTTGTTATGTCCACATAGAACCACCATGAGACACTACCCCATAGTGTTTAATTGTCAGAAAAGTGCTATAAAAATAAAGGGTTATTATTATTATCAATATAAAGATGATGATTATGAGAACCTGTTGACTATACTTTTTAAATTGCAGAATGTCTCACTTCGCACATTAAAGCATTAGGTCTGAGACATGCTGAGTTGTCTCTGTTCCTATTGTGTAGGAGATGAGCCTGCAGCGCACTCAGAAGTTAGGGGCTGTCAATGTGGAGATGGACTGCGCTGTCTCTACTGACCTGAACAAGGAACTGCAGGAAATGAGGGCACAGTACGAAGCTGTGGTGCTCAAGAACGAGAGAGAGGCAGAGAAGTGGTTCCAGAGCAAGGTGAGGCACCAGCCACACAAGTCGACAACTAGACCCTTGTTAAAGACTTGAGAGTTAAGTGAATAACACATGATAAAGACATCTGTGTGTGCTTGTGTCAGGTGGAAGCGCTCCACACTCAGATTGCCTCCACCACCACAGAGGTGAAGTCCTCTCAGTCTGAGCATGTGAACCTAAGGGGATCCAAGCAGAGTCTGGAGATTGAGGTGCAGGGCATGAGGTCTAAGGTATGGCCTAATTTTTTGACAGATCCCCCAGGGGAAAAAATCTAGCTGTCCGTTCATTTACTGTCCATTGAGTTACTTTGGTATCAATTTACAATAGTTTAAATGTTTATTACAATAACATGGTAATTCAAGTTTGGCGTCAAGGGTCTGCTGCTTAGAATTAATTCCCCACCCAAGGTCAAATTCACACTCAAGTGAAACCATTGGTAGGGCACTGATATCTGCAGATTACCCTGACAGATACTGAACAACAGACCTAAAGTAGGTGGAGACTGGGGTGGAGGAGGGTGCAAAGCAGCAAAGCAAGAATGTGTATGCAGCAGTGCATTGGTGCAATTGTAGGAGCCATTGTGGTGAATGAAACTGCGGTTTAAGAAGACCGTGGTAAACCAATGAGCATATGCGAGTGGGTGATTGCATGACGTAGATAATTGCTTTGTCTGAGTTGCCCGCCTGAACTAGCTCGGCCTAAGGCGTCGCTTCATATATAATGGAAATGTATGTACAGATGTACATGTATATATGCAGTACTGTGCAAAAGTTGTAGACAGGTGCGAAGTCTTTAAAGTTAGAAAAATTTTCTTTAAATATAAATGTTAATAGTCTATTTTTTTTATCAATTCATAAAATACAAAGTGAGGGAAAAGCAAATCTGTATCAAATCAACATTTGGCGTGACCTCCCTTCGCCTTCAAAACGGCATCTCCTGCCTAAAACCTATGTACAGTACTGTATATGTCTTGTAACTGTACATAATTGACTGAAGTTAAATTAATTATACACCGCATGCTTATATCCCCCTCTAGAAAGAATACCTGGAGCAGAATCTGCAGGAAGTCAACAGTCGCTACAGCACTCAGCTCACCCAACTGCAGCTGGGCATCCACAGCAGTGAGTCAGAGCTCCAGCAGGTCAACGCCAGCATGCAGCACCAGGCCTCCGAGTACAAGATCCTCCTGGACATCAAGATGAGGCTGGAGTTGGAGATCGCCGAGTACAGGAGGCTGCTGGACGGGGAGGCCCATAGCAAGTGAGGATAGAGAGGACGGAGCGGGACAGCAGGCTACACTCAGAGAGAGTGCAGACATGTTTATTCATGATTTAACTATGAACCTGTCACACCAGGCTCACTCTTCCTATTTGTGGTTTCTATTAATTTCCGCTTTAAAAGGACGGTGGTCTCCACAACCAACCACCTGAACACCACCAGCACCTCAACCACGATGCAGCAGGAGACCACGGTCAAGGTGGTGGAGACGGTCCAGGAGGTGGAGGTGGTGGAGGGTGAGTATATACACCAACAGGGAGAACACAACCACACTTAGATGATTTGGCTTGGTTATTTCATGGGAAATATTTCTTTAACACAGCTAAACTTCTCCCAAATAGCAATATGTCTGGCATATTATATGTTACTGCGGGGCCGTATTTATGTTCATAGCAGTTATGACTCACGTCTGATGCACATGACTTTGCAGAGCATAACCCCCACCTCCAGAGGAGAGTGAAGATCATTGTAGAGGAGATGGTTGACGGCAAGATTGTGTCCTCCTCCGTGGATGAGAAAGTAGAGGACCTCAACTGAGGTCCAAAGGGTTCCACTTGGGAGCATGGCATTAGAAGTACAATTACAAAAAATTATATTATCCTCAGACATTGATTTTATTATTTTGAACGCTAAACAGCTTCTTCTTTTTTTTTGCTTTACTAAATAAAATCGATACTTGCAACTCTTACAGATAATTTTTTGTAATGCTGGTATTTTCATAGAAGAAGATTATTTTTTACCTGAAAAATCATTTATACAATTATTTACTCTCATGCTTGTAATAAACTTTATGGAAAAATAAAAGATCGTTGTTTTATTCTCAAAGGCCACCAGGGGTCGCATGTGATCGTTAAACCGTAACTAGGTTTAGAATTGACTTGACTTCTGGGGCATGATGATCGAATTTTGTTTAAGTGAAAACAGATCACAGTTACATAAGTGACATTGGGAAACTTTAAATTGCGTCAGCAACCTCTCTTAAGTTTAACTCCATTATATTATTATTAAACCTTCATTTAACCAGGAAAAAAATATATCATTGTGATTAATAATCTCTTTTTCAAGGGAGACCTGGCAAAGACAGGCAGCAGCATACTCACAAAAACAACACATAGTTACAGACAGATGACACAAAACGAGACAACATTGAGAGTTAAAAATTAACCAAATGGAACTTATAATAAACAAGAAAGTTCATAATCAGGAACATTAAAGGAAAATATAAAATTTAAAACATTGACATCTGTAGAACGCTGTCTATATTTCTTTCATTTTGGATTTAATAGCATTTAAAGAGAGGAATTCTTTTAGTTTCAAATCCTTTTGCAACATATTCCATACAAAGGGAGCAGAATACGCAAACACCCTTTTTCCTTTTTCATTTTTCCCAAGTACGGGCATTGGGTACAGAGAGCATTAAAAAGTCCTGTGAGTGTAGAAAGTGTTGTCCGGTATTTTTCTGTGCAATGAAAAACATAAGTAGTATGGGAGCGTACCAATAATTGCTTTTAAATTAAAATATACCAATGACAGAGCCTACGGGTGGCCAGAGCAGGCCACCCCACTCGAGAGTAGAACTCACAGTGGTGAGTCAGAGCTTTACAGTTGGTAATGAACCTCAAGTAAGCATGGCAAGCTGTGTCATCCATATGAAGACGCTGAGCAGAGGTATACATATATAAAAGATCACCATAGTCCAACACAGGTAAAAAAAAGTTGCAGCAAGAAGTTACTTTTTTACATTAAAAGAAAAACATCTTGATTCGAAAATAAAAACCTAATTTTACCAGGTACTGCGTGTGGGGCTTAGAAGTGAGGCAATCATCAACAATAATAAAAACCCAGACATTTATAACAGTCAACAATCTCCTTCAAGAGTGACCACAGAAGGGATATTTTGTGGCCAATTTCTAGAGTTTGTAAACAACATAAGTTTTGTCTTATCTGCATTAAGAACGAGTTTCACCTTAAGGTGGGTTTCCCTGTTTAGGTGGGAGGGATGGGTGGGTGTCTTTGTGTTCTGTGTGTGTATATTGGGGGGGGGGGGGGGGGGGGGGGGGAAAAGAAAATGTCAATCTAGGTAAATGCACATTGTTTTCTGTGCTTGTCAACATTTCCAAATAAAAAATATAAACAAAAAAAAGAACGAGTTTCAGCTGAATATGCTCTTACAGAACAGCAAGCAACATACTTTGAATGGCAGGAAGTAACGATACAACTCTGACATAATATAGACAATACAGTTCATATAGACAAAAACTGATAGATACATCAGTTGACATTGATAAAACTGATCCTTGCGGAGGACACTTTGAGTCCAGTCCACATGGTTTCACAAGGTTTTCAGAAAGGTAACTTATTTTGTTAAAAAAGCTAAAGCAAAAGCTTGCAAGTGCAGAGAGCTAGTTATAATGAGCAACTTCCTTAATTTATTGAACCATTAAATTGTATCTCAGTTAAGACTTGCTTTTGTTGACTCTGGAATTTACTGTTGAGTCATCAAACGAAAGTGCATGGGTTGGGCTGAATCAAGTACGAACCTGCAACACCCATCCAAATATTTGCTGCCAAATCAAGGAATCAAAGAAGTCATGGATATGTAAGATGTTCTGCGTTATATATGCAATTGATCATGTAATACAACATTTTGCCTTAAACTACAGACAATATTGTTGTATCTGGGGGGGCTGGAGAACTTATTATTTTTGCAACATGCATAGGAATTAGAAAATGGATAGAAAGATAAACCACAAAGTCCTCTGTAATTTCTGTTCTCCAATTCATGTTATAACTCTTAATTCCGAATTCATACATCATAGCTGTGCCGGCCTAAATGCATGATTAGATTTTATGCTTAAAGTACTCAAATAATTTAACCCTGTAAAAAAACAAGCCCAATTTTTATTGCACCAAGGGGCGTCAGGCTGTCCCAGCTATTCCATGACTGTGACTAATAGCACACTGGTGGTCACAAAGCTGGAAGTCATGTCTTGTAGTCATGTCTTTTAAAATAAGTTATTTGTGCACTCCTGCAATACTGTATAGTAATAATGATTAAAACTTTATCAAATGAAACTAACGTTCACTTGCACTGACAACAACTAGTTGATACCCAAAAGCATTCTCTCTGCCTTTATTCAAGGTTTTTTAAGGTCTACTAAAAGTTGCTGTATAGTGAGCTGTGCCAGATCCAACAGGGTGTGGTGCCGTGCCTTCAGAGCCTTTGCAGAAGCGGTAGAAACCAGTCTCCTACAATGGGAACGCAAAGAAAGGGCGATGGCAAAGCACCCGAGGCTGCCAATGACTCATTTGAACTTCAGTCAACATGGAGTGCCGGAGGGAGCATGGCTATGTGAGTGCGTTAGTTTGAAAAGTAAGACTTAC
This sequence comes from Galaxias olidus, assembly GCA_026901105.3. NCBI lineage: Eukaryota > Metazoa > Chordata > Actinopteri > Galaxiiformes > Galaxiidae > Galaxias > Galaxias olidus. The sequence continues at coordinate 415,232 of JAPMUY010005955.1, forward strand.
TCTTCACTTCATGATAACACAATAGGGAGTGAGGCTGGGATCATACACTGTAGGGTGGAGCAGAAAGGCTGGCAACAACACAAGTGGATATACCGTAGAGGTGAATGTTACATAGTCCGGTGTATTTAGGACTACACAGAACATACATGCATTCAGAATGTTCACTGAAGCAGCTTCCTTCATGCTGCAAAATATCTGGAGTGTTTTTACTTGCTCAAATTATGTTTGTTTGTTTTGAGCTTATTTGCAGGCTCCAGAAGAATGTTATCAGTCTGTTTAAAATGTTCAATGACTGGCAATGAACCTTGTAATAATATTTCCAAGCGCAAACTTTTCCCTTTCACATAACCGGTTTATGTTGGGAGTCCAAGACGCTGCCCTGATTGGCTGACCATGACAAGCCCCTTGGAAACCAACTCCATAGTGGGCTGTAGATTGGGACTAATGATACAGAAGTACTAGTGTTTCAAATCAGAACCACCTGTATTTTGCTTTTCCATCCAAACAATTTAGACGCAAATAAGTCTAGTGTTGCCATGTGCAAAAGTCATGCAAAACAAAATGAAATCCTTCTAACAATATGTGAAATTAAATCGTTTTCGGCCCTGATTATTTTCCTCTCTGTGTAGGACCTATATGAAAATAGTAATATTTCTGTGATGACAGCAATGTCAAATTTGTATTGTATGAGTATCGGATGAGTTAACCAGTTCATTTGGAATGTCAATTGAAGAATGTTTGAGTATCGGATGAGTCTAAAACATGTGATGTGCACCTCGAGGAGAATACTGTATAATCAAATAATAAAGTGATAGTGGCAGTTAGGGTGAGGTTTGTAGGCTCACATATTCACAATCACACCATTGTATTAAACTATCTAAACTAAATTAGATGTACAGTGTCTGGATGTATTTCAAATGCATAATGAATTATAATTAAATGAAGTGATTTGCTCTTGTTTCTACATTATCCGCTTTTTGGTTGCAGTTTACAAGGTACAATTCTCTGAGATTAGATGACACAATTTTTTATTTTGGGTTTTCAAGTGGGCACCCTCCATCCTGTATGTTTCATCATTTGAGCCCACGACAACTCAAGAGGGCTCAACAGTGAGCAATGACATGAACCACACCCCTCTATTTTGGCTCTTGGCATGGCCAGATAAAATATTACTCCACTAAAACTAGAAGTCTTCAATTTAAATGTATATCTGAGTAAGTACAAAAGTGTGTGTGTGTGTGTGTGTGTGTGCGCGTCTGTGTGTGTGTGTGTTTGTGCGCATAAACCTTGTATTCTGTTTGCCATTGTATATCAGAATATCCATCCTCAAGTTATATCTCCAAATAAAAGTAACGAGTAAAGACATATATCGTACAAAAGTTGTATAGTCAAAAGCAGGATATTGTAATTTGAAACGCAATGGAGTGAAAGCAAAAAGTGTCCCAAAATGGAAACCCTTAAGTACAGACACTGGAATCAGTACAGTAATGACTCTATAAGTGAACTGTGTTACTGTCCACCGCTGGTCACTGTAGTTTTTATATACAGTGCCTTGCAAAAGTATTCACCCCCCTTGGCATTTTTCATGTTTTGTTGCCTCACAACCTGGAATTAGAATGGATTGTTTGAAGGTTTGCATAATTTCATCCAGAGAACATGCCTACAACTTTGAAGATGTGATTTTTTTTTATTGTGAAGCAAACAACAAATAGGACAAAATAACAGAAAACTTCAGCGTGCATAACTATTCACCCCCCTAAAGTCAGTACTTTGTAGAGCCACCTTTTACGGCAATTACAGCTGCAAGTCGCTTTGGATAAGTCTCTATGAGCTTGCCACATCTTGCCACTGGGATTTTTGCACATTCCTCAAGGCAAAACTGCTCCAGCTCTTTCATGTTGGATGGTTTCCGCTTGTGAACAGCAATCTTCAAGACTGACCACAGATTCTCAATTGGATTGAGATCTGGGCTTTGACTAGGCCATTCCAACACATTTAAATGTTTCCCCTTAAACCACTCGAGTGTCGCTTTAGCAGTATGCTTCGGGTCATTGTCCTGCTGTAAGGTGAACCTCCGTCCCAGTCTCAAATCACAGGCAGACTGAAACAGGTTTTGCTCAAGAATATCCCTGTATTTAGCACCATCCATCTTTCCCTCGACTCGAATCAGTTTCCCAGTCTCTGCTGCTGAAAAACATCCCCACTGCATGATGCTGCCACCACCATGTTTCACTGTGGGGATGGTGTTCTTGGGGTGATGGGATGTGTTGGGTTTGTGCCATACATAGCGTTTTCCTTGGTGGCCGAAAAGTTAAATTTTAGTCTCATCTGACCAGAGCACCTTCCTCCATACATTTGGGGAGTCGCCCACATGCCTTTTGGCAAACTCAAAACGTGCCTTCTGATTTTTAACACTAAGTAATGGCTTTTTACTGGCCACTCTTCCATAAAGCCCAGCTCTATGGAGTGTACGGCCTTTTGTGGTCCCATGCGCAGATACACCAGTCTCTGCTGTGGAACTCTGCAGCTCCTTTAGGGTTACCTTTGGTCTCAGTGCTGCCTCTCTGATTAATGCCCTCCTTGCCCGGTCTGTGAGTTTTGGTGTGCGGCCCTCTCTTGGCAGGTTTGTTGTGGTACCATGTTCTTTCCATTTGAAGATGATGGATTTGATGGTGCTCCGGGGGATCATCAAAGATTTGGATATTTTTTTATAACCCAACCCTGACTAGTACTTCTCAACAACTTTGTCCCTGACTTGTTTGGAGAGCTCCTTGGTCTTCATGGTGTGATGCCTCTTGCTTAGTGGTGTTGCAGACTCTGGGACCTTTCAGAAAAGGTGTGTTTATACTGACAGATCATGTGACACATAGATTACACACAGGTGGACTTCATTTCACTAATTATGTTACTTCTGAAGGTAATTGGTTGCACCAGAACTTTTGAGGGGCTTCATAGCAAAGGGTGTGAATACATATGCACATGCCAATTTCCAGATTTTTATTTTTAAAAATAATTTTTAATATATATTTTTTTCTCATTTCACTTCACCAACTTAGACTATTTTGTGCAGATCCATCACATAAAATTCAGATTAAAAAAACATTTAAATTACAGGTTGTAATGTAACAAAATAAGGAACTAGCCAAGGGGGGTGAATACTTTTGCAAGGCTCTGTACATCCATGAATCAGTTTTGCAGTCTATAAAAATATTTTCGGTTAAATAAAAATCTGAGTGAAATACAACTTTGTAAACTGCATTTCACCTTTGAGTTTAAATTGTGCAGCCATACTACACATCACAGCAGATACAATGGAAAGAACTGAAAGGCAGAGCATTTCTGCTTGCAGATCGTTAATGTTTGCAGAGCCTACAATTTCACCTGGGTGTGCACATGAGGAAACAAAGGCAATTAAAAGAGCAACTGCAGGTTACGTAAACAAGCTTTAAACCCAGCATTCCTGTGGATTCAATGCAACAATGCAATGTTAGACCACAGACAATTCATTGATAATACATTTATAACAGCACCATACCACAAAGACTAATTTGTTGCACAATTATCATTTCATGCAAATTGGTTGTATTTCTTATTCACTTCTATACAAAATTTGGTGAGCTGTCAACTCTTTCAAATAAAGGCAAAATGTTGCCAAAATGAGGTTGCCTCGACCCAAGCCTTTTGCTCTTATTAAAAAATAAAAAAATAAAATGAGTACCTGACATCAGATTACATTTAATTAAGCTGTGACATTTATGTGAAACATTACACAAATGGGGGCATGAAGGCCTGCCTTGTAAGTTTAAAATGTGTAATTTGGGGATTCCTGACCTTCGAATAAAAGTGTTTATCTCCTCATCCTCAGTACAGCGAGGACATTTCTGACTTTCAATACAGCTGGAAGATCACAAAAAACTAAAGGTCAAGAGGTGGTCCTGTTATGACACTGCATGTGGCTATATGTGTCACTCATCTGTTTCTCCGGCTCTGTCTGTGATGGGGCCCATACAAATGTTTGTCTTGGGAAGTTCTGTTTGAAATAAAAAGCCCTGAGATTACCTTTACCAAGCCAATTAGATCCACTGTCAGCAGAAAAACCTGACATTATGTAATAGGGTAATCTCCCCCAAAAACTCCATGACTTTATCTTGGTCAGGGCAGCCTGGGCATAAAATTAGCGAGTCCAAAAAACCTTTTAAAAGTGAGCAAGCCCAGCTAATGGAAGCAAAAACAAGATTGACTATGGTAAACGAGTTTTGCCGTTGTATGAAGATTTAATCCATTTGTAAAGGTAGCTGTTGTGTGCCAAGTGCTTTGACAACCAATAATTTGAACAACAAAGTATATGAGACTATGTTTCCATTGCCATGTACACATAATTGTCACAATAACAGTCATTGTATCTAACATAATACCAATATGAAGCAAACTGCCTTTGAATTGCTTGCACATTATGAAGTTAAGTCAACGTTTTTCCAAACTTTACAAAATGGGGAGCAGCATTCTCTGGAGTCTAATGAAAAACCACTGGAACAGTGGATTGCATGAAACAAGCAAGAGCTTGTTCTTGCCTGTGTATGGTTAAAATACCAAAAACGAAGCCAAGGTAGTGTGAGTTAAAAATGAGAACAGCCATCACATCTGCCTGTGGGACGCTTTGCAAGCCTGGCTGCAGTGAAGAGTCCTGAACAAAGCCAGTTAGTGTTTTAAATAGGAACAAGTTTATATTAAGTATATAAGTAAAATATCTACATATATACTTTATATATATATATGGCCATATATATATATATACAGTATATACAGTATATATATATGTATATATGTATATATATGTATATATATATATGTATTATATATATATGTGTATATATATATATATATATATATATATATATATATATATATATATATATATATATATATATATATATATATATATAAACTTTATGAGCTGGAAATTAGTTTAAGTTTAAGTACAATGTTTAAACTAATTTCCAGCTCATAAAGTCAAATCATAATCATAGCCTTAAATAATTCATCAGACAAATTATAGGGTATTTATCAAATATAAAAGCCTTAACATCAGCATAGAAGTGGAACTGAGCAACTGAGGGAAATAAAAGAAACTAGATAAAAACAAAAATGAGGTCTGGGTGAAGCGGAATGTTGGCTTGGTTTCAAACAAAAGCTCCCACATGAATTATAAGAATTGACAAAGGGTCTCAGTTGCCTGTTGTTGAAGAAACATACCATCCCAATATTGGTTTCAGCATGACATTCTTGCGCAACAGTTTGGGCATAACCTCATCATATATAATCAAGCTGTCAGGAGACTGTCAAGATTCAAAGGCTGTCTAACTTACCTGAGGCTAATAGTAGCAGGCGTGTCCCTACCAGTCCTGGGAGTTTAGAGAGACCTTTCTTATCAGCATGCACTCATTCATGTCTTTATGTGCATAGTTGTGTGTTTTTGTTTTGTGAATTTGAGATTCCATTACAGTATTACAAGAATTAGGAATTATACATGGTCATGTGTGACATATTAATTCATGAAATATTTTTAAAAGCGCTTGCTTGGAATATGCGGGACGCATTTTGTTCAGCTCGTTCTGTTCTCTCTGCTTCCCTGGCAACATTGTGTGTGCCTGCGGGGCTCCAAGTTAATGGAGGAGCCCTGACCCACCCTGCTTAAGGTAATGCCTCTCTCCACTCCACCCTTCTCCCTCCCCCCCTCCTGCCCTGTGCAGCATAAAAAGGGGACAGTGGTTGTCCTCTGCACCACAATCTCTCCTCGTCTCACCCCGACACCAGGCAGACTTCTCCTCAGCAGCCATGACTTCTTTCTCTTATTCGTCTGGAAGCTCAATGCGGGCTGGGGGCGGTAGCTCTCGTGTCTCCATGGGAGGTGGCAGCATGGGCGGCGGCGGCGGACGCATCTCAGCCATGCGGGCTGGCAGTGTGTACGGCGGTGCTGGAGGCTCCGGAACACGCATCTCCACCTCGTCCTTCGGGTCCGGTGGTGGTGGCGGTGGTGGAGGCGGCTATGGCTTCAGCATGGGAGGGGGTGGAGGTGGAGGGTTTGGCATGGGAGGGGGTGGAGGTGGAGGGTTTGGCATGGGAGGGGGTGGAGGGGACGGTGGTGACTTCAGCGTGTCCGCCAACGAGAAGGCCACCATGCAGAACCTCAACGACCGCCTGGCCACCTACCTGGAGAAAGTGCGCTCCCTGGAGAAGGCCAACGCTGCGCTGGAGCTGCAGATCCGCCAGTTTCTTGAGAGCAAGACGTCCCCCTCCTCCCGCGACTACTCTGCCTACTTTGTCACCATTGCTGAGCTGCAGGATAAGGTAGGGGAAGGGTTTTCTGCATCTCTGCAGCATGACCTGAAGATGTCACTGCAGATAATCTACCTTTTCTAAGAAACTAAACACAAGGTTGTTAGACATGTTTTACAGTGATTTAAAAGCATTCTCATAGGGTTTACTTTCAACTTTCATCAACATCCTTTTTTTATGGCACATAAGACTTTGAAAAGGTGTCAGACATGTTAAAGCTGGATCACTCTCAAATTAATTCTAAGGACTGTTGTTGCACTATCGACAACTTGCTTTGTGAGCAAGCTTAGTCTTTGTTGTGAGCAATGTAGTTGTAACAAACATTAATTGCACATTATTACACCAATACTAGTTTCCACTTTGAGCCAAGCACATCTATATATGTATTATACCTATTTATAAAAATGTTCCTCACAAATAAATTGCTGCTTGTCTTAACATTCCAGATCCAGGATGCCACTCGCATCAATGGTGGCATCTACCTGTCCATTGACAATGCAAAACTGGCAGCAGACGACTTCAGAACAAAGTAAGAATAACACCTCTTTCAACAACCGGTTTCTTATAAAACAAAATGGAACACCCCTGAATTTGACCCCATTTCAACCACACCCAACCGGCATTGACAAATGTTCTACTTGAGGTGTCTGACCCTCTGCTGTTGCACAGGTATGAGAACGAGCTGGCCATGCGTCAGTCGGTGGAGGCAGACATCGCCGGGCTGAAGAGACTGCTGGACGAGCTGACCCTCGCCCGCTCTGACCTGGAGATGCAGATCGAGGGACTCAAAGAGGAGTTGATCTATCTCAAGAAGAACCATGAGGAGGTGAGTCTCAAAACTGTTCAGGTCAAAAATGATCCCAAATAATACCCTTGGGTCTGGGTAGCCCACCTATAGGCCAGTAAATCAAGCTGACCCAAATGGTTTTGTATGTAGGAGCTGCTAGCCATGAGGACCCAGATGTCCGGCCAGATCAACGTGGAGGTGGAAGCGGCGCCACAGGAGGACCTGACTCGAATCATGGCTGAGATCCGTGAGCAGTACGAGGGCGTTGCCGCCAAGAACCAACGCGAACTAGAAGCATGGTTCCAGACCAAGGTAAAACTCTTTTTCTGGACAAGCTTTATATGTATTCAATTCAAAACACGTTGTTCCTGGTTAATCTCATACATTTTCCCCGCATGAGCCATGATCAATGTGATTCTATGTCCACAACAGTCTGAGACACTCAACAAGGAGGTGGCAGCCAGCACAGAGACTCTTTCGTCATCAAAGTCAGAGATCAACGATATTCGTCGCACGCTACAGAGCCTGGAAATCGAACTTCAGTCCCAACTCAGCATGGTGAGCCCAAAATAATCACTAAATAATGCACTTTGTTTTGCAATTCATCAAACCTTTTAGAAATGTAGTCTCACGCTGATTACCATCTGCCCCGTCAAACAGAAATCGTCCTTGGAGGGCACACTGAGGGAAACTGAGTCCAAGTACTCCATGAAGCTGGGGGGCCTCCAACAGAAAGTGACCAACCTGGAGCAGCAGCTGGTATCCATGCGGGCCGACACGGAGCGGCAGGGCCAGGAGTACAAGATGCTGCTGGACATCAAGACCCGGCTGGAGATGGAGATCGCAGAATACAGGAGGCTGCTGGACGGAGAGATTGGGGCGACAACAAAAAGGTGAGAAAGAGAATTGTTGGGGAGACCAACGATATTTCAGCAACTAAATCCGAACTGGGAACTGAAACAAAAGATCTGAATGTAACTGGATTGGTCTCTTTCTCAGCGGTGGAGGCGGCGGCGGCGGCGCCAGCATAAGCATCAGCAGCGGAGGTGGCAGCGGAGGTGGCAGCGGTTCCTCCAGTAGTACCACAACCACCCGCAAGGTGGTAGTGGTCACAGAGGAGGTGGTGGATGGAAAGGTGGTCTCCTCCTCCTCCACTACCTCTTAGGTAGCCAGGGCAACAAGAACATCAATAGCACAGAACTGTGACGACAGTGCTCAATGTGAATGCAATAAAGATGCTCTCCTTTTGACTCTAATTTGGCCCCCGCGTCTTTGTTACCGTTCTTTTGTTTCGCTCCTCCTGCTGACTGTCAGTCTGTCTTTCACTTGTCAAGCCACATGAGGCAAGGCGAAGAGCTGTTTTATGAAGTTAAGTGTGTCAGCCTATGCGACGTTTTATGGTTGAATCATATTTCATAAAAATGGTTTATCATTTTATTGTTGGCTTGGTTAAATTGCCCTTAATGAGCCCAGGTGTGTCCTCATACATCTACACACAGGGAGAACTGGGCAAAATGCTGATCTGATTCATAAATTTCATTTATTTCATTTGTTTAATTTGTTTCATTCATGATGCATCAGGGCTATGTATAGTCATGTTAGCTCTTCAGATGGACCGTTTGTGACAGGAATGATTGGTGTGAAAGACATGATAAAAATGAGCCAGGCTATGTTATTTCTACACGGTAGTATATTTTTATTAGGAATTATTGACCTTCAATGAAATGTTATACACAGGGTCACACAAAATGTCCAATCGCAGGGTCCTTATTGATATGAATTAAAAAAGGTTTTATGAATGGGGATTCTGGTGGGTTAGTTGACTATCTCTGAGCTGTCCACCAGCTTCCCGTCCACCATAGTCTGCACCACTGTGATGGTCTTGGTAACCACTGCAAAGACAGCAAACACACGTAAGCACACCTCAGGCCACTCAATTGCACTTCTTTTATATTTGGGTTGTATTGTATAACATGACTTTGGGGAACTTTAAAGGCTTAAAACAAGTTGCTTACCCTGTTTTGTGATGTGACTGATAATGTTGTGTAGGAGAAAGGGGACAAAAACAATACACATTGAATAGGCAAAAATACATATTTTTATGGTAAGGTAAAGATGGAAGTAAGTATTCTTATTGCTGCACATTCAACTCATTCGGGGCCCCCTGATGACAGCCTTTGCTCATCTCTTTTCTGACACCTCTCAACTCAACACAGCCCTTTTTGCGCTGCTTCTTTCCTCCCTCCCTCTCCATACATCCACCCATCCATTCTTGCATCCATCCTTTCCTGTCTCACTCTCACCTGGTCTCCTCTCCGTCCAGCAGCCTCCTGTATTCTGCGATCTCCATCTCCAGGCGGGTCTTGAGGTCCAGCAGTATATCGTAGTCCTGCTTGGTGCTGGTGATGTTGCCGTGGAGCTGGGAGAGCTGGGCCTCCAGGCTGGTCACCACGTCCTGCAGGCTGGCCAGCTGAGCTGAGTAGCGGGCCTGGGTCTCTGCAAGGGTGCCCTCCAGTGACGCTTTCTGTCAGGGGACAAGGACTGTCAGCGCGGGGTAGTCCTCGTCACCGTACGACACTTTACATATTCAGGTGTTGTGTTGAGTTTAATATTGATTTTAAGATTGTATTCATCTGTTTATCAGCAAGACAATGTCTAGCCCTAGTCTACATTGCTAAACTCATCACAAAATCGGAGTAACAGCAAGGTTTTCCTGAAGAGCACTACTCAATATTCCAATGCCAAGAATAAAAACAAGAATTATGTTATTAATATATATTTTTCATAATTTTACTTTTGGGCAACTTTTTACATGTACTACTTGATGTATTTATGTATAATCTGAAATAGTATATAAGAAAAGTGCTATAGAAATAGTGGTTTATTCAAACTTTTACTGAAACATCTTACTGTGTAGGCCAACATTTGCCATTTTAAGGTTTGGTAAAGGATTGCAGTAATTCATCTTTTTGTTTAGTTAGCACAATATCGCCCCCTCGTGTCACTCTGTACTCCTGTTGTGTGAGCATGTAATATACAGTAAGTGTGTTCTCAAGCGTGTCAGTGTGAATTTAACACTTCTATTCTTTTCCAATTAAATAATTTATTTATTTTATTTTATTTTGTGTGTCTATGTATGTATGAGTGTGCGCCAGTTTGTTTGTGTGTGTGGTTGTGAGTGTGGCAGTGAGAGGGAATGCATACCATGCTGACATGGGACTGCAGTTCTATCTGGAGCCTCTGGAAGGTGCTCTTGAGCTCCTTCAGTTCGGTGAGGCTACTTCTCAGTCCCTCGTTCTGTGTGACCACTTCCTGTTCAACCGTGATGATCTAATGGGCAAAAAGACAATGAAGTCAAAATCAATCATATCCCTAATAATCAATAAACATGGACCTTCAAACTAATCTGATAAATGATTATTCCATTAGTCCATAAATGTGTCATCCCAAGGAAAAGCCACATCCTAGTGGTGGGATCAGAGTACTGCGGGCCTCTCTCTGCCCATGGATCTTACCTTGGTCTGGTACCAGGACTCCAGCTCTTTGCGATTCTTGGCAGCCACCGCCTCGTAGTGCTCGCGGATTTCTGTCATGGCCTGGTTGAGGTCCATGGAGGGTGCCGCGTCCACCTCCACGTTCACCTGCCCTCCCATATGTGTCCTCATCAGAGCCATCTCCTGCAGGTACAGAAGGAAACCACGAGGTTAACCAGCTGTCTGATGCTGGGTGCCTTTACTGATTTAATTACTTATGTTTATTGAACATACTAACTATTATGGTTTTGCCAACGAGTTAGAAATAGAACCTTGACATTGATTGTGTGTGTGTGTGTGTGTGTGTGTGTGTGTCCAAGAGAGTGTTTGAAATACGTATGTGTGTGTTAATATGCGTGCAAAGTCCACAAAAGAAGGCAGTGAGCTCATGGAGAAGAAACAGAGAAGAATAGAAGGAAGTGTGCGATGGGAACTGGGACCGGAGGGGCCCTGTTGTTTCCATGGAAACCCAGATGGGCAACAATCTGATCTAAAGGTCGGCTCCAGGTGGTGTTTGTCACTGCCTCACTTTTCTGAACACACGAAACGAGGTCAGGGCAAGTGGGAGCTTTCTGACTGCGTCCTGTGCTGAGCTTTGTACTGCTGTGTGAGAGTGATGATATTGACCGAGCTCAATCACTGGGTTACTGTGGGGCGATCCATCCATCACTCACACAATGGGTTTAGCTATGCCACTGCTTTGACCTTTCCTTTAACCCTGTTGAGTTAGCGTGCAGCCAGTAGGCTGCCTCCTGTTGCACCAGTGTGAACATGTCATGGACATAGTGACTAAGGGTGTGGTTGAAGGGATTTTGGAATGTGCGGGTAGCAGTGAAGATGTCCCAGCTCTGTGTAACATGGATTTTGTTCTGAAAGGTTATTCTTGTTACTGTAAATGCACTCTGTGGAAGGGTTCCTCTCTGATCACATCTAGTCATTCAGGAAATAGTGAAAGAAACTGTAAAGCTATTGGCTTTTCTTATCTCAAACCACTCCCAGTAAGTTTTCCCCGTTAGTGCTCCATGGTATTTCTAAAGGTTTTCCTCAGTGTTTGTGTTCTCTCTGATCACTACCTCCTCATGGTTCTTCTTGAGAAAGATGATCTCCTCCTTCAGGCCCTCGTACTGCATCTCCAGGTCGGAGCGGTTCAGGTTCATCTCATCCAGGACTCGCCTTAGGCCAGCGATGTCTGCCTCCACCGCCTGCCTCATGGCCAGCTCGTTCTCATACCTACACAGGTTACCATAGGCAACGGCTAGGTTAGGCTTCGGGTTACAGGAAGTGTTAATACCAAAGCAGGAGAAGGTTTTTGCTTTGTTTCCACAGTTTGTATACACACAGACACACATTTACACACACACACACACACACACACACACACACACACACGCACACACGCACGCGCGCGCGCGCACACACACACGCACACACACACACACACACACACACACACACACACACACACACACACACACACACACACACAGATAAACTCACTTCATCTTGAAGTCCTCTGCAGCAAGTTTGGCATTGTCAATGTCCAAGATGGTCTTGGCATTGATCCTGGATGCAATCCGAATCTATGAAAGACAGAAAAGAGAAGTTGCCTTTCACCCACACTCACATCATGTACAAAGTATGTATTGTTGGCATATAGTACGTTCAGCTAGGATATGCCAAATGTAACATGGTTGTAAACCTATTATTGTATGAAAGAAATGGACTGCCCCAATCTCACAGAGAAACATGCCACACTTCAGGCCACACTTCCCCCCTCCCTCGAGCTGGCTCTGCCTAGCAAATATTGCACATGAAGTTACAGGTTTGGTAGGTACCTTTTTCACATCCCCCCACACACAGACACACACATCCACACACACACAGACACACACATCCACACACACACAGACACACACATCCACACACACATCTCCCCCTTGCCTACCTTCTCCTTGAGGTCATTGATGGTTTCAAAGTAGCTGGTATAGTCGTGGGTGACCACGGTCCTCTGCTCGTACCATTCCCGGATCTGCTTCTCCAGCTGGGCGTTCTCCTTCTCCAGGGTGCGCACTTTGTGTAGGTAGGAGGCCAGGCGGTCGTTGAGGTTCTGCATGGTGGCCTTCTCGTTGGCCGACACGTGGAGGTCCAGGCCGTCGGTCAGGTTGAAGCCCCTGCCGGCGGACGTGGCCCCGAGCACAGACTGGCCCTGGCTGGAGGAGATGCGGGTGCCGCGGCCGCCGGCGCCGCCGTACACGCTCAGGGTCCTGGGGGTGTAGGATCTGGAGCTGAAGGACATGGTGAGGCTCTACTCGGCTCTGCTGGCTGGCTGGATGGAGGACTGGTGTGGCTGATTGATCAGACCTGGAGATGTGGCTCTGCAGTGACAGGTAGCATGCTGCTCGACTGCTTATATAGCTGTCCTTTAAAAGAGACGGGGGCAGGGCTACAGCGTGTGCATGTGACTGTGTGTGTGTGTGTGTGTGGGTGTGATGGGGACATTGGTGGGCTCAGATGTTAATTGGCACGTCAAACTGCCCCACCCCCCCAACACTCTGTCCATAACCAGGTGGAGGGGTGGCGGTTTGGGGTCAGCCCACTTTTCTAGGTAGAACTCGTGCTTCAACATTTTATGGTTCTGTTTGTGTAAAGTGAGGGCATGTCAGGAATGCCCGCTTGCTGTTTTCTACGTAGCATCCATTCAACAGTTCACTGTCTGTGTTGTAAATTGACACATTTAGACAGACACAATGAAAACTGTTAAAACACTGGGGCAATTCAACCTTCACTTGGTTTAAAAGGTTTAAAAGCACATGTCAGTGGGAGAAATAACACTTACCAGTGACAATTTCACTCATTGTGTTGAGTTAGTGCGTGTGATAGTCTAGACCTGTGAGACTGAAAAGAGGGCATGTCTTTCCATGACAAGTACCTAATAATAAGTAAGATTGTATGATAAAAGAAGTCCTGTACATGCTGTCCACTAGCAGATATTGACCTACAATTAGAATGCAAAGTAAATAAGATGTGTGGTCCTTCATTGAAAATACGTTTTAATTGAAAATGCGTCATGTCAATAAAATATACAACAAATACATGAACTGCAAATAATGGCTTTACCATTAGCAAAGTCAAACTGGCTTGAAAAGGCCTTAAGACAGTCTTCTGTCTATAACTTACGTAAAACGATTAGGCACAGTGGCGCACACCGCATTCTCGGCAAGCATGTAGGAGAGACTATTCCACACCTCCACACGTCCACACCGTCACTTTCAAACAATTAAAACCGGTTTGTAGTCAGGGGCCAAATCGTTTCTGATGCCCTTCACTCTGTCATGAGTCTGTCTGATAAGAGGAAAGGTGAGGCCTGTCCGTAATCAGACACACTGATACTCGGGGCACAGTAAGTCTGTTTGCTCAGGAATGTTGCCCTGCAAGATATGGCCTTTTCAAAGAGGATGTGTTTCTTTCAGAGGGGTCGAGAAAACATGGCACTTAATTAGGATGTAGCCTAAAAATAAATAAGCAACACAGGAATGAATCTAAAGAAGCCATGACTAACCAAAACTTGGTAAAGAGAGAGAGATTTGATAATGTGCATTAACATTAGAGAAAAAAAAGTTACTGTTTTGATTTCTCAAAGTTCCACAGAATTTCAAACAGTAGGTTACTAACACTATAAAATCATGTTTTTTTTTAAATTTTCATACGTCTGGATGTCTGGCGATGCACTGTTTGCATCCCAGCCTGTGTTTGTGCGCTTGTCTACCTTATGTGTGAGTGAAAATCATTGCCTGTGGGTAAACCTTCAGTATTGGCGGCATTTTGATTTCAAAGTAGGTGGAACATAGTTAGAGTACAGGCACACATTCTCAAAAGGGGTTGAACAATGTCCCCTGTGTCCCTGTGAATTTAAGCCCCTGCCATTCAGCATTAGCGTCACATATGTGTTAGTATGCATGCAAATATTCATCACTTTGTATGCAGAAATTGAATACGTAAAAACAATGCAAAGAGATTTGTTCTGAATGTTCAACACGCCACCTGCTTTGACACTTTGGCTGACGGTTCTAAAACATTACATTTGAGCTTCAATCCAGAAAATGTCCGAACACCGGCCTACATAGGTTTGGCACTGAACTATAGAACCTTGACCTCTTTATTACTCTATAGTTTGGGAAACCTGTCTTAAACTACAGAAAATAACCTCTGTCACAACCTATAGAATGTTAACTGTGTCCCTAACTGTAGAACATAAGTTGTTTTAAACTACATAACGTTATTTGTATTTCAGTTTCTTCCAATCGCTTCGACATTGGTTGCGGAATTTGGGTTGCTGTCAAAACTCTAAACACAAACCACATAACGTACAACACTTGGAGCCAAACATCTCACTTCTAATGAAACTTTGCAATCAAAACCGAACACTCTTTTTTCTAAATTGTATTTTTGTCCCAAATGATACGCACCATCTGAATAAACCATTCAATACAGCAACAACACTGATGTGCTTTACACAAAACACTACCGTCTTTAGTACTTTGTATACACAAAGAAAATACATTTGAATTACAGTACTGTAATTAATACATTATGTCATTCTAAACTCGCGGAAACAGAGATGATTACAAAAATGTTAATTACAGTGCAATGGTAAACACAAAATTGTAATGTAAGGGATTGTTAGGGATGGGAGGTGGGTGGTGTTGTTTGCCAACAACTGTATGTACTGACTGTGGCCAGCTCCTGTTCTTGGGTGGACAGACGTTGCCTTTCACCCTCAGGAGGTTGTCTGACAGTTCTGTAGAATTTGTAAGCATATGATGTAAGTAATTGGATAGGTTATTTTTTACATCTGAAATTACTGTTTTTGAATATTTGGATTTGAGTTTACAGTTTTTTCCAATTGCTTACACACTAAAAGTGAATGCTCAGACAAAAGCGTC